>CAMZMU010000059.1:32235774-32618590 GCA_947311845.1 Poa pratensis | reverse complement strand
TAACCTGCAAAACATTGCAGCGCATGTGGTTTCGGGTTGAACCTGATGCGGCCTTTCATCCGAGGCTGCAAGACCACATCAGCTTCGGGGACTACTGTCGGGGGGTTACCCCCGGTAGGGTAAAGATGAGGTAAAGACATGTAAGTGTTAAGGCGGTAAGCTGTCGAGGTAACGATGAGCAAGGACGCAGGAGGCGTCATCCGACGTAAGGCGTACGTCGGAGGTGTATTCTACGAGGTATATCCTCCGAGATATCAACCTCGGGTAGTCAGCTATCTACCACAGGGATAAGGTATTCTCTACCGAGGTATAGGATCAGGAGTGTTATCCGAGGTTGCAGCAAGGATCGAGGCATGTCAGAGAGGTCACGGGCGTCGCAGAGCTCGTGGCCCGAAGCTTCAGAGGACGGCGAGGTCCGTCCACGGGTTTCCCGGAAGCTCGGGGCCTAGAGCTGACTTGGCTATTTCGGGAAAGGTCTACGGGCTAGACCTCGGCAGGCTACTGGAGTATGACCGGAAGAGGAAAGCTAGGCCTGTCGCCTGACAGTCCGGCCATAAGCTGGCAGGAGGCAGAGGCTTGTCTTCTACCTTCTGGCCATGCCATTGTTAGCTGGAAGCAGGGAAAAACAGTACTTCGGCCTATGTATATATGCAGCATCTCTACCTCCAGGGAGAGAGGGCAAAAACCCTAGCTCATTTCCCCTTCATAGTTTCATCTTCTACCTAGAGCTCTCACTTGAGCAGCATCATACAGCTCGAGGAGCACCTTGTACTTGAGAACGACACTGATATATTGAGAGAGGAAAGGCAGGAGTAGGGGTTTTACTTCCTCACGAAGGCCCGAACCTGGGTACATCGTAGTGTCTCTTGTGTTCTTGGATTCCTTGGCTTCTTGTGCATGTTCTTGTGGTTTCTTGCATGTTCTTGCTTGTGCACATCTTGAGTGCATAAACCCTCCCCGGATTCCCCCAACGACCATTCGGCCCCAACTAAGCCATACCCATGGCATCTGCCGTGATCCCACCACGACAGTTGGCGCCCACCGTGGGGCAGATTGAGGCGTTGGGTGGAGTTTCCATCCGGACGGGCTCCTCTGAGTGTGTTCTTTCTGGCCTTATTACCAAGATCGGCGAGTTCGCCTTTGTGAGCGATAATGCGGGGTGCTTCGCCGGCAAGCCTTTCCCCACCGATGGTTTCCTCATGATGCTCGGCAGCTTCCCACATACATTGCTGTCGAGGTGGCTCGCGAGTACCCGGAGCAGGTGCTCGTGGACGACGAAAACTCCTCTCCTGGCGGCTTTGGGCCGGGTGTCACTCGCCCTCCGAGGTGTGTGGAGGTGATGGTGGCTGGCACCAAGCCTGCAGCTAGCAAGGCAGATGCTGGCAAGGTCGCGCTAGCCGAGGTGGAGGTGACGCCAACCGCGCTGCCTGAGAAATCAGGTCGGGCGGCGAAGTTTCCGTACGAGAAACCTAGTCAGAATGAGCAGTTGGGCAAGTGTGTGAGCATACGGTGGCCGGGTTAGAGGCAGAGCGCCAGAGAGTGCTGAGAGAAGCTCTCGGCGCCAACGACCATTCGGCCCAACTAAGCCATACCCATGGCATCTGCCGTGATCCCACCACGACACCGTCCTTCTCATACTCCACGGTGTACCTCTCATTGCCATCTTTAAGGTCTCTTCCATCACCACAAGAACCTCGCCCATCTGGGTCACCTCACCATCCAAATCATGCTGCTCGTCGGTGCAAACAGTGCAATCTGATCTCTCCTGCTCCTCCTCCAGATCCTCGGCGACATTGCCCTTGCCACCTCATCTTCAGTTTGCAATCTGTTACCACAGCAGTATATGATTACAGCATGTTAGGCAAGCAACTGACAGCTATACGAATAGCACACAACTGCAGCAATGTCGTTGCGTGGCTGGACCTAAGCTCCTTTCGCTTGACCTTCCGGCACGACTGCCCCGGCTGGTACTTGGGCGAGGAATTGGCGGCGAGCGAGCGAAAGTAGCTGCTCCTCCTCTGGCCATGGCCATGCCGCTGCCTGAGCTGCCTGGCTTTGTGATGCGGTTGCCGCCCGTCCGAGTAGGGCTCGCGGCGCGGCCCTTCCACGAGAGCCCCCCGGGCTGAGGCGCGCCTCCCAGCTCGGAGCCCGACAGCGCATCCTCGGGTTCCCCGCGGGCCTCGCCAGAAGCATCCCCGTGCTCAGGGGCGCCGTCGTCGGAGCCGGAATCCGCGGCGTCGGAGAAGGGGCCGAAGCCCTGGGAGTCGAGGATGGCGAGCACCTCCGCGGCGGCCCGCTCCGCCTGCCGCCGCTGGGTCGTCACCGTCCGGAGCTGCTCCTCCAGCTCAGCGACCTGCAGCAACGGGCCCATCAGTTGAGCAATGCCGCACGCGAAATGCGCGGGAGGGGGAGAGTGGCGGAAGCACGCGCGCACCCGGTTGGCGAGCTGGTCGGCGCGGTCCTTGGCGGCGCGGGAGACGGAGCGCTCGGAGAGGAGGCGCGCGCGGAGGAAGTCGATGGTCATGGCCGTGGTCGCGTCCGCCGCCGCCATCTCGACTCGAACCTACCCGGCGGGGTTTTCCGGCTCGCCTCTCTTAGCGCCGCATTCGCCCCTCCCCTGCCGCCGCCGCCGCTCCAGGGGTGGTTCACTCTTCCGGCCCACGGGCTTCCAAAGCGACGCGGTGCGATTCTGAGCTCCCGGACGCTTTTGTGGGTTGGCTATCTGAGTGAACGACCGACCATCGTCTTCGTCCCACCGCCGGAAGTCACGTGACGACGGTTTTGCTTTGTTTGTCCCCGCCACTCCGACGTCCCTTTGTGGCCCACCGTCACGGCACTTGCTCGTGGGGTGGGGCGTGGCCGCCGTATTCGACAAGCTAGGAGTAGTAAATGAAGAAACCACCACCACCGGCCACCGGGCACCGGCGTGTCAGGTCAGGTCAGGTTGGTGCTTCCAGCTTCCCCCTTCCGATAACAAGTTTTGGTGTTTCACAGTACGCACTCACCGTTCCAGGCATGGTCACGTGGGCGAGGCGTTGATGCAGGCGAGGTTGGTGCTTTTTTTTTTTTTTTTTTTGACACTGGCGAGGTTGGTGCTTCCAGCACGGTAATTACAACAAGAGTGGCGTACACGGGTGCCGCAGGACGAGTCTGTACGACTGTACGTGGCGAGGCGTATTACTTTTTCTACTCTTCTACATGTAAATGTAACAAATTACTCAAAAAAAAATGTAACAACATGCGATTATGCAAAGCGAAATATCCACTTTTGATGCCCTACGCTGCCTAGTCTGTGCCATTACAAATATCAGGAACTGCAGCAAATTTGTGCTCTGTACTTAATCTGCATAGCTAATAAAATGATACTTGATACGTTCAAAATGTATCTCTATTTTTGATTGTTCATGCTACTTTTCTGCTTCTAACACTTGTTTTTATATTATGTTTATTATTTATTTGGACTAACCTATTAATAGTTGTAAAAGTGCACAATGTTCTTGTTTTACACTTTGGTGTGTAGGAATTCTCAATATACAAGATGAAACCTTGTTGGAGTCGAATTGGTACTTTCCTGAAATCTGTCTGAAAACTATTTTCGAAAATGGACCCGTTTCGGCCTGAAGCTGACGTCAAATGGAAAAGTCTAGTCGCGAAAGTTGCAGGGAATTTTCTGCTGAACGATCCGGACTTAAAATTCGGCCCAATCGGAGTCCGGACGCTCCAGATATCGCCGTCCCACTGCAACCCTATATGGGATGACGGGAATCAAAGAAGCTATATAAGGGAGGAAACCTAGATTGTGGCCAACACCTCATACCACGAATTTCCAGCCGTCAAAGCCACGTTTTTGCCTCCCCCATGGACTTCATCTCCATGGGGGAGGGCTCCCAAGAAGCCATGAAGGAAGGGGCTAAGGGGCGGCGCTCCCCCATGGAGCCGGCGACGCAGGAGGAGCCCCCCGCGCCACAGCCGGCGCCGGCGCCGCCCTGCGCCTCTCGCTGTCCCCTTCACCGTCTTAACCGTCACTCCATCACCAACTCCTCTTGTATACAGTGGTTCATCCTCCCACAAACCTCTGTACCGCTCTATGTAAACATGGTGTTTGATGCTATAAGTTATTATCCTATGATCTATGTCATGTTTGTTTAGTTTATTTGTTCTTAGATTGAATGGTTGAATGTCTTTGGTTCATTAGAGTTGTATATTGATATGGTACTGTCTTTTGGTTTCCATTATATTTGTGCGCGCATGGATCAACACCCTAGGGGTTAGTATGTGCAAAGTAAGGGGGTAGGCCTGCCGGAGTGACAGAAACCTGAGGACTCGAACCGGTTAGTTGCACGTATGGGAGCAAGAGGACCATGAACTTAAAACTATGGTTGGGGAAACCTTAATGCATTGTTAATATTTACGGATGTTTGCTAACAATACAATCATATAGTACTTGTAATCCCAATTAGTGGAGTGCATGTATATTTAGACTCTCCCACATAGAAAACTGCATCGAAGACAATGAACCCGATATCTTCACTAATTAATCTTGGACAAAGCATCACAATTACCACCACTTTTCCACACTCATGGTGCTGTTAGTTTATCGTTACTTAGTGTACTTTATTGCTGCAGCACTAACATTTACTTTCTTGTATTTATTTCACAAAGCTATCTCTCATACACGTGTTATTACTCTAGTATTATTTCCTAGATAAAATAAACGTTTAGTGTGCGTAGAGTTGTATCAGTGGTTGATATAACTTGAGAGAATACTTATCCTACCTTTAGCTCCTCGTTGGGTTCGACACTCGTACTTATCGAAAAGGCTACACGCGGTTCCCTATACTTGTGGGAGCCATAGTATAGGTTAATGGTCTTGTGTGCACTTGTTTGTTTTATATCTAAGTAATTTTTATTTTCAGTTTTAAGTTTTTCTCTATCTTAGTATGGATAGGGAATGCGAATTATAAAAAAAATTAGTTGTACTTGTTATCTAAAAACGTTTTTAAAAAGGAAAGTGATTGGAAAGATGAGTAATGGTTAAGTAGGGGTCGACTTTGAACACTTGTGTTCATGCATATGAAACCAAAACAAATCTTTCCATGGAAGCTTTTCATCCAAAAACATGTAAATATTTTGTATATTCCTATGTACATAAAAATAAAAGTGCTAATAATAATCCATAGTTAATTGAAAGTTGATAGTTTTGATTTGTGTCCAGAAACAGATTATTTGTGTTCCACCGTATAAAATGTTTAAAATCATCAGAACGTGATCTTGATCTGAAATTTGTTGAGTGCAAAGTACTGCTCATTACCTTTCTTTCATTAGTAATGACTTTTCTGATTTGAATTTTGTAGCTATGTCTAAAATTCGATCTTCGCTGACTGTTTAAGTTTAGACAGATTTCTGTGCTTCTCTGTAAATAAAATCGTGATAAATCTCAGAATAGTATTTTGACCTGAAAATTTTTGTGCATCAACCTGAGATCATAATCTGTCTTTCATTAGTTATAAGTTTTTCGATTTGAGCTACTTAACTATCTCCTTAAGTGTCATCTTTACAGACTGTTCATATTTGGCAGATTGTTATGCTTATTTAGTATCATACTTATACTCAATGTTTATAATCTTTACTTGATCAATAAAAGTTATAAATTGGTTAGTATACAGTAGTTAATGTTAAATTAAATTTGCCAATGCTTGAACATGAGTGGATTTTATTTAATTAGTACTAACCCTATTAATGAGTTTTGTGAAGTTTTATGTGGATGTAGCCTATAAGTTCTAATCAATATGGTGATATGAGATGAACAAGAAGACGCAAGAGCTCAAGGTTGGGGATGTATAGGTGCATCCCAAGAATATATTCAAGAAGATTCAATCATCTAAACTTGGGGATGCCTGAGTCATCCCCTATTCATCAACTAACATGAGATTGTCTTGTTCATACTCTATATTACCCGTCAATGATATGTATTGTCTTAACTTATATTATAATTTTTTAATGTCTTGGTTTTACCTTCTTTAGTTTTATTAGGATCTTTATTTTTTATTTGGTTTTTTACTTTTGAATTTTTTCTTGATGTAGCTAGCATGTTTAGGTCTTGCTTAGCCTCTGGTCTCTTAGTTTATCAAAAATAAAGTACCAAGTTTTACCCATTTGGCTTAGTTGATACATATGCAAAAATTGATTTTCTGTTTTCAGCTTCTACTGCTCATTGCGTGATTTTTCATATTTTACTGGAAACTCTAAAAATCACGTAAAATTTACTGATGTTGTATCAACGAATCCTCTGCAGCATAAAAATTGGCTAAAATTTTGGACATGTTTAAGAGCACCTAAAAATTACGTTTGCCAACTGCTGTTTTCAAGACATATTCCGACTTTTATTGCAAGAGTGGCCTCTTTGCGTTTTCATTTGATCCTTAATAGTTCTTACCTTTTATTTAGAAGTTGGCCATTTAAGCAACCATTCCGTAACTTAGAAACAAAATTTGATTTGGTTTAATAGCAGCACTTTGGAAATATTATGTATCGCACTAAGTGCCTAGCTAAAAGGCGTTAAAGAAAAGCGCTTATGGGAGACAACCCATTATTTTATTTCTGCAACTTTTATTTTATTGAGTCAAGGATTTTGTCTACTTCTGTAGCAACTCCTTTGTATCTTTATTTTTTCGTATTGTTGTGCCAAGAAGAGTCTCTAATGATAAGATGATGCTAGATTTTGATTGCTGCGAGAAACAGATTTTTGCTGTTCACTGTACGAAATTCCTAAATTCATAGAAATGCGATTTAAATCTGAAAATGTTTGTGCGTAATCGTGATGTATGTACACATCTTTCGTTAGTTCAAAGTTTTTCGATCTGACTAACGTAAGTGCCTCGAAAAAATTCGTCTTTACGGACTGTTCTGTTTTAGACAGATTATGTCTTTTATCTTACATTCTCTCTTTTACTAGTTTTGGGTGGAATTATTTTTTTTTGGATAGAAGAGCTTCACATAACATCGGCAGTAGTTAATATTTAAAGTAACGGTCATGTTTGCGTCCTTACAAAACATGTGAGTTTTTGATTGTGCACTAACTCTCTAATGAGAATTACTTTGAGTTTGGTGTGGCTGATGTTTTCAAGAGTCAGAGGGAAGAGTGATATAATAGGATGGAGAAGAGTGAAGAGATTAAGTTTGGTGAGGCTCCCATGAATCTCCCCAGCATATTTCAAGAAGACTCAAGCGTCTAAGCTTGGGGATGCCCAGGCATCCCCTTCTTCATCGTCAAAATTATCAGGTAATCTCTAGTGAAACTATATTTTAATTCTTTCACATCATATGTGCTGTTCTTGGAGCGTATGTATCTTATTATTTATTTATCTTAGCATCAAACACCGGTTACATTAATAAGTTGATCGTCACGTATTTTATTTATGCTCTGTTTTCAATGTTTACTTGGTTAATGGATTGTTTGTTGAAACTTAAAAATGATGTGTGAATGATATTGTTTAGTAGTTTATGTTTTCTTATGGTTAGTCTCAACTAGCTAATAGTGTATATTATGTTAATTTGATGTTAACATGCATTGTCCTGTTCATAAGATGGTATAGCATTGTGGTATCCTCCTCTGAATGATTTACTTGAATTGACTTGGCACATGTTCACACATGTTCATGACTAAAAAATAAAAGTCAATTAAGTCTTGATGATCTTTTGCCTCAGAGTTTTAGTATCATTTTTATGCCTCCGTTAATTTTAGTCTGTCGCAAGTATGATTATGACGGTTATTGCTCTCTTGATTGTCGCTTCCTAGACTATTGCTAGCCTTCACTTGTACTGAGCGGGAATGCTGCTTGTGCATCCAAAATCCTTAAGACCAAGTTATCCCAAAGAGTCCACCATAAATTCCTATGCATGGTATTTCAAACCATTCCAAGTAAATTTTCATGTGCTACCTTTAAAACCTTCAAAATACTTCTCATTTTGTGACACTGTTTTTAGCTCATGAGGACGTTCTAGTTGGGTTTGTTATCTTCCATGCTAAATTAAGTTTCCGACTTGCATGCTTCATCTGCTCGTCACTTTGCAAAGAGCTGGTTATACCATTGTAATAAATAAAGTAATTAATTAACAAAATAGGCACTTCTCCATGGTATGTGATTGTTGGCAGGCACCCGAGGATTCGGTTAGCCATGGTTGTGTGAAGCGGAGGGAGGAGTGTCATGCTATATAAAAGTGCATGCTATAAATGCCTAATATCAATAACTCGGAACCGCTCTCAACTTGTTTAGTATGGAAGATAACAAGAACTCTATTACCGATTCGTTGACAGGAACAACCACTTCTCAAAACAATTTTATTTCTGTTTTAAAAATAAAAAGCTCTAGCACATGTTAATCCTGCTTCCCTTTGTGAAGGGCCAATCTTTTATTTTAATGTTGAGTCACCATCCTTTCTTTGAGCACTTCTTCGAGAGCATAACGGTCATTCTTAGTGTAATGTGCTTGTCCCAGAATACAGTTAACTGCGGTATAACTTTGATGCTTTTATCAGTGATATCTTTATATCTTGTCTTCACTTAAACTTCAGGGTGCTCTAGCATTTATGTTTTGCTCCACTATAAAGGGCAAGCGAGATACCACTCTACTATGCTTTATTATGATCATTACAATCTTGTTGATGTTTATAAATTTCATACTATGAACTCTTAGTTCGTTGATATCTATTCATTAGGTAACATAAGTACTAAGTTTTATTATCCTTACATCATTTGTCATACAATTGTTAAAGACCTGATCATAGCATTTACAATCAAAAATTATTTTGTTATTGTTTGTCTACTCGAGGACGAGTAGGAACTAAGCTTGGGGATGTTGATACGTCCAAAACGTATCTATATTTTTGATTGTTTCATGCTACTTTTCTGCTTCTAGCACTTATTTTATATTATGTTTATTATTTATTTGGACTAACCTATTAATAGTTGCAAAAGTGTACAATGTTCTTGTTTTACACTTTAGTGTGTAGGAATTCTCAAGAATACAAGAGGAAACCTTGTTGGAGTCGAATTGGGACTTTCCTGAAATCTGTCTGAAAACTATTTTCGAAAATGGACCCGTTTCGGCCCGAAACTGACGTCAAATGGAAAAAGTCTAGTCGCGAAAGTTGCAGTTAATTTTCTGCCGAACGACCTGGACTTAAAATTCGGCCCAATCGGAGTCCGGACGCTCCAGATATCGCCGTCCCACTGCAACCCTAGATGGGATGACGGGAATCCGAGAAGCTATATAAAGGAAGAAAACCTAGCTCGTGGCCAACACCTCATACCCCACGAATTTCCAGCCGCCAAAGCCACGTTTTTCCTCCCCCATGGACTTCATCTCCATGGGGGAGGGCTCCCAAGAAGCCATGAAGGAAGGGGGCTAAGGGGCGGCGCTCCCCCATGGAGCCGGCGGCGCAGGAGGAGCCCCCTGTGCCACAGCCGGCGCCGACCTGCGCCTCTCTGAAAGTATCGTATGACACCTAGAGTGGAGGGGTGAATAGGTGCTATTTCAATTTTAGTACTTTTTCAAATTAGGCTTGACACAAAAGGTAAATTATCTAGATATGCAACTAAGGTGAATTTACCTATATGACAAGTTAGCAACTAAACAAGATACACGAAGTAAAGACTATAAACAAGGATAGAAGTAACCGAAGTGAAAGCACGCGGAGAGACGGATGTAATCCCGAGTTCCTCCTTTTTAGGGGAGTGCGTCTCGTTGGAGAGGTGTGAGCTACCATGAAGGTCAAAACTCAACCGCCACAAAGGCGTCACCTTCTTCTTCGATGAACCGCACCACAAAGGTTTGGTTCACCTTCCACTATCGGAATCCTTCAAGGCGGAATCCGCAGCCCTTACAACAACGATCCGGGGCTCAACCCACAAGATGATTGGGGGCTCCCGAACAGCTACAAATATGTCACAAAGACAACAAGTGAGTATAATAATGAGCTAGGTTTTCCCAAAGGAAATCCTAGCAAAGGTCCCTCAAGTGAATGAGGGGAAATGAAGAACGGCTTGGCGAAGATGTAGATCCGGGGCTTCTCCTTCAATCCTCCAAGTATCAACGAGTTTGGGTGGAGGGATTAGGAGATTTAGTGATTCTTGAGCTTGCAACAATGGTGTTCTCCTGTTTGGGCGAGCTAGCTGGCTGGAGGAAGGTGGAGGGTATTTTATACCCCTCCCAGAATTTTAGCCGTTGCAGCTCCAGGAGGCCGGAATAACCGGCTTGAGTGGAGGCCGGAATATCCGGCCCCCGGAATATCCGGCCAAGATTGTGAAATGTCTGGCCCCAAATATCCGGTTTATCCAGGGGCTTGCACTTCTGGTCCTTAGTGAAAATTCTTGGGGCCAGAATATCCGGTCCAGAAACCAAATATCCGGCCCAATATTCCGGTTTATCCAGGGGGGCGCACAAAAGGTCCTTAGCAGAAATTCCAGGGGGGCCGGAATATCCGGTCCAGAAACCAAATATCCGGCCCCAATATTCCGGTTTAGACAGAGCAACACACGAGCTCTTTTCTCACATCTTTTTGGAGTTTGATGCTTATAAGATTTTGCCCTAAATCCTGCATCACTTAAGGACGGTTAAATTATCGCTAGTGTTGTTGCCTAACACACAAAATACCGAGGGATCATGAAAATGCCCTTTCAATCTCCCCCTTTTTGGTGTTAGATGACAACACTAGGATTTGCAAGGAGACAACCAAACCAAGTCATCAAGTTTCCAAAAGATTAGAAAAGCTCCCCCTAAATGTGTGCATATAAGTAGTTTGCATTGGAATACAAATGCACACCATATAGGTTTGAAGCTTCACCGTACACAATAGGGAAACATGATACAAAACTGAGACAGGATACATATAAGAATATGATGAAATTGTGAGTTGAAGATCATACCATTGCATACATAATTTCAACCATAACATAACTAGATAATTCCGAAATCCATGTCTCATCAACGAACAACCATAGGACATAGTGCTTACACATAGCATACAAATAGCAAATAGTTCGATAAAAAGATAAATGGACACAAGCTCTTAAAAAATGATAAAGGCATATGATTGTGTCCGACCCATGCAAATCCCCGCGGAGAACCTAAATAGAACTACTTCTCCCCCTTTGGCATCGAAACGCCAAAAAGGGAAAAGAGCAAGGCTAAACGTCCCGGAAGCTCAGTCGGACTCCTCATCCTCATCCTCACGCTCCTCGGAGGCAGCATCACTACCAAACTCAGCAACATCATCATCCTTATCATCATCACTGTCAGCAGGTGGAGGTGAACTAGCAGCAGCAGCACTATCAGAGTAGAGGACCCGCTCCATGTTGACCCATGGAACCTTAGACCGATTCCACTTACTATATGAGAGGGGAGCAGTGGCCTTGGGGCGAGCACTCTTTGAGCCTGACACATTGTAACAGCCCAAAGTTGTGAACCTCAAAAACCTAAGTAAAATTTTCACTTTTGCATATCATGCATGCATAATGGCATCATTTGTTCAATTGCTCATGATTGAAACCAAGATTTGGACCACAAATTAAAACAAAAGGGAAACCAAAAGCAATACTTGTTTTCAAACAAGTTACATTCCAATGAGTTGGTTGTGACAAAACCAATTCAAATAACTTCCATATTTGTCAAGGAAGTTCCAAAAGTAATATTTTGCAATTGCTATAAATCTTCCAAATGAGCAACATTTGAATTTAGCAAAATGCCGTATCCAACATTTCTAAACCAAGGGTGTCCAAACTATTTATTTTGAAGCCCCAATTTTTGTGTAGCTTCTACTCAATATGGGGAGGCTCCCCAAATTTTCTCAAATTTTTATAAAATGTTTTGGTGCCCCAATAAAATCAATGAAATGCTGCTGTAATTAGAAAATAACTGGGATGGACCAAACTGTGATGAACTCAAAACTTCCAGGGGCATATTTGCAAAAACTCCATCTCCCTCGTTCTGTAGCGACCGAGGCCGTCGCGTGCCCACCGGACCACCTCGTCGCCGTTCCCCGCGCCACTGCACCCGCGCCCTCCTGCCGCGTCGAGGAGAAGAGGAGGTCCCCACCGCGCGCAGTTCCCCATCCCCCACCTGCTCCCGTGCTTCCTCTCGCTCTCGTCTCCACTCCATGACCGCCATGGCCGCCGCACTGCGCCGCCACCTCTCCGCCGATTGAGGCCACCCCGGACAAATCCACGACCACCAGCGGCTCCGCCGTGGTCCGCTCCACCTCCACGCCCGAGGAATCCCAGCTCCGCCACGCACGTTCCCATCACCGTCGAGCCACCTCCGCCGTCCCCGACTTCTTCCCCGAGCTCGTGGCGAGCTCCTGGACCTCACTGGTCCCTTTCCCCTTCCCCTCCCTCGCTAGACCGTGCTGCACCGCCGAGCCGTACGCCGGCGTCGTCGCCGTCCTTTTTCCTTCGCAAGCCCGGCCGCGAAACCAGCCTAAGCTGGGCTGCAGGTGTCGGGGGAATACTTTCTGGATTAACCCGCGGCCCAGTGCGACTTAACTTACTCGCACGGACGAAGGCCCACTTGGGAGCAAGCCCAATATTGAACCGCCATAAGGGGAAAGATCTAGAAGACATATCCCGGAGGACGTGAAGACCAAGTAGTCTCCGAGTAGGCCTCTGTGGATGTATTCCTTATGGGGAAGTTTCCTTTTGTAACCTAGCGAGCCTCTGTGTATATAAAGAGGACTCGCAGGACTTAGAGCGGGTCAAGCTATCAAGCCCAAACCCTAGCTCATACGGCGAGTACCAGATCGGATCGCCTCCATTGTAACACCTCGATTATCATATCAATACCAATCTAGGGTAGGCAGGAAGTAGGTCTTTTACCTCACATTGAGGGGGCCGAACCTGGGTAAATCTGTGTTGATCTTTGTTCCTGCGATCCCAAGCTCGGAGATGCTTGACTCGCATAATCCCACACCTACGAAGTCATCTATGACACCTGACGTGACAAACCCACGACAGTTGGCGCCCACCGTGGGGCCTGCGGTCAAGAGCGTCACGTTCCGCGCAGGATCCATGAAGGGAGCTGAAGATCTTGTTGTTGGCCGTATCATCACGGTCAATGGCACACCCCTCATCGACGATTCAAGCTGGGGGCCGGAAGCAGATTATTTGGAGACCGGCCACGTCATCCCGTTCGGATCCATCAACGTCTTCGTCGGCTTCATCGGTGGCAGGTCCGTTAGATCGGTCCAGGAAGGCGATTCAGTAGAAGAAGTCGCCGATGACGGGGAAGAATCCGTGGAAAGCATGGACTCGCAAGAGTTTGGGTCCATCATACCTGCCTTTGAAGAAAGTTGCTGGGGTTACCCACCAGAAATCACATCATCACCAGATCAAGAGATGGCACAAGTCGCGGTTTACATGGCCGGAGGAGCAGGTGCATCAGGAACTGCTGGAGAAACCGAGGCATCGGCACCCCCAAGCAACCCACTTCTTGTCCCTGTGTCAGCCACGAACGCCGCCCTCCGTGCAACAGAAATTGAGGCCGCCAGGGCCGAGCTCCTGTATGAGGTTCGAAGGATGGAAGAAGAGCGCCGCAGGCTCGATCAGATAAACCAAGGAATCCAACAGGAGCGGCAGAGAGTAGCCGCGCTGGCTGCGACTCAACAACAGGTTGACCCGCAAACACAGCTGCGCGCGACTCAACCAACAGTGGAAATCCCGCTCACTCCAGCCGCGGGGACGGGAATCCAGACGACTGCGGAAGGAAGGGTACCAACAAATCAAGAGACCCAGCAACAACCAAGGAGGTTTCACACCCCACAGGGCCATTACCAGAACCCTGTCGATAATATGTATGCTGCGGCTAATATCTTGACTCAGATGGTACCAACAGGCGATGACCCGGTCAATGCTGAGGCGCGGCGCGCGATTCAGATGCTAAGTACGGCAGTCCTGCAACAAGCCAATAGGGCGGAAGCCGAAGCACAGCTGCCCCTCGTACCAGCCAATCACAGGATTACAGCAGAAAGAAGCGTCCAGAGCAGGCCACCAGAGGACGTGTCAGGAGTCGCACAGAGGCAGCAGGAGCAAGTCGCAGAAGCGCAGGCGAATGCCCATTGATGCAAAAGCGGCCCGCAGATAACCCCGCAGGCGCGCCCACAGCCCTGTCCTCGCGACTCAAGGGACCGGCGTGTTTCACTGAGAGGATCAGATCGGAACCTTTTCCTGAAGATTTCAAAGGGCCACGCAAGGTGGCAAACTATAACGCCAGCATGGATCCAACCACTTGGCTCAACAATTACGAGATGGGCATGAGCATCCTAAACGCATCTGAAGAGATCTGCGCACGCTACCTAAACATGATGCTAGAAGGAGCAGCGCACATATGGCTGCAAAATTTGCCTCCCAACTCTATAAATACTTGGGAGGAACTGAAGGATGCCTTTTAAGAACTTCCAAGGAACTTGCAAGCGACTCTGCAATATAGAAGATTTAGAGCGTTGTGTCCAGAAGGAAGGCGAGTCAAGTCGCCATTGGATGAAAAGGGTGGCAGAAATAATACACTCCTCAGATAATATACCACCAAGCTCAGCCGTCCTGGTGATGGAGAAAAACTGCAAGTTTGAGCCGCTGATTCATAAGCTGGGTCGCATGAAGGATAAAGTCAAGAGCCTCAGCGAGGTGATGGCTGCGGCTAACAAATATGCCAGCTCAGAAAACCAGAGACGCGTCAGACGGAGAAGAAGAGGAGGTTGCTGCAAAAGGAAAGAAAAACTCCAACAAGCCCCAGCAGCAGCAAACGAGCCACAACAACACGAGTCAAAACAAACGCAAAAGCGAAGATGGTCACTCAGGGCTCGTCGCCAATACGCGTGGAGGATTCAGAGGCCAGCGTGGAAGGGGTCGAGGATACGGCTCCCGTCCAATCAATATGCAAGAAGTTTTCAACCGGCCATGCGACCTTCATGCGACAGGTGATGGACGGCCAGCGGACCATACCAAGGCGCAATGCCATTATTACAAAAAGTGGAAAGAAGAGAGCCAACACAACGGGGGGAATTCCCATGAAGGAAACCCTAGTGCGGCTCATAACACAAACATTGGGCAGCACGGCGCGAGTAACCCCAGGCAGACGGGGCAGTATCACACAATAGTTATCGATACCTCCAAAAGAGAAGAGAAATTGAGCCGGAGAAGTCAGCAGGTGAACGCCGTGATACCACAACACCCGCTTGGTTAAGGTGGTCAGAATACGCGGTAACCTGGAGTCGCGACGACCACCCGCCACAGGTACGGGAACCTGGCAAGTTGGCACTGGTTGTGGCACCATACGTTGCAGGATACAAGCTGACCAAAGTGCTTATGGATGGAGGAAGCAGCATTAATATCTTGTACTACGATACTTTCCAGCGTCTAGGACTCAAGGATTCCAGCCTGCAGCCCACGTCAACAGTATTTCACGGCATTGTCCCAGGAAGGTCCGCACGGCCAGTGGGGAAAATAACCCTAGGGGTAACTTTTGGAACAGAAGAGAACTTTAGAAGTGAATTCCTAAGCTTCGAAGTGGTAAAATTCCAAAGCCCATATCACGCCTTGTTTGGAAGAACGGCCTTTGCTAAGTTTATGGCCAGGCCATGCTACGTGTACCTACAGTTGAAGATACCAGGACCAAAAGGGGTCATCACAGTGTACGGAGATAGAGAAAAAGCAATAGAATGTGAGAAAGGAGATGCGGCTTTCGCAGAATCCGCCTGTGCCGCGGAAGAACTAAAAGGTTATAAGTCGCAGGTGGACCCAAACGATATGAGTGTGGTTACCACGCCATCTGCCGAGCCACCAATGAAATTCAAAGCGGCCCAGGACACTAAGCAGATAAATCTTGTTCCTGGCGACTCATCCAAGCAAACTAGCATTGGAGCACACATGGAAGAAGAGCAGGAGAAGGCCCTCGTCGCTTTTCTCCAGGAAAATAAAGACATCTTCGCATGGAAGCCGTCAGATATGCCAGGGGTACCAAGAGAATTAGCAGAACATAGCCTCAAAGTGAACCCTGCGGCTAAACCAGTGAAGCAGCCACTACGGCGTTTTCATGATGACAGGAGAAAGGCAATAGGAGAGGAAATAGCTCGCTTGCTGGCTGCAGGATTCATCACAGAGGTATACCATCCGGAATGGGTGGCAAATCCAGTATTGGTTATGAAAAAGAACGGTACGTGGCGAATGTGCGTTGATTACACCAGTCTTAACAAAGCTTGTCCAAAGGATCCATTTGCTTTGCCAAGAATCGACCAAGTAATTGATTCAACTGCTGGGTGCGAGCTGTTATGCTTTTTGGACGCCTATTCAGGCTACCATCAAATCAAGATGAAGAGGGAGGACCAAGAAAAGACGTCCTTCATCACACCCTTCGGAGCTTTTTGTTACGTCAGCATGCCCTTTGGGTTGAAGAACGCAGGTGCGACTTACCAAAGATGCATTCAGAATTGCCTACATGAGCAAATAGGTCGCAACGTTCATGCCTACGTGGATGATATTGTGATTAAATCGCAAGTTAGCCAGGATCTTATTGGTGATCTGGCAGAGACATTCACAAATCTCAGAAAATACAACATGAAGCTCAACCCCACAAAGTGCGTTTCGGAGTACCAGCAGGAAAGCTATTGGGATTCATAGTATCAGAAAGAGGCATTGAGGCCAATCCTGACAAGATAAAGGCCGTGATGGATCTCCAAAAGCCAGAAAAGATAAAAGATGTACAGCGGCTTACTGGTTGCGTAGCAGCTTTGAGTCGCTTTATATCAAGATTGGGAGAGAAAGCACTACCTTTGTACAGACTGTTGAAAAAATCAGACACCTTCGTTTGGGACGCAGAGGCCGACGAAGCTCTGACAGCCTTGAAACATCAATTGACAAATGCTCCAGTTCTGGCGGCTCCAAAAGATAAAGAGCCAATGCTACTATACATAGCGGCAAATTCCCGCGCTGTGAGTGCTGTCATGGTTGTGGAGAGACAAGAAACGGAAAGGAATACCCTGTCCAGAGACCAGTATACTACGTGAGCGAAGTCCTCACAGCTTCCAAACAGCGTTACCCACAGTGGCAGAAGTTGGTGTTTGGAGTGTTCATGGCGAGTCGCAAGCTGAAGCACTACTTCCAAGAGCATCCAATAACTGTGGTGAGTTCAGCACCATTGGCAGATATCATTCGTAATCGAGAAGCTACTGGAAGAGTCGCTAAGTGGGCGATCGAGTTGGGACCACATCACATCAGTTACGAGCCGCGCACATCAATTAAGTCGCAAGCCCTTGCAGATTTTATTAACGATTGGACAGAAATCCAAGTTGCTCCTAGCATGGCAGAAACCAAATACTGGACCATGCATTTTGATGGGTCAAGACAGTTGCAAGGCTCGGGGGCTGGAGTTGTTCTGACATCTCCCAAGGGAGACAAGCTGCGGTATGTGTTACAGATACACTTCAACTGCACAAATAACGTGGCGGAGTACGAGGCACTGCTTCATGGTCTACGTATAGCAAAGGAGATGAACATCAGTCGTATACGCTGTTTTGGCGATTCAGACTTGGTGGCACAGCAGGTCTCCGGAACGTGGGACAGCAAGGATGCGAACATGGCTGCATATAGGAGAGAGGTGGACAGAATTGCTGGACATTTCACTGGATACCAAGTTGAACATATTGATCGGAGACAAAATGAAGCTGCGGATGCCCTGTCTCGGCTTGGATCCAACAGACAGTCAGTCCCACCCAATGTTTTCCTGGATGAACTGCACAATCCATCAGTCAAACCTCCAGCAGAGATTGACATTGCAGAGCCAGAGGATGATTCAACTTTAGTCGCAGCCCTGCATGAACAGCCAGGATGGACAGAGCCATACATGGCATATTTAAGTCGCGGAGTGCTGCCGGACGATGAAATTGAGGCGCGCAAAATCATACGACGATCAAAGGCCTATACAATCATCAACAACGAATTATACAAGCGCAGCGTATCAGGAGCATTCCAAAGATGTGTCTCACCAGAAGAGGGACGAAAAATCTTGCACGAAATTCATTCAGGCGATTGTGGCCATCATGCTTCGTCAAGATCTTTGGTGGCAAAGGCGTTCCGACATGGATTCTTCTGGTTAACAGCATTAGCAGACGCAGAGCAAATTGTCAGAGTGTGCGATGGATGTCAAAGATACGCTAGGCAAGATCATATGCCAGCCCAAGCACTTCGCACAATACCCATCACATGGCCTTTTGCCGTATGGGGTTTTGACATGGTAGGGCCTTTCAGACGGTCTTCAAACGGAAAAACTCACCTCTTAGTCATGGTGGACAAATTCACAAAGTGGATAGAAGCAGAACCTGTGGGAGATTGCGAGGCTGAAACAGCAGTCAAGTTCTTGAAGAAGGTCATATTCCGCTTCGGTTACCCCCATAGTATCATTACAGACAATGGGAGCAACACCTCTGAAGGGGCTACACAGATATTTTGCGCAGACAATGGGATAAGATTGGACCTCACGTCAGTAGCACACCCGCAGAGCAATGGACAAGCTGAGCGAGCTAACCAGGAAATTCTCCATGGAATTAAGCCGCGCCTTATTGAAAAGGTCGAAGCATCTCCAGGATGTTGGGTGGAAGAACTGCCAGCAGTACTGTGGAGCTTGAGAACAACCCCTAACAGATCCACAGGATTTACACCATATTTCATGGTCTATGGAGCAGAAGCAGTCATGCCCAGCGATATCATACATGATTCACCAAGAGTTGCGGCTTACATCGAGACAGATAATGAGATAGCTCGGCAAGACTCGGTGGACACATTAGAAGAGGTTAGAGACTTGGCAGCATCAAGGTCAGCAGTATATCAACAAGACTTGCGACGCTATCATGCCAGACGCATCAAAACCCGCACCTTTCAAGAAGGCGACCTAGTACTGCGACTTAAACAAGATCACAAGGGAATGCATAAGCTGTCCTCTCCATGGGAAGGACCCTACATCATCAGCAAGAAGCTAAACAATGGGTCGTACTACCTGCTGGATGTAAGGGAAGAAAGCAGCGAACGCCATGATTTCGAGGATCGTCTCGAGGCACCTCGCCCTTGGAACGTCGCACACCTGCGACCGTACTATACATAAGAAAAGGCTAATCAGAGCCAAGCATCATCCTTTCCAGCTTTATAGCTGAGTATCATCACAGCCACTCAGGGCTAGAACTTCAACTTTGGTCGCCACCTAGGCGCGACCTATGCAACATCTGATCGCCACCCAGGCGCGATCGACCCTTGTATCAGAAACCGGCTGCCACCTAGGCGCGGCCGTAAACTTTGTATCATCTCTGGTCGCCACCTAGGCGCGACCGACCCCATGTATCACCATGGATCGCCACCTACGCGCGATCCAACCCTATGTATAACACTCGGTTGCCACCTAGGCGCGACCTTATGTGTCATCATAATCAAAGCTTATCATAGCTTAGCCTATCATGGCAATATCATTATGTTTCTTGGGGTCTTTGTTACCCTGAAACAGCCGATTTATTGGCAATTATCAAATTTACCTTAAGTTGGATTGCTACTCGCATTATGTGGCCAAAGTACTGGGGTGTGGCGTCAATCGAGCTTGATTGCCTATCATGGCCGCTCTCGACCCTGAACACACATATTCCTAGGAAATACTGAGTCGCGCGAGTGCCCACTTAAGGATTCAGATGGCCTAACTAGAGGTCGATGTACTGCTTATAGTACGGCAACACCAATTACAATTACTTGTAACTTAACAATTGTTTTATTATGATATCAAGTTACAGGTGATGACCTTCAGAGTTCTCTGAGAAGAATTGAGATGATTACCACATAACATCCTCTCAATCCTTGGGGGCTATATCATATTATCATCAAAAATTTGAAGATAGATCGTCATCAAGTTCTGAAGCTATCAGGATACTCTAACAAAGAAGCTCACGAAGTCAGATGATCTTCCAGGTGCGAGTCAAGGCCAAACTTGCACAATTATAAGCCGCGAAACAAGGAAAAGCGCGGCCTAAGCATTCAAGATCAAGAAATACTATGAAGTTCAGGCCACGCTTGGGGGCTAATGTCGGGGGAATACTTTCTGGATTAACCCGCGGCCCAGTGCGACTTAACTTACTCGCACGGACGAAGGCCCACTTGGGAGCAAGCCCAATATTGAACCGCCATAAGGGAAAGATCTAGAAGACATATCCCGGAGGACGTGAAGACCAAGTAGTCTCCGAGTAGGCCTCTGTGGATGTATTCCTTATGGGGAAGTTTCCTTTTGTAACCTAGCGAGCCTCTGTGTATATAAAGAGGACTCGCAGGACTTAGAGCGGGTCAAGCTATCAAGCCCCAAACCCTAGCTCATACGGCGAGTACCAGATCGGATCGCCTCCATTGTAACACCTCGATTATCATATCAATACCAATCTAGGGTAGGCAGGAAGTAGGTCTTTTACCTCACATTGAGGGGGCCGAACCTGGGTAAATCTGTGTTGATCTTTGTTCCTGCGATCCCAAGCTCGGAGATGCTTGACTCGTAATCCCACACCTACGAAGTCATCTATGACACCTGACGTGACACAACCCACGACAGCAGGCCGATCTTCTCAGGCCGTGACCGGCCACGGGGCCAGCCCAAACCGGCATGGAGGCTGGTTGCCTCCGCGACAGGCCCGGCCTGGGAGCCGGCCCAGACCGGCCTGGAGGCCGGGTGAACTGTTTTTTAAGTTGTTGTTTTTCTATTTCCTCTCCCTTTGGCGCATGCCTCCGGCTACTCCCTCGCGCTTTAGGGAAATCGAACTCCGATGATTCCTGCTAGTTACTCTCTCCCTTTCGAGTCGAGTAATTGAAATATTTATCGTTGGAATTAAAATAATCAAAGTAAATAATTAAAAAGAGGAATTATAAAAAAAATAACTTTTGATCGGGCCTCCGAAAAATGTGTTCGATATACCAAATGCTCAGAAAAACATGAGTGATCCAGAATCATCATCATCAAGCATATCTGATCACAATTACAATAATGTGCTCTAGTAGTAATAGAATCATTAAGTTTAATATGGGGTTATTCCAAACAATGCAAATAATATAATGGGGACCCCATTTAACTTGTTGCTAATGTTCAAAGCTATTAGGGTGCATTTAAAGATGTCATGCCATCATGCGTTTGCGCATTGCATTCGTTAAAACATGTGTGGTGATTGATTTGCTTCCCATGTTATGTTTCAATAGATCAAGCCGCCGGGGTTACTCATAATACCCCGAGGATCCTTACTATCAGCCGTATCAACAGGCAAGCGTAAGTCCCCCTCTGAGCATATCTTATCCTATGTTTCCGCAAATATTTTCTCCACTATAATATTGCATGCGGTTCTAAATGTCAATTTTATTGGATTAGAGTATCTATAGTTGCATTAAGTTTCGATGCTATTACCTGTTTCCCCTATTATCCATAGGTTTGTATTGTTGGCCTGAGATACTTAACTATGCTATGATGCTTAGCCATGCTTAGTTAAATGTTCCGCCGTTCGATGGATATACATGTTGGAAGCAGGGTGTTGAATTGTGAATATGATGGTGGAGATTGTGGTGTGACAGGTAATAAGCTGCTAAAGGTGGGATGAGAGGCCATGTGGTTGTGGTGCTTTGTCTCGTTCTCGCCGCCTAGGTGCGAGTTCTTTACCTCCCGAACCAAGACTGAGCGTGCAACCATGCGTGAGGCCTATGCAATTGCAGGAACCCTCATAGACTAAATAACTCGGGCGGGGCTAGCCAGGGTCCTCTAGTTCGGGCTTCCATTTGCGCGTGCGTGATGATGGTGGTTGAACTGGGATGAGGATGTTGTTAGGAAATAAGTGGCCGTGGGCAGGGTGTTGAGGCGCTGCGTGCCTGCCCACTGATGATCCTGGAAGTCCTTAACGAGGGAGAAGTCGACACCGCTCCCACCCAGCCGGCTTTCCAAGGAAGAGAGCTAATGCGCAGGTAATGGGCCGGACGGTACGCGTGGCAAACATTGTACACCCCTGCAGGGTTAAATCTTTTCGAAAAGCCGTGTCCACGGTTAAGGACGACTTGGGAAAGGACGATAAGATCATAGAATAACTTAACGGAATGATTAAAAACTGGGTACTAAGGTACCACTCAAGATTGCAAGGTGAGCTTCCTCGAGGGTGATTCGGGGAGGTGCCTTTGATGAACAGGTACAGTGGTTGATGATGGTTGATGATGAGAAAGTGATGAAAGAAAGAGTTACTTCTTACCCTTTTGAAAATACTCTGAATAGTCGATGCCTTGAGTTATGTTTTCATAAATAAAATCAGCTTTATGCAAAACAGCCATAAACTTTGAAAGCCTCATCGAGCTAAAGCTCTATATATAATCTTGCGAGTTCGTCGAACTCAACGTCGTTTGTTTTGTTTCAGAGGAGGACTTCACCGACCTCGAAGGTGGGTTCTTTGTGGACGTCGACGAGTAGTCTGGGGTTCCCAGGTGGCAGCTTGGGACATCCGGAACAGCTGGCGCTGGATGTTTATCTGTAGGCCTCTTAGGCCAATGGTTCTTGTTGTTTAGAACAACCTAATTTGCTTCCGCTTGATGTAATGTTGGGTCTGTGACCTCTGGTTGTCATTTGCTATCTTTCTCTATTATAAGAGTTGAACTATAATGATTTGTGTCGTAGAGTCTTGATGTGCCAGTTGTTCCACAAGTCTTGATCTCTCTATTATACATTGAGGGTTGTGCCTGTGTTAAGGCATCAATCGGGGTGTTGCGTTGCCGATGATCCATTCCGAGCAACGCCTGCCAAAGGTTTTGGCCGGGGATTGGTAAACCCGTAACCTCCGGTTGTATCGCTTAACCGGTGACCACAGCATCACTGTATAACAGTCGGGTCGGGGCGCCACAAGTTGGTATCAGAGCAGTACTGCCTGTAGGAAACCCTTCTACTGGTCGATGTTGAGTCTAGTGTTTGTGAAAATATTTTTAACCTAAAAATGAGTTGTGAAAACCATCTTAGGATTCTTTTTACTCCTTATCTGGTTACTCTAATCTCGGAGCAATCTTACCTCGATTTGAGTTAAAGGTTTTACTTCTCACTGTTACTTCAAAATTGATGAAACGTGGGTGGGTTCGACCTTTAGTGTTATGTGTCACGTTGCTCCCGCTGCGTTGCAATCCCAAATCAACTCAGATGTTTGAACACTGTATTCTACCGAGTCAATCATTTGATCCTTTCTTTGGGTTTTAACCCAGGACTTGAACATAAGGTCCCGGATTGTGTCAACTAGAGTGTGTTAAGTTGTGATTTCTTAACTCTCACTAGTAGCACATGATGCTGATCTTTGACCCAAGTTCTATCTTGTTGATTCCTTGTTATTGTTGCACAATGTATTATCGTCCCTAGTCTGTGTACTTGTGTAGACGCTAATGCTATTGTTCGACCATTCGGAGAAAGATACTAACCGTGTCATTGTCAAATCTCCAGAATGGCTCGAGGAGGCCGTGGAGGCCGTGGTGGTCGCGGTAACCACAATGATGATGAGGATGATCTGCCGCCACCACCCTCGATGGCAGGTCTTGATGGCCATTGAGGAGAACCGTGGGCGCAATGAGCGCTTGCTTGAGCAGTTGGTGCAGCAGAATGCACGGAGGAACGAGTGCAACACTCTCACGAGTTCCTGCGCTCGCAGCCACCCACCTTTGCTGATGCTAAGGAGCCACTGGAAGCTGATGATTGGCTTCGTGCTTGGAGCGCAAGTTCTCCGCGCTGCATGTCCCAGTGGCTGAGCAAGTCAACTTTGCCACCTACCTCTTGGTTGGTGGCTGGCTGTTGGTGGGAAAGCCATGTGGCTTTGTTTCCAGCCAACCATGTCTTCACTGGGCTGATTTCCGCACTGCCTTCCGTGCGGAGTACATTCCCAGCCGATCATGGACTTGAAGAGGAGGGAGTTCCTGGATTGCAACAGGGACGGATGGACCTCCGCACTTATGGTCGTGAGTTCAACCATCTCTCTCGTTACGCCCCAAGGGACGTGACCAATGATGCTGACAAGCAAGAGCTGTTCCGCAAGGGTCTTTCGCAGCTCCGCTATGAGTTATTGCCCTTCAGGTTCCAGACCTACAGGAGCTGTTCAACCAGGCTTTACTCTTGAGCAAGGAAGAAAGGAACTTGAGCTTCCAAGAGGCCCGCACACGGGGACCACCAGAGTTCCTCGGGTTCTGAGAGCAAGAAGCGCAGGGTGTTTGTTCCCTACAGCGCGTGCCGCGTGCTCCATTCATGCCAAGAGCCGCAGGATACAGGCCACCCCTCCGCGCCCCACTACTTCGACACTTGGGGTAGGGGGAGTGGGTACCGTCCTATGCTACCTGCTCCACCTGGACTCACTTGCTACACCTGTGGCCAGGCTGGCCACTACTCCAGGGAGTGCCCCCAGAAGGCACCTCTCGCGATAACTCCTGCACGAGCCCCTGCCACTCCAGCTGGCAAGGCTGGACCTATTGTGCGTGGTCGCCTGAACCACATCTCTGCTGAAGAAGCTGAAGAGGACCCCGGCGTTCTCATGGGTGAGTTACGAATCAACAACAATTGCTACAGTTTTGTTTGATTCTGGAGCATCGCATTCATTCATATCATAGCTTTGCAAAAGACACAAATACCGTTCGAGAAGATGAGCATCCCTTGGTGATTCCACTCCTGGCTCCAAATGGCAAACCGATGGGGTTACTCCTGAGTCCAGATTACTATCGGTTACTACTCTTTTCCTTTCGCTTTGGTAGCTCTGAGGTCAAGTGGCATTGATGTCATACTGGGCATGAATTGGCTAGCCAAATACCAGGCTAATCTCGACTGTGCTGCCAAGACCATCACCGTGACCAATTCTTCCGGTGACAGTGTGAAGTATTGGTCTGCATTGTCAAGACCTCCGTCCTCCATCATACCCAACTCACTGAGATCCTCCTTTGCTTTATGGAAGGCGAATCTCCTCCTGAGATCCAGGACATACACGTGGTGTGTGACTTCCCGGATGTGTTCCCGGAAGAATTGCCTGGCATGCCTCCTGACCGAAGTGTGGAGTTTGTCATAGATCTACTTCCCGGTACCGCTCCAATTTCCAAGAAGCCCTACCGTATGCCGGTGGAAGAATTGGCTCTGCTGAAAGAGCAAATTGATCAGCTGTTAGCGAAGGATTTCATCCAGCCTAGCAGTTCACCATGGGGTTGTCCGGTACTCTTTGTCAAGAAGAGGGATTCTACCGTGCCTCGTCTAGTCTCTGACTATCGACAGTTGAATGCGGTGACAATCAAGAACAAGTATCCTATTCCTCGCATCAATGATCTGTTGGATCAGTTAGCTGGTGCAACGGTATTCTCCAAGATGGATCTGAGGTCAGGCTACCATCAGATCAAGATCAGAAAGGAGGATATTCCAAAGACGGCATTTGTTACTCGCTATGGCTCATATGAGTATACCGTCATGTCCTTTGGTCTCACAAATGCTCCAGCTACTTTCATGAGGCTCATGAACTCCATCTTCATGGACTATCTTGATAAGTTTGTCGTCATTTACATTGATGACATCCTCATCTATTCCAAAACCAATGAAGAGCATGAGGAACATCTTCGTTTGGTTCTGACACGACTTCGGGAACACCGCCTCTATGCCAAGTTCTTCAAGTGTGAGTTTTGGTTGGATAATCTTGTCTTCCTTGGTCATGTGATATCCGCTAATGGTGTGGCTGTCATTCCCGACAAGATTCAGTCCATTTTGGATTGGAAAACTCCAATGTCAGTCAAGGACATCCGTAGCTTTCTCGGATTGGCAGGTTACTACCGCCGATTCATCGAAGGTTTCTCCAAGATAGCCAAGACCCTGACTGACCTTCTCAAGAAGGATAAAAGTTCGTATGGACGGCCGAAGCTGAAGAGAGCTTCAAAACACTGAAAGCCAAGCTCGCGTCCGCTCCTGTGCTTGTCCTACCGGACACAAGCAAGGATTTCGTCGTCTTCTGTGATGCCTCTCTGCAAGGCTTGGGCTGTGTGCTAATGCAAGATGGCCATGTGGTGACATATGTCTCTCGCCAACTTAAGCCGCATGAGCACAACTACCCAACTCATGATCTAGAGCTTGCCGCGGTGGTTTATGCTCTGAAGCAATGGAGACCATACTTGGTTGGTAACCGTTGCGAGATATTCTCGGATCACAAGAGTCTGAAGTACCTTTTCACCCAGCCGGATTTAAATCTCAGGCAAAGGCATTGGTTGGAGTTAATCAAGGACTATGATGTGAGTCTGAACTACCAACCCGGCAAAGCAAACGTCGTGGCTGACGCGCTAAGTCGGAAGTCCTATTGCAACAATCTGATGATTGAAAAGGCCCAACCTGCCCTCCATGAAGAGTTCTCTCGTTTGAACTTAGAAATTGTTCCTTCCGGCTACCTTATCTGGAGATCAAATCTACTCTTGTAGACCAGATAAAGGAAGCTCAAACCCGTGACAAGGGTATTCGAAAAATCAAAGAGAACATTGCTAGCGGGAAGGCAAAATGTTTTTCTGTCAATGAATCCGGAGTTGTTTATTTTGGTGACCGCTTGGTAGTGCCAAAGAAACAAAAGTTGAGGGCTGATCCTCCAAGAAGCTCATGAATCTCCTCTCTCTATTCATCCCGGTAGTACCAAGATGTACCAAGACCTTCGACCACAATTCTGGTGGACTCGGATGAAACGAGAAATTGCCAAGTATGTTGCTGAATGCGACACCTGTCGACGGGTAAAGGCTGAACATCAAAGACCTCCCGGCACTCTCCGCCCTATTGCAGTTCCGAGTGGAAATGGGATGAAATTGGTATGGACTTCATCACCGGGTTTCCCCGATCTCAAAAGTGCAACAATGCTATCTGGGTAATCATTGATCGCCTTTCCAAGGTTGCTCACTTCCTACCAGTCCGTGATGATAGACGGGCAAGTCAACTTGCTGACTTATATTTGGCTCGTATTGTTCCATTGCATGGGGTCCCTCTTAGGATCATATCGGACCGTGGAAGTATCTTTGTATCCAAATTCTGGCAGAGTTTCGAAACTGCTATGGGGTCCCGTCTCAACTTCAGTACCGCCTACCATCCTCAAACTGATGGTCAGACCGAAAGAGTGAACCAAGTGTTGGAAGACATGCTTAGGGCATGTGTGATCTCTTTTGGCAAGGGTTGGGAAAAGTATCTCCCTTTCGCGGAATTCTCCTACAACAATAGCTATCAAGCTAGTCTGGGCATGGCTCCCTTCGAGGCTCTATATGGAAGAAAATGTCGTACTCCTCTAAATTGGTCCGAAACCGGAGAGAGAGCACTCTTTGGTCCGGATGTGATCAATGAAGCTGAGGAGAAGGTTCGAATCATTAGAGAAAATCTGAAGATTGCTCAGTCTAGGCAGAAGAGCTACTATGATAAGCACCATCAGGAAATTCACTATGAAATTGGTGATAAAGCTTATCTCCGCGTCTCTCCCCTTCGTGGCGTTCGCCGCTTCGGAGTCAAAGGGAAATTGGCACCTCGCTATGTTGGCCCTTTCACCGTTCTGGCCAAGTATGGAGATATTTCTTATCAATTGGAGTTACCGGTCAAATTCCCAAATGTACATGATGTGTTTCATGTCTCCCAACTTCGCCGGTGTTTTAAAGATCCTATCCATGGGGTCAATCATGAAGAGCTAGATCTCCAGGAAGATCTCACTTATCGCGAGCATCCTATCCGTGTCCTGGATGAAGCCGAAAGAAAGACCCGTAACAAGACTACCAAGTTCCTTAAAGTTCAATGGTCTCACCATTCCGACGAAGAAGCAACGTGGGAAAGAGAGTCTAGTCTTCGTGAGGAGTATCCCGACTTCTTTCCGCAACCTTAGAATCTCGGGACGAGATTCCTGTAAGGGGGTAGAATTGTAACAGCCCAAAGTTGTGAACCTCAAAAACCTGAGTAAAATTTTCACTTTTGCATATCATGCATGCATAATGGCATCATTTGTTCAATTGCTCATGATTGAAACCAAGATTTGGACCACAAATTAAAACAAAAGGGAAACCAAAAGCAATACTTGTTTTCAAACAAGTTACATTCCAATGAGTTGGTTGTGACAAAACCAATTCAAATAACTTCCATATTTGTCAAGGAAGTTCCAAAAGTAATATTTTGCAATTGCTATAAATCTTCCAAATGAGCAACATTTTGAATTTAGCAAAATGCCGTATCCAACCTTTCTAAACCAAGGGTGTCCAAACTATTTTATTTTGAAGCCCCAATTTTTGTGTAGCTTCTACTCAATATGGGGAGGCTCCCCAAATTTTCTCAAATTTTTATAAAATGTTTTGGTGCCCTAATAAAATCAATGAAATGCTGCTGTAATTAGAAAATAACTGGGATGGACCAAACTGTGATGAACTCAAAACTTTCAGGGGCCTATTTGCAAAAACTCCATCTCCCTCGTTCTGTAGCGAGCGAGGCCGTCGCGTGCCCACTGGACCACCTCGTCGCCGTGCCCGCGCCACTGCACCCAGCGCCTCCTGCCGCGTCGAGGAGAAGAGGAGGTCCCCACCGCTAGGGCTGGACTAACGAGCTGCTCGGCTCGTTAAGGCTCGGCTCGTTAAGACTCGTGATCGTTAAGGCTTGAATCGTTAAGCTCGTTAAGGATAACGAGCTAAATATAAAGTTTGGCTCGGTTCGTTAAGTGTTCGGGAGCGCTCGTGAGCAGCTCGTTAAGAAAATGAATCTGAATTTAGAGATGACTAGGTCATTGACGATTGACAAGGAGTAAATGAGATTCGATGTTGCCTACATGGGTAGACCGTAAATCTCGGCTGTGATATGGACTTGCTGAATAGTGTTGGGCCGTTACCTATCAGGATCCTAGTTAGATGGGATCTACCCCTAAAAGAAAGATGAGATCCAAATTAACGAGCTTAACGAGTTGTTCGTGAAACTCGTTAGTTTATTTGTTTAACTCGTTAGTGTTAGCGAGCTAAAATTCCAACTCAGCTCAGTTCATTAACAAAACGAGTCGAGTTCAAACGAGTCGAGCTGCCGAGTGTTCAATAAGCTTAACGAACATCGAGCTTTATGTCCAGCCCTACCCACCGCGCGCTGTTCCCCATCCCCCACCTGCTCCCGTGCTTCCTCTCGCTCTCGTCTCCTCTCCATGGCCGCCATGGCCGCCGCACTGCGCCGCCGCCTCTCCGCCGATTGAGGCCACCCCAGACAATCCACGACCACCAGCGGCTCCGCCGTGGTCCGCTCCACCTCCACGCCCGAGGAATCGAGCTGGGGCGACCGAAATCGCCGCCGCCGTCCGTGACTTCCCCGCGGCCATCCCAGCTCCGCCGTGCACGTTCCCATCACCATCGAGCCACCTCCGCCGTCCCCGACTTCTTCCCCAAGCTCGTGGTGAGCTCCTGGACCTCACTGGTCCCTTTCCCCTTCCCCTCCCTCGCTAGACTGTGCTGCACCGCCAAGCCGTACGCCGGCGTCGTCGCCGTGCTTTTTCCTTCGCAAGCCCGGCCGCGAAACCATCCTAAGCTGGGCTGCAGGCCGATCTTCTCGGGCCCGTGACCGGCCACGGGGCCAGCCCAAACCGGCCTGGAGGCTGGTTGCCTCTGCGACAGGCCCGGCCTGGGAGCCGGCCCAGACCGGCCTGGAGGCCGGGTGAACTTTTTTTTTAGTTGTTCTTTTTCTATTTCCTCTCCCTTTGGCGCATGCCTCCGGCTACTCCCTCGCGCTTTAGGGAAATCGAACTCCGATGATTCCTGCTAGTTACTCTCTCCCTTTCGAGTCGAGTAATTGAAATATTTATCGTTGGAATTAAAATAATCAAAAGTAAATAATTAAAAAGAGGAATTATAAAATAAATAACTTTTGATCGGGGCCTCCAAAAATGTGTTCGATATACCGAAATGCTCAGAAAAACATGAGTGATCCAGAATCATCATCATCATGCATATCTGATCACAATTACAATAATGTGCTCTAGTAGTAATTAGAATCATTAAGTTTAATATGGGGTTATTCCAAATAATGCAAATAATATAATGGGGACCCCATTTAACTTGTTGATAATGTTCAAAGCTATTAGGGTGCATTTAAAGATGTCATGCCATCATGTGTTTGCGCATTGCATTCGTTAAAACATGTGTGGTGATTGATTGCTTCCCGTTGTTATGTTTCGATAGATCAAGCCGCCGGGGTTACTCCACAATACCCTGAGGATCCGTACTATCAGCCGTATCAACAAGGCAAGCGTAATCCCCCTCTGAGCATATCTTATCCTATGTTTCCGCAAATATTTTCTCCACTATAATATTGCATGCGGTTCTAAATGTCAATTTTATTGGATTAGAGTATCATATAGATGCATTAAGTTTCCGATGCCATTACCTATTTCCCCAACTATTATCCATAGGTTTGTATTGTTGGCCTGAGATACTTAACTATGCAATATTGATGCTTAGCCATGCTTAGTTAAATGTTCCGCCATTCGATGGATATTACATGTTGGAAGCAGGTGTTGAATTGTGAAGATGATGGTGGAGAATTGTGGTGACAGGTAATAAGCTGCTAAAGGTGGGGATGAGAGTCCACTGTGGTTTTGGTGCTTTGTCTCGTTCTCGCTGCCTAGGTGCGAGTTCTTTACCTCCCGAACCAAGACTGAGCGTGCAACCATGCGTGAGGCCTATGCAATTGCAGGAACCCTCATAGACTAAATAACTCGGGCGGGGCTAGCCAGGGTCCTCTAGTTCGGGCTTCCATTTGCGCGTGCGTGATGATGGTGGTTGAACTGGGATGAGGATTGTGGTGTTAGGGAAATAAGTGGCCGTGGGGCAGGGTGTTGAAGGCACTAGCGTGCCCTGCCGCCACTGATGATCCTGGAAAGTCCTTAACGAGGGAGAAGTCGGCACCGCTCCCACCCAGCCGGCTTTCCAAGGAAGAGAGCTAATGCGCAGGTAATGGGCCAGACGGTACGCGTGACAAACATTTGTACACCCCTGCAGGGTTAAATCTTTTCGAAAAGCCGTGTCCACGGTTAAGGACGACTTGGGAAAGGACGATAAGATCATAGAATAACTTGAACGGAATGATTAAAACCTGGGTACTAAAGGTACCACTTCAAGATTGCAAGGTGAGCTTCCTCGAGGGTGATTCGGGGAGGTGCCTTTGATGAACAGGTATAGTGGTTGATGATGAGAAAGGTGATGAAAGAAAAGAGTTACTTCTTACCCCTGTTTGAAAATACTCTGAATAGTCGATGCCATTGAGTTATGTTTTCATAAATAAAATCAGCTTTATGCAAAATAGCCATATAACTTTGAAAGCCTCATCGAGCTAAAGCTCTATATATAATCTTGCGAGTTCGTCGAACTCAATGTCGTTTGTTTTGTTTCAGAGGAGGACTTCACCGACCTCGAAGGTGGGTTCTTTGTGGACGTCGACGAGTAGTCTGGGGTTCCCAGGTGGCAGCTTGGGACATCCCGGAACAGCTGGCGTTGGATGTTTATCTGTAGGCCTCTTAGGCCATAATCTGGTTCTTGTTGTTTAGAATAACCTAATTTGCTTCCGCTTGATGTAATGTTGGGTCTGTGACCTCTTGATGTCATTTGCTATCTTTCTCTATTATAAGAGTTGAACTATAATGATTTGTGTCGTAGAGTCTGTGATGTGCCAGTTGTTCCACAAATCTTGATCTCTCTATTATACATTGAGGGTTGTGCCTGTGTTAAGGCATCAATTGGGGTGTTGCGTTGCCGATGATCCATTCCGAGCAACGCCTGCCAAAGGTTTTGGCCGGGGATTGGTAAACCCGTAACCTCCGGTTGTATCGCTTAACCGGTGACACACAGCATCACTGTATAACAGTCGGGTCGGGGCGCCACAAGTTGGTGAAGAATAGGCTTCTGATCATGTTTCATGTCATGGCGGTCACGATAGGCAGTGTATTGCTCCTTGCGGATGTCAATGCCCATGCAAAGCATCCTCCGCTGAAACCAATTCAGCTTCTTAATCTCCGGGGCAATAGATGGTGCAGCAGTGTTCAAACGCCTAGTGCTACCACTTCGGCGAGGATCTGTCATAAAGGAATCAGTGCTAATAGGAGTGGACTGCGTCTTCTTAAGGTAGAACCCCTTTGGCTTGTGATCCACACATCCCCTAGACAAGTCATAGTCCTTCATTCTGTCCTTGATAAGCAGCATTATATAAGGAGCATAAGGAATTGAGTATCGATAAACCATGGCATCATGCATCTCATGAAAGATATAATCCATCACATCCACTGAAAAATCCTCTTCGGGGTCTTCACTTTTAAAGCAAGCATGAGCATGAAGAAGGAGATCCACTAGAGATCCACGGATAGCATTCTTGTTTCCACCACTTGGGTCAATGTTCTCACGAAAGATGCGCACGAGAAGATCATAGAGGGGGAGAAGGCCCTTGACCTCACCAATAACACCACGGGGACCATAGAGATCAGCCAACAAGTTCTTGTTAGGCCTTCCCGGGGTGTGAAGACGATGACCCACTGCACAACCTTCTCCCTTGAACTTGTAGCCGAGGACTCTAGCAAAATCATAGAAAGTTGCATGACAATAGACAGCCCCGGTCATCCACTTCACAGTTAAAGCATCATCACCTTTCATAACAAGAGTGGCAAAAAACTGCTGAAGGATAATCGGATTGTAGTCACATTGAATACCCATGAGATGATGAAGTCCCATTTTGGTAGATGTACCACGGATTGCATCAGAAAATTCTGCCTTGGTCTTGAAGCGATTCATGTCAATTGAGTGCATTGGATGAATGAGATGCTCGAAGGTGAGATAGATATCTTGGTAGATGTACATTTGTTCAGTGCACCAAAAGTTTGAGTCCTCAATGTCCTCATCTCTCTCCTCATCTTCATACCAGTCTCCTTGACGCAAGGCTGAGTAGTCAACAGAATCCATTAGCTTGTAATTGGGTCGAGCAGATTTACCCTTTCTCTTCTTTTCCCCAGCCCTTGCTTTCTCAAATTTCTTCTCAGCTGCTTGCTGCCATGAAACTGACCCATCAACCAACACACCTTTCGCATTTGACTTGAGGTACTTTTTGCGACCAAAGTGCTTACTCGAACCACCTGTGAGAGAAAGATGAAGATGGATAGCATAGATGAGTACACACAAGTTCATGACAGGAGACCTAAATACATTAGAGAAGGAACCCTTAGTCGATACTACTTAGGCCTAAAGAAAAATCTGATTGAGTTTGTGCAAGAAATGCAGAAACTACAGACCCGGATATTCCGGTCCAGCATGGGCCAGATATTCGGGGGGGGGGGGGCGAATATTCCAGCCACACACGGGGCGGATAATCTGGCCTCTCGGGGAAAATCCCAGACACAGATTCAACTAGGTCTAAAAGTAGATCGAACAGAAAGGTACCAAAACTAGTGTATCTAGATGACAGGAGAGGCAACTAGCATCAACTACTCCAAGTATTAGCACAAAATAACTCCACATCAAGAGAGGATGAAGGACACCCTAGATTTGAAAGTGAGAGAGTTACCCTCATCCATTTGAGGAACCACTTGAGGAGAAGATGCCCGAAAGGATGGAGAAGCAGATCCGGAGGGGCCCCGGATAATCCGGTGGCCTAGCTCAGCTCTGGTGAGGCAAGGCGGCGGCAGGCGACAGTTTGAGAGGTGGAGGGGTCAGGGGGAACTGAGGGGCACGAAGCCCTCTCCACCCCGGCCCTTCCCTTTATTAAAAAAGATAACTGCTTAGGCCGGATATTCCGGCCCCCCGGATATTCCGGCCCTAAGCCTGAATAATCCGGGGCCTGCTGGAGCCAAAATCTCAGGAACAAAAATGGACTTGTGTGCAAGGAGGAGAGGTCTTTAGGTAAGATAGGCTTGGGATTAGAGAGCCAAACTGATATTGGTACTTCACGCTCAAGCTTGCAAGAATCGAACAAGGAAATGCCAAGTTGAGTGTGTTTTCCATAAAACCAACAAAAGGACCAAAAACTCCAAATGCTTTGCAAATAAGACCCAAATAAGAACCAACTCTTCAAAAGAAGAGGGCGGTGGCCTAGGCCACCATGTATGAGTGTGTGTGTGACACCGCGAAGATGTATCTTGGGTTCACGCCACTACTCGTCATTTAAGCTCACAATTCATGAATGAAAATATAGAGACAAAATGAGTCTTACTATCGGCATAATGGGGGGAGGGATAGTCCAATGGATTAGGACCGCACTCCCCCTATGTCCATGCCTACACCTAAACCAAATAGATAGTCAAAATATAGGTGTGTATGCAAGATGGTCAAGTCAAGCTCCTAGAATCCACGATATTTAGCTCATGCCTCAAAAGGTGAATCTTGCTTCATCAAGTGGCTTCGTGAAAATATCGGCAAGTTGATCTTTGGTTGGAATATAGCCAAGCTCAATATCACCACGAGCAATATGATCCCGAATAAAATGATGACGAATCTCAATATGCTTCGTTCTTGAGTGTTGCACCGGATTGTGGCCAATCTTGATAGCACTTTCATTGTCACACAAAAGAGGCACTTTGTCACAATTGACACCGTATTCCTTTAAAGTTTGCCTCATCCATAACAATTGAGTGCATGCACTAGCGGCCGCCACATACTCGGCTTCGGCGGAGGATAGAGATATGCAATTTTGCTTCTTAGAAGACCAACTCACCAAGGACCTACCAAGAAATTGGCATGCCCCGGAAGTTGATTTCCTATCATCCTTGCAACCGGCCCAATCCGAATCCGTGTACCCGGCAAGAGAGAAATTAGTGCCCTTTGGGTACCACAAACCAAACCTTGGGGTATCAACCAAATATCGAAGGATTCTATTGACCGCCACCATGTGGCTTTCTTTAGGAGCGGCTTGATACCTTGCACACACCCCTACACTCAACACAATATCGGGTCTAGATGCACAAAGATAAAGCAAAGAACCAATCATAGAGCGATAAAGTTTTTGATCAACATCGATACCGTCGGGTTAAGTTCAAGATGGCATTTGGTGTCCATGGGAAACCGCTTCCCTTAGCATTGTGCATATTGAACCTCTTGAGCATGTCTTGGGTATATTTGGTTTGAGAGATGAAAGTCCCTTCATTCAATTGCTTGATCTCAAAACCGAGAAAGAACTTCAATTCGCCCATCATAGACATCTCGAACCTATCGGTCATAAGCTTTGAAAATTCATCATTGAAAGCTTTGTTAGATGAGCCAAATATAATATCATCAACATAAAGTTGGCATATGAAAAGCTCCCCTTTAACCCTCTTGGTAAAGAGGTGGGATCGATTTGCCCCAATTCAAATCCACGGTCTAGCAATAGCTCTCTTAGGTGCTCATACCAAGCACGAGGTGCTTGTTTGAGACCATAGAGCGCCTTATCAAGCTTGTAGACATGGTTAGGGAATTTAGGGTCCTCGAAACCCGGTGGTTGCTTAACATATACCAACTCCTTTAAAGGACCATTAAGAAAGCACTTTTCACATCCATTTGTTGCAATTTAAAGTTATGATGTGATGCATATGCAAGAAGGATACGGATGGACTCAAGGCGAGCCACGGGTGCATAAGTCTCTCCAAAATCAATGCCTTCAACTTGAGAGTACCCTTGTGCAACCAATCTTGCCTTGTTCCTCACAACCATTCCATGCTCATCTTGCTTGTTCTTGAATATCCACTTTGTGCCTATAACATTGCGGCAATCTTTTGGCTTCTCAACTAGATTCCACACTTTGTTGCGCTTGAAGTTATTGAGTTCATCATGCATAGCTTCTAACCAATCCGGATCTTCAAGAGCTTCAAACACTTTCTTTGGTTCCACCATGGAAATATGAGCTTGATGTTCACTAAAGCTTGCCAATTGCCTTCTTGTGGTAACACCCTCTTGTGGTCACCAAGGATGTTTTCTAGATGGTGACTCTTTATTCAAAGTCTTTTCAATCTTGCTTTACGACGGGCTTCGATATCTCTATTGCATCTTGGAGGTATCTCTTGATCATCTTGATCATTTGAGTCCCCGTCTTGACCGGAATGTTGACCTTGATCATCTTGAAGCACATCTTCAACAATGGAAGGAGAGGGTTGATCTTGGTCATGACCTTGGCTAGCATCAACAATAGGAGAACTTGGTTCTTGCATAGCAACTTGGTCAACATGAGGAGGGTCTTGAACTTGTTCTTGGGGTGGTGCATCATTTGCTTCCATGATAGGCGCCGTTTCAACTTGTGATGAAGAGGCCTCCACTTGAATGGAGCTTGGACTTGCTTGAGGAGACTCGTAATGAATCTCAACGGGACGATGGAAACCAATGCCCATTCTTCTTATAGCATCTTGAGGCTCTTCATTATCTACATCACAAACATGAAATTGCGCCACTTGGGAGCCGTCATTCTCATCGAACCTCACATCACAAGATTCTATGACTTTCCCAACGGTTTTGTCATAGACTCTATAGGTGTGAGATTCGGCACCGTACCCAACAAAAACACCCTCTAAAGCTTTAGATTCAAATTTAGACAAACGAACACTTTTGTTCTTATAGAAACACTTACAACCAAATACTCGGTAGTAGGAGACATTGGGCTTGTTGCCGGTGAGCATCTCATAAGTGTAAACTTCTTGCCAACGCGAAAGAATAGCCGGTTTGATGAATGACACGCCGTGGAGATAGCTCGGCCCATAAGAAAGAGTGGAGACTTAAACTCCGCCAACATAGACCTTGCCATATCCATGAGAGTCCGGTTCTTCCTTTCGGCTACACCATTTTGTTGAGGGGTATATGCAGCGGAATATTGATGACGAATCCCCTCTTCACTAAGAAACTCATTTAAGGTGTAGTTCTTGAACTCGGAGCCATTATCACTCCTAATGACCAATATAGGGACATTGTGTTGGCGTTGAACTTCATTGGAAAAGTCGATGACGGCTTGTTGGGTCTCATCCTTCGTCTTGAAGAAATAAACCCAAGTAAATCTTGAATAGTCATCAACAATCACCAAACAATATTTCTTCCCACCAAGACTTGGTTGAGGCACGGCACCAAAGAGATCAACATGAAGAAGTTCCAATATCCTCTTTGATGAAATGATGGTCTTGCTTGGATGGGGAGAATCATGCATCTTTCCTTCAACACAAGCCCTACAAAGACGATCTCTAGAAAAAGAAACATTGTCTTTTAGTCCAAGAATGTGGCCACCCTTGTGAAGACTTTGCAAAGTTCTCATGTTGACATGGGACAAGCGGCGATGCCACAACCATCCCACGTCGGCCTTTCCGAATAGGCATATTGCTTGAGTGTTGGTAGACCCCGAAAAGTCCACCACGAACAACTCATTTTCAACATACCCAACGAACATGACCTTTAGAGTCTTGCTCCTCAAGAGTACCACCATATCAATAGTAAAATGGACATCAAAATTCATCTTATTAAGTGCACGAACGGACATAAGATTGTAACCGAGGGACTCGACAAGCATGACATTTACAAGGGTGATATCCTTTGCAACTACCACCTTGCCGAGACCCGTTACCTCCGCTTTTGATTTATCACCATAGGAGACGGATGCTTGATTTATATTTGGTCCCAACTCCGTCATGATCTCCTTGCTTCCGGTCATATGACTAGTGCATCCACTATCAACCACCCATTTAGACCCACCGGAAGCATAGTCCTACAAGAAATCATTGCTTGGTTTTAGGTACCCATTTCTCAATGGGTCCTCTTTTGTTAGCAACAAGGGTCTTAGGAACCCAAATAGAATAAGCAATGTAACCATCATAAGGACCAACATATTTTGCATAAACATCCCATAATAATCAACATAAAGAATGTAGTTGGGATTGTTATGCCCCGCAAAGTCACTACGAGTGGTCTTGCCCCTAGTGGCATTACCACCCGCAATGGAAGTCTTGGCTTGTGCGGGCTTGGCATTGGTGTTGCTCTTCTTCTTCTTTGCCTTGGCCACATAACCAAGGCCCTCCTTCCCTTTGTGTGGCTTTTGCTCAAAAATTTGAGCAACAACCTTTTCTTTACCTTTAGGAATAGAGGTCTTGGCACTAGTGGCCTTGGCAAGCTCAACCTTCAACCTAGCATTTTCCTCAATAACATTTGCATGATCACAAGAGGGAGTAGAGTGCTAGGTGAGTTAGATTTAGAAAGTTGAGTTTGAAGTTGCTCATGAGACTTGACTAGAAGAGAGTGGGTACTTTCCAAGGCCTTGTGAGCCTTGTTAAGTTTCTCCACATCCTCAAGGAGTCTAGCATTAGCAACCACAAACTCGGCTTTCTCCTTTTTAATCACTTTATATTTAGCAAAGACATGGTCTCTATCCTTAATGATTTTAGCAATTATTTCATCATTTTTATCATCAAGAGACTCAATTCTTTCCTCAAGAGAGTTCTATATTCACTCTCTTCTTGAAGAGAGGCATTCAAGGATGCAATGGTGAGAGATCCTCTCTCTCAATTTTCCCTTGTCATCAAGGATTTCTTCGGCCGCATCAAGTTGTCTCAAGAGAGACTCAACATATGCCTTAGTTTCACCTTGCAAGTTAGCCACAATAGTATCGGAAGCAACAAGTTCTTTCTTAATCACAAGACTAGTTTTATCATCTATTTCATGCATAGTCTTGGGAGTAGAAGATGATACCTCGGTGACGTGAGCCATGAGGCAACGAGCGGTGTTGATGGAGAGGTTCTCATTGGGGGATTCGAAGAGAGAAGGAGGTGGAGTTGATACAATGGCCAAAGCGGCCACCTCACGAGTGGGTTCTTCTTCTTCTTCGGAATCCTCGGAAGGATACTCTTCTTGAGTCATCAACACAATTCTTGGTGCTTTCTTGAAGAATGGCTTCCTCTTGACAAAAGGCTTCTTTTGTATCATGTTTGATTGGCCCTTGAGGACAAGCCTTCCACCGTTTTGCTCTCTATTCTCATATGGACAATTTGATGAAGTGATGCTTGTTATGACAATTGTAGCAAGTCTTTATCCTATTAGCAAACTCCTTCTTCCCACTTGGATTGTTGTTCGATCAAGTTGAGCCTTTGCCTTGGCCGGGTCATTCCAAAATGTCCTTGTTGCAAGAGCTATGTGACCATGGAGGGCTTGTTCAAGTCATCGGGAGGAAGGTTGTTCGGGCATGCTTCAACTTCATCATGTTCATCAAGGCACACAACCTTGGCCTTCAAAGCAAGAGAGGGACCTTGCTTCATTCCCATGGCCCTAGCACGGTTGTCTAGAGCATTCTTGGTGGCAACCTTGGAGGCTTGCATCTCTTGCATAACTTCATTGGATGTCATCTCAAGGTAGTTGAATTTTCCTTGTAGGGCCTTCAAGTCAACGGGCTCGAAGGGCATGAGAGCATTCACATACTTCCTCTTGATCCAAGCATCATCCACATAGGTTGCCCCAACATTATAAAAGGCTTTGGCAAGAATCTTGAGTCTTCCATACATCCTCATGAGTTTCACTATCAAGCATGTAGAAACCTTCGGCCTCATTGCTCAAGCATCAAATCTATTCCTCTTCATGCTTTCATTTCCAAGAAATGCCACCTCAAGGCATCCCAAGCTTCTTTGGCGGTGGAGACATGTTGAATGTGATGAAGACCACTTTCTCCAACGGCAAGTTCAATCATGTGGAGAGCGGAAGCATTGAGTTGTTTCTCGGCCACCTCTCTTCTTGTCAAGTTGTTAGGATTCACGGCCTTGTATCCCTCTTGAATGATCCTCCAAAGCTCGATAGAGGAACTGTTGATATGAGATTTCATTAAGTGTTGCCAAGTAGCAAAAGCCAATGCATTAAGTTTAGGAGGTGGACCCAAAGGGTTTATGCGAGTATGATGGATAGGTGGGTCGGGAGAGTACACAAGGGAACCCATGGTACTCCGGCTTCCCACCTTCGGGATGGTGGTAGATGTGGAAGATTTCTTAGTCGGTATTTTCAACCCCTTTCTTTTCTCTTTTCCTCCTCGGTATCACCGTCATGGAGTAGCGGAGTCCTCTAGTGGGTGGTCTCCTTAGGAACCTTGCCACTTGCGAGTTGCTTGATCAAGTCACGCATCTCGGCAAATTGGTATCCATGGACGATTTCAAAGATGTCTCCATCAATTTGAGATCGGCCATGGATGCCGTAGTGGCTTGGTCCTTCGCGGATCACCATCACTTGTGTCATACTTCTCTTAGGCGGTTAAGCCCAACAAGAGAGCCGAGGCTCTGATACCAATTGAAAGGATCGTATGACACCTAGAGGGGGGGGTGAATAGGTGCTACTTCAATTTTAGTACTTTTTCAAATTAGGCTTGACACAAAAGGTAAATTCTCTAGATATGCAACTAAGGTGAATTTACCTATATGACAAGCTAGCAACTAAACAAGATACACGAAGTAAAGACTATAAACAAGGATAGAAGTAACCGAAGTGAAAGCACGCGGAGACACGGATGTAATCCCGAGTTCCTCCTTTTTAGGGGAGTACGTCTCGTTGGAGAGGTGTGAGCTACCACGAAGGTCAAAACTCAACCGCCACAAAGGCGTCACCTTCTTCTCCGATGAACCGCACCACAAAGGTTTGGTTCACCTTCCACTATCGGAATCCTTCAAGGCGGAATCCGGAGCCCTTACAACAACGATCCGGGGCACAACCCACAAGAGGATTGGGGGCTCCCGAACAGCTACAAATCTGTCACAAAGACAACAAGTGAGTACAATAATGAGCTAGGAGCTAGGTTTTCCCAAAGGAAATCCTAGCAAAGGGTCCCTCAAGTGAATGAGGGGGAAATGAAGAACGGCTTGGTGAAGATGTAGATCCGGGGCTTCTCCTTCAATCCTCCAAGTATCAACGAGTTTGGGTGGAGGGATTGGGAGATCTAGTGATTCTTGAGCTTGCAACAATGGTGTTCTTCTATTTGGGCGAGCTAGCTGGCTGGAGGAAGGTGGAGGGGTATTTATAAACCTCCCAAAATTTTAGCCGTTGCAGCTTCAGGAGGCCGGAATATCTGGCTTGAGTGGAGGCCAGAATATCCGGCCCCCAGAATATCCGGCCAAGATTGTGACCCAAATATCCGGTTTATCCAGGGGCTTGCACTTCTGTTCCTTAGTGAAAATTCCTGGGGGCTGGAATATCCGGTCCAGAAACCAAATATCCAGCCCCAATATTCCGTTTTATCCAGGGGGCGCGCAAAAGGTCCTTAGCAGAAATTCCAGGGGGGCCGGAATATCCGGTCCAGAAACCAAATATCCGGCCCCAATATTCCGGTTTAGACAGAGCAACACACGAGCTCTTTTCTCACATCTTTTTGGAGTTTGATGCTTATAAGATTTTGCCCTAAATCCTGCATCACTTAATCACGGTTAAATTATCGCTAGTGTTGTTGCCTAACACACAAAACATCGAGGGATCAAGAAAATGCCCTTTCACTCTCGCTGTCCCCTTCACCGTCTTCACCGCCATCTCCATCACCAACTCCTCCTTGTATATAGTGGTTCATCCTCCCACAAACCTCTGTACCGCTCTATGTAAACATGGTGTTTGATGCTATAAGTTATTATCCTATGATCTATGTCATGTTTGCGTAGTTTATTTGTTCTTAGATTGAATGGTTGAATGTCTTTGGTTCATTAGAGTTGTATGTTGATATGGTACTGTCCTTTGGTGTCCATTATATTTGTGCGCGCATGGATCAACACCCTAGGGTTAGTAGTATGTGCAAAGGAATGGGGTAGGCCTGCCGGAGTGACAGAAACCTGGGGACTCGAACCGGTTAGTTGCACGTATGGGAGTAAAAGGACCATGAACTTAAGGCTATGGTTGGGGAAACCTTAATGCATTGTTAATATTTACGGATGTTTGCTAACAATACAATCATATAGTACTTGTAATCCCAAGTAGTGGAGTGCATGTATATTTAGCCTCTCCCACATATAAAACTGCATCGAAGACAATGAACCCGATATCTTCACTAATTCATCTTGGACAAAGCCATCACAATTGCCACCACTTTTCCACACTCATGGTACTATTAGTTTATGGTTACTTAGTGTATTTTATTGCTGTAGCACTAACATTTACTTTCTTGTATTTATTTCACAAAGCTATCTCTCATACACGTATTATTACTCTAGTATTATTTCCTAGATAAAGTAAACGTTCAGGGTGCGTAGAGTTGTATCAGTGGTTGATACAACTTGAGAGAATACTTATCCTACCTTTAGCTTCTTGTTGGGTTCGACACTCTTACTTATCGAAAAGGCTACACGCGATCCCCTATACTTGTGGGTTATCAATACTCAGATATATTATCTAATTGCACGTACGGCAGTTCTTTCTATATTTTCATACGACATTTAAAACGGACCTGAGGTAGTAATACTGTTATAATTGTACTCATCACACGCCACCCTTTTGCTTCGCCTTGGACCAAGCCGGACGCAATGCCTCGTCTCCACGTGAAACCAGATCGGATGTCACGCCTTACCCTGAAGCCTTTCAGGACACCCCGTCCCATATGTGACTCTCGGTTGCTCCAAAAACCTGGCGGCGATGAAAACCTCTGTCATGAGCACAGAGGATTTGACGAAAAGAGTGTTGAAACCGGGAGGATGTGAGATTTGTTCGGAGCAGAGTTGGTGCAATAAAAAATTGGTCACGTGACAAATAAAAATGAGTACAATTTATACTGAACTTTTATACATCTCTCGGTGTTATATTTAGCATGTTATAGTACTACAAATATAATTTTATGTTTTTAGCATAGTTTAACCACATAAACTAGCAATATTACAAATGTAATTTATTTTTGTTTGTAGAATATAGGAAATTGTACTTTGTAACAAAGTTTGTTCAAGAACTATGTTTTGTAGAATGCATAATCTATATAAATTATAAGTATATATGATAAAGATCCCTAAGAGTACGATCTAAAACAAATGTCTCAATATCAATTTCTAGAGTATGATTGAGCAAGCATCTTTATAGAAACTTGTAGAGTAACCCCTCCGATTTTATTTACATCATGCTCTGTGTGTTTTTAGCGTCAAATTTTTGAAAGTTTGACTAAGTTTATATGAAAAAGTATCAATATTTATAGTACCAAATGAATATATATAAAAATATATTCTATAATGATGCGAATAATATTGACTTTATATTATAGTTGTTGATATTTTCCTCATACTTGGTCAAGTTTTACCAAGTTTGACTTTGAGAAACCTCGAATGCAATTTAAATGTGAACAGGGAAGTATAAACTAAACCAATGACATTAAGAGGACCATGAACTTAAGGCTATGGTTGGAGAAACCTTAATGCATTGTTAATATTTACGGATGTTTGCTAACAATACAATCATATAGTACTTGTAATCCCAAGTAGTGGAGTGCATGTATATTTAGCCTCTCCCACATAGAAAACTGCATCGAAGACAATGAACCCGATATCTTCACTAATTAATCTTCGACAAAGCCATCACAATTACCACCACTTTTCCACACTCATGGTACTGTTAGTTTATGGTTACTTAGTGTACTTTATTGCTGCAGCACTAACATTTACTTTCTTGTATTTATTTCACAAAGCTATCTCTCATACACGTATTATTACTCTAGTATTATTTCCTAGATAAAGTAAACGTTCAGGGTGCGTAGAGTTGTATCAGTGGTTGATAGAACTTGAGAGAATACTTATCCTACCTTTAGCTCCTCGTTGGGTTCGACACTCGTACTTATCGAAAAGGCTACACGCGATCCCTATACTTGTGGGTTATCAATACTCAGATATATTATCTAATTGCACGTACGGCAGTTCTTTCTATATTTCCATACGACATTTAAAACGGACCTGAGGTAGTCATACTGTTATAATTGTACTCATCACACGCCACCCTTTTGCTTCGCCTTGGACCAAGCCGGACGCAATGCCTCGTCTCCACGTGAAACCAGATCGGATGTCACGCCTTACCCTGAAGCCTTCCAGGACACCCCGCCCCATATGTGACTCTCGGTTGCTCCAAAAACCTGGCGGCGACGAAAACCTCTGTCATGAGCACAGAGGATTTGACGAAAAGAGTGTTGAATCGGGAGGATGTGAGATTTGTTCGGAGCAGAGTTGGTGCAATAAAACATTGGTCACGTGACAAATAAAAATGAGTACAATTTATACTGAACTTTTATACATCTCTCGGTGTTATATTTAGCATGTTATAGTACTACAAATATAATTTTATGTTTTTAGCATAGTTTAACCACATAAACTAGCAATATTACAAATGTAATTTATTTTTGTTTGTAGAATATAGGAAATTGTACTTTGTAACAAAGTTTGTTCAAGAACTATGTTTTGTAGAATGCATAATCTATATAAATTATAAGTATATATGATAAAGATCCCTAAAGAGTACGATCTAAAACAAATGTCTCAATATCAATTTCTAGAGTATGATTGAGCAAGCATCTTTATAGAAACTTGTAGAGTAACCCCTCCGATTTTATTTACATCATGCTCTGTGTGTTTTTAGCGTCAAATTTTTGAAAGTTTGACTAAGTTTATATGAAAAAGTATCAATCTTTATAGTACCAAATGTATATAATATAAAAATATATTCTATAATGATGCTAATAATATTGACTTTATATTATAGTTGTTGATATTTTCCTCATACTTGGTCAAGTTTTACCAAGTTTGACTTTGAGAAACCTCGAATGCAATTTAAATGTGAACAGGGAAGTATAAACTAAACCAATGACATTAATTTTTCATGGTCAAAATTGTTTAACCAGTTGAAATTTAACAAAATGTGCATGTTGTGTATTTGTATTGAAACAACATTGTTTAGAGTCCAGCAGTTGTGTTTGCGTATGTAGAAAACATAGTTCTACCATGTTTGCATGGGAGGTAGTATAAACAGTGAAAAATAGTGTGGATTCTAATATGTTTGCGTATGTAACTTTTTACTATTTGATGTATTGTTTTATAATGTGCTCGTTATCATCTGACATACACAATTCACCGGCAGTTTATGAAATAAAAAAAGTTTGCGCAAAATTACACTTGGTAGTTACGTAGATTTTCTTAAAACCTGCAGGGCTCAATAGAAAGGGAATAGGATGGTAACTAAACTTATTCTCACATGTCACGTTGGTTTGTTTTTACATCTTGTGACCGACGCGTTTTGTTTTCCGTGGATCAAGAATATTTTTCTACATAGTTTCAAGGGCTTACATCGGTTTCATTAGTCCAGGTCAACTCGTCATGCACAGTAACAAAGCAGAACCTTGACGTACTCCACAATCCATACAACCGGTGAAAGTAGAAATTTCTTTAGGAAACTCCAACAGGTCGGCGCATTTCGGCTACCGCATCCGCTCATGCGCGCGAGTGCGAAAATCATGGCCCAGCGCGACAACGTAAATGGATCGATGTCTGTTTTACTGTCCGGTCGGACCCATTTCCAGCCCAAATTTGGGCTGGATTTGCATCCGCTCTAGACACGCGCACCATCCTCCCCTTGTCCTCCCTTGGCTCACCCACCAATGGCACAACAATCCCCACTCCACTCTTTCCTGTCCCAAGCCAATACCCCACTTGCCGTAGAAAAGATCCATGGCCAACGCACCCACCGAAGTAGCGCCGTAGCCGCCAGTGAAGCCGCTGCCATCCCCCACCATTGCCCTGGTGAAGCTGAAGAAAGAGCTCACCCAGGAGCAGCGAGCTGCTTAGACGGTGAAGCGGGGCAATCGGAGGAGGAACGTCTGGAGTAAAGAAGATGCCACTGCCGCCACCGTTATGGACATCGAGGACATCGCCGTCAAAGCCCTGCAAGCCACCTTCCTCATGGTGGGCTGATTGCGTGGATCACACGTTCGTTGGGAGACCCCAAGAGGAAGGTATATTGCAGTGTAGTAGCAGTTTTCCCTCAGTATGAAACCAAGGTTTAATCGAACCAGTAGGAGCAAGAAATCACTTCTGAAGGTTGTCAGTGGCGCGCTGACGTGGAACCTGCACACAACAAAATCAAACTATTTTGCCCCAACGAAACAGTGAGGTTGTCAATCTCACCGGCTTGCTGAAAACAAAGGATTAAACATATGGTGTGGAAAACAGTAGTAAATTGCAGAGAATGAAAAGGAACAGTGTTTGTAGTTGGTTGTATTATCAGTGTAAAAGAATGGACCGGGGTCTACAGTTCACTAGTGGTGTCTCTCCATAAAAGATAACTAACATGCTGGGTGAACAAATTACAGCTGGGCAATTGACAAAATATTGAGCGCATGACAATGCATATATATGACATGATGATTATTATGATATTCATGTGGCCATTACGACAAAATACATAGACCGTTATCCAACAGTGTCTATGACTAATAATCCACCACCAGGTTGTCATACCGAGTTCCCCGTTGGTATTAAGTTGCAAGCAACGGATAATTGCATTAAGTAAGGTGCGTAATGTAAATAAATGCAGTAGACCTAACGGCGCACCCTTAAGCTAAGCATCGGTTATTTTATCCCTAGTAGCAACAACACATCCACAATCTTAGAAGTTATTGTCACTCTCCCAGATTACCGGAGGCATGAACCCACTATCTAGCATAAATACTCACTCTTGGAGTTACAAGCATCTACTTGGCCAAAGCATCTACTAGTAACGGAAAGCATGCAAGATCATAAATAACATATAAGATTGATTGATATTCAACTTGACATAGTATACAATATTCATCGGATCCCAGCAAACACAATATGTAGCATTACAATAAGATGATCTTGATCATGATAGGCAGCTCACAAGATCTAAACATGATAGCATAAAGTGGAGAGACAACCATCTAGCTACTGCCATGGACCCGTGAAAGAGCATTTCATTTCCCTAAGTGTTTTGATGGTTTTTCGACAACACAATTAGATGGCTAATCTGGGTGTTAAATAGTTGCAGGAACATCTTTTCTACTTTGTATATATGCCCAGTTTTTGTCAAGGAAGAAGGAAGAAAATGGGCTATTTTCTGTCTCACCCGGTAGTACCGCCATAGGCCCGGTCTACCGCTATACGCCTATTTTTGGTACTGGCATCGCCCAGTTTTTTAGCGGTACTGGCCCGGTAGTGGGCCGGTACTACCGGGTGGCACGGTACTACCGCGTGGCCTCGTCCGGTACTACCGCTGCGGGTGGTGAACGAAGGCCAGTTGACCAACCTCGACGTCGTTTGACTCTGCGCCAGTCGGTACTACCGGGTGGAGCCCGGTACTACCGCGGTGGCCACATTTCGACTGCAACGGCCAGTTTTCTGAGAGGAGTACTTATACTCCTTCACCTACCTTTGGACAAGAAGCTTGACCACATTGAAGAACTCCATTATTGCAAGATCAAGAATTGATAGATCTCCCAATCCCTCCACCCAAACTCGTTGATACTTGGAGGATTGAAGGAGAAGCCCCGGATCTACATCTTCACCAAGCCGTTCTTCATTTCCCCCTCATTCATTTGAGGGACCCTTTGCTAGGATTTTCATTGGGAAAACCTAGCTTCTTATTGTACTCACTTGTTGTCTTTGTGACAGATTTGTAGCTGTTCGGGAGCCCCCAATCCTCTTGTGGGTTGTGCCCCGGATCGTTGTTGTAAAAACTCCGGATTCCGCCTTGAAGGATTCCGATAGTGGAAGGTGAACCAAACCTTTGTGGTGCGGTTCATCGGAGAATAAGGTGACGCCTTTGTGGCGGTTGAGTTTTGACCTTCGTGGTAGCTCACACCTCTCCAACGAGACGTACTCCCCTAAAAAGGAGGAACTCGGGATTACATCCTTGTCTCCGCGTGCTCTCACTTCGGTTACTTCTATCCTTGTTTATTGTCCTTACTTCGTGTATCTTGTTTAGTTGCTAGCTTGTCATATAGGTAAATTCACCGTAGTTGCATATCAAGAGAATTTACCTTTTAGTGTCAAGCCTAATTTGAAAAAGTATTAAAATTGGAGTAGCACCTATTCACCCCCCCTCTAGGTGTCATATGATCCTTTCAATTGGTATCAGAGCCTCGGCTCTCTTATTGGGCTTAACCGCCTAAGAGAAGTATGACACGAAGTGAGGGTGATCCCGCGGAGGACCAAGCCACTATGACATCCATGGCCGATCTCAAAATGATGGAGACATCTTTGAAATCGTCCATGGATACCCAATTTGCCGATATGCGTGACTTGATCAAGCAACTTACAAGTGGCAAGGTTCCTAAGGAGACCACCCCACTAGAGGACTCCGCTACCTCCCATGACGGTGATACCGAGGAGGAAAAAGAGAAAGATAATGGGGTTGAAGATGAAGAAACCGACCCTAAGAAATCTTCCACATCTACTACCATTCCCGAAGGTGGGAAGTCGGAGTACCATAAGGTCCCCTTTGTGTACTCTCCTGACCCACCTATCCATCATACTCGGATAAACCCTTTAGGTCCACCTCCTAAGCTTAATGCATTGGCTTTTGCTACTTGGCAACACTTAATGAAATCTCATATCAACAGTTCCTCTATCGAGCTTTGGAGGATCATACAAGAGGGATTCAAGGCCGTGAATCCTAACAACTAGACAAGAAGAGAGGTGGCCGAGAAACAACTCAATGCTTCCGCTCTCCACATGATTGAACTTGCCGTTGGAGAAAGTGGTCTTCATCACATTCAAAATATCTCCACCGCCAAAGAAGCTTGGATTGCCTTTCCACGGTGTTCCTTGGGAATGGGAGCATGAAGAGGAATAGATTTGATGCTTTGAACAATGAAGCCGAAGGCTTCTACATGCTTGATAGTGAAACTCATGAAGAGATGTATGCAAGACTCAAGACTCTTGCCCAAGCCTTTTTCAATGTTGGGGCAACCTATGCGGATGATGCTTGGATCAAGAGGAAGTATGTGAATGCACTCATGCCCTTCGAGCCCATTGACTTGAAGGCCATTCAAGAAAAATTCAATTACCTTGAGATGACAGCCAATGAAGTTATGTAAGAGATACAAGCCTCCAAGGTTGCCACCAAGAATGCTCTAGACAACCGTGCTGGGGCCATGGGAATGAAGCAAGGTCCCTCTCTTGCTTTGAAGGCCAAGGTTGTGTGCCTTGATGAACATGATGAAGTTGAAGCATGCCTGAACAACCTTCCTCCCGATGATCTAGAAAACAAGCCCTCCATGGTCACATTGCTCTTGCAACAAGGACTTTTTGGCGTGACCCGGCCAAGGCAAAGGCTCAAGTTGATCATGCAAACAATCCAAGCGGCAAGAAGGAGTTTGCTAATAGGATAAAGACTTGCTACAATTGTCATAACAGCATCACTTTATCAAAGATTGTCCTTATGAGAATAGAGAGCAAAACGGTGGAAGGCTTGTCCTCAAGGGCCAATCAAACATGATACAAAAGAAGCCTTTTGTCAAGAGGAAGCCATTCTTCAAGAAAGCACCAAGAATTGTGTTGATGACTCAAGAAGAGTATCCTTCCGAGGATTCCGAAGAAGAAGAAGAACCCACTCGTGAGGTGGCCGCTTTGGCCATTGTATCAACTCCACCTCCTTCTATCTTCGAATCCCCCAATGAGAACCTCTCCATCAACACTGCTCGTTGCCTCATGGCTCACGTCACCGAGGTATCATCTTCTACTCCCAAGACTATGCATGAAATGGATGATAAAACTAGTCTTGTGATTAAGAAAGAACTTGTTGCTTCCGATAGTTGTGGCTAACTTGTAAGGCGAAACTAAAGCATATGTTGAGTCTCTCTTGAGACAACTTGATGCGAGAGAGAGAATTCTCTCACTATAGCATCCTTGAATGCTTCCATAGAATCCTTGAATGCTTCTCTTGAAGAAGAGAGTGAATATAGAACCTCTCTTGAGAAAGAATTGAGTCTCTTGATGATAAAAATGATGAAATAATTGCTAAAATCATTAAGGATAGAGACCATGTCTTTGCTAAATATAAAGTGATTAAAAAGGAGAAAGCCGAGTTTGTGGTTGCTAATGCTAGACTCCTTGAGAATGTGGAGAAACTTAACAAGGCTCACAAGGCCTTGGAAAGTACCCACTCTCTTCTTGTCAAGTCTCATGAGCAACTTCAAACTCAAATTTTGAAATCTAACTCACCTAGCACCTCTACTCCCTCTTGTGATCATGCAAATGTTATTGAGGAAAATGCTAGGTTGAAGGTTGAGCTTGCCAAGGCCACTAGTGCCAAGACCTCTATTCCTAAAGGTAAAGAAAAGGTTGTTGCTCAAATTTTTGAGCAAAAGCCACACAAAGGGAAGGAGGGTCTTGGTTATGTGGCCAAGGCAAAGGAGAAGAAGAGAAACACCAATGTCAAGCCCGCACAAGCCAAGACTTCCATTGCGGGTGGTGTCGTGGGTTTGTCACGTCAGGTGTCATAGATGACTTCATAGGTGTGGGATTATGCGAGTCAAGCATCTCCGAGCTTGGGATCGCAGGAACAAAGATCAACACAGATTTACCCAGGTTCGGCCCCTCAATGTGAGGTAAATGACCTGCTTCCTGCCTACCCTAGATTGGTATTGATATGATAATCGAGGTGTTACAATGGAGGCGATCCGATCTGGTACTCGCCGTATGAGCTAGGGTTTGGGGCTTGATAGCTTGACCCGCTCTAAGTCCTGCGAGTCCTCTTTATATACACAGAGGCTCGCTAGGTTACAAAAGGAAACTTTCCCCATAAGGAATACGTCCACAGATCCCTACTCGGAGACTACTTGGTCTTCACGTCCTCCGGGATATGTCTTCTAGATCTTTCCCTTTATGGCGGTTCAATATTGGGCTTGCTCCCAAGTGGGCCTTTGTCCGTGCAAGTAAATTAAGTCGCACTGGGCCGCGGGTTAATCCAGAAACATTAGCCCCCAAGTTTAGCTTGGATTTCGAGTGAAGGCTCCTTCATCTTAACAAACCCCTGAGCCCGCACGCGAATTATCTCAACTGAACTCCAATTTTCTTATTTCCAATCTGCGGCTTATAACTCTTCTTGGCGGCTCAAGAACGAGACTTAGCCTGCCTTGACGGTTGATTTTCAGATCTAAATGTCTTCCGTGTCTGGGTTATTTATCTTGGCTCATCGTTTTCTCCAGCGTTCTGCATCAAGTCTTGCATTACACATCCGCTACTCCTTTCCGCCGCCTCCAATCTCGCTTCTCGTACTCACAATCCTTCGGTGGATATCTCCATCGATCTGAGAAAAATGTCTCGCCGCAAGTGCAACTGGGAAGGCTCGTGGGTCGACGAAGATTTCCTGGAATCCCTATCTACACGGGGCCTTCTTCCGCCAAAAGATCAATGCGAATGGCGGGCGGCCGGTGAGGAGGTAATCCCCAATCCTCAACCAGGAGAAATAGTGATTTTTGCGGAGCATGTTGAGCGCGGGTTCAAGCCCCCGGGTTCTCTCTTCTTCCGCTCCTTGATGCAGCGGTTAGGTCTCTGCTTCCATGATATTGGCCCTAATTCGATGTTGCAAGTGAGAAACTTCCACGTCCTCTGCGAAGATTATCTGGGTATCCCGCCTTCAATAGATTTCTGGCTTGCTCTTTTCAATTGCAATAGTCAAAGGGAAACCACAGATGGTCATTTTCTCCAATGCGGCGCCATTTCCTTCCAACGCCGTAGGGGTAGTATCTTCCCAAAGCTAACTCTTGCCAAGAAAATCAAGGAGTGGCAAAGGACATTCTTCTATTGTAAAAACACTTCTCCTGATGGTGAAATTCCTCTTCCTCTTTGGTCTCCTCTTCCCTTCGAGGCTACCGATGCTCTGTCTTCTAAACCTGATCCTTCTTCGTTGCCCTTTATCGAATCCCTTTTAAACAAGGTGAGAGCGGTGACACTCCATGGTCTCACTGGATTAGATCTCATATCTTGCTGGACTAAGTGGCGAGTTCAGCATGTGAGTCGCCGCTCGTGGCTTATGGTGGATTTCACTTGTCATGCAAACGACGTCGATCGTACTTGCCCTGAAGATTGGGACAAAGGGGAGTGGATAAATTTCATTCGCCGAGTGACGGATGAGGATATTGACTCGTATGACAACGTCGGACTTGCTCCCTTCTGGGCTGAGCACAAGCCTTTTGTGGTAATGTTTACTTGTCACCTGTTTCCTCGAAAATTCCTTCTCCAAAATTAATTATTTCTGACCTGAGCTTCTTTTCAGATCGATCCCTATTTCTGGGTTCTTCCCTCAGAGGACGTCGACTTGAACCAAGGAACCATGGCTGAGTCGTCAAAACAAGCCGCTGCCTTTGGCGAGGATACAGTTATGCACGAGGGTAGCGCTTCTGAAGAGGAACAACAAATGGCCGACGCTCTTCTGTCCTCGACTCTAAATACGCCTTTCCTGGAACTTCCTGAGGTGCCTCGCAGGTCCTCGAAACGTATTTTATGCCAGAGCTTAGAAGACCCCGCGCAGCCTGAAAAACGTCGCAAAGCCTTGGCGTTACTAGCAGAAACAAGAACTGCCAAATCTTTAAAACTCGCTGATCCCAACAAGGCTACTTTTTCTTCCGAGGCTGTTGCAAAAGATTGCTTCTCAATAAGCTCGGGTAATTGTTTGCGATTCTTCTCCTTTTTCTTTTTGTGTTTACGTATTTCTGGCAAGGAATTGCTGATCACTACTTCTTTTCATACTCTGTAGATTAAGATTTGCAAGGTTTATCTTCTCTTTCCTCTGGTTGCCTGATGAAGAGTATCCGTGTCGCCTCTGGGTATGGTTCGCCTTCTTTTCAATGTTGCGGCTCTGCTAAGTCAGCTTATTAACCCATCAATGTTTTGCAGGGCCATGTCTGAAGAGGATACCAAGTCTAATTCCCATCCCACTTCTTCTCAGCAAGCTATGAGTGTCGGGGGAATACTTTCTGGATTAACCCGCGGCCCAGTGCGATTTAACTTACTCGCACGGATGAAGGCCCACTTGGGAACAAGCCCAATATTGAACCGCCATAAGGAGAAAGATCTAGAAGACAACTCCCGGAGGACGTGAAGACCAAGTAGTCTCCGAGTAGGCCTCTGTGGATGTATTCCTTATGGGGAAGATTCCTTTTGTAACCTAGCGAGCCTCTGTGTATATAAAGAGGACTCGCAGGACTTAGAGCGGGTTAAGCTATCAAGCCCCAAACCCTAGCTTATACGGCGAGTACCAGATCGGATCGCCTCCATTGTAACACCTCGATTATCATATCAATACCAATCTAGGGTAGGCAGGAAGTAGGTCTTTTACCTCACATTGAGGGGGCCGAACCTGGGTAAATCTGTGTTGATCTTTGTTCCTGCGATCCCAAGCTCGGAGATGCTTGACTCGCGTAATCCCACACCTACGAAGTCATCTATGACACCTGACGTGACAAACCCACGACAGTTGGCGCCCACCGTGGGGCCTGCGGTCAAAAGCGTCACGTTCCGCGCAGGATCCATGAAGGGAGCTGAAGATCTCGTTGTTGGCCGTATCATCACGGTCAATGGCACACCCCTCATCGACGATTCAAGCTGGGGGCCGGAAGCAGATTACTTGGAGACCGGCCACGTCATCCCCTTTGGATCCATCAACGTCTTCGTCGGCTTCATTGGCGGCGAGTCAGAGGATCCATCGCAGCATGGCGACTCAGAAGAAGGAGTCGCGGTAACAGTGGACCAAGAAGAAGGATCTATCAACCACGAGTCGCTGCCTCTCGAAGACGAAGAAGGCCAATCCATTGAGTATGTCCTTGAGGAAAGGCTATGCGGAGGCCCTGTGGACAGTGGCTCGCCCTCTGTAGAAGATCGGCACGTGGAAGGGGTCTACAGGACCACAGAAGCAGACGAAGGGCTGGGCATGCCACCAGGCAGCTTAGCCCCCACACCGCCGGAAGCAGCAGAACAAGCCGCGCTAGATGCATCAGGAGTCGCGGCATCCGCTGTGATCACGCCAGGAGTCGCGGCCTCAGGAGTCGCAAACAGAGAAACTCCACCTGGAGTCGCGCCTGCGGAATCAGGGGCAAGGGTAACCCCCAGCGCAGCGGTCACGCCGCCACAGGGAAGCGTGTTGTTTACACCAATATCTGCGGTTAACGCGGCTGCTAGAGTAACAGAATTGGAGGCTACCAGGATCGGGCTATATGATGAGGTCCAGAGAATCGCAGATGAGAGAGCCAGGCTGGCGCGTGAGGAACAGCGCCTCCAACAGGAACAACTGCGACTCATCGAGGAAACCAATTCTCTGCAAGGAATACAGGCCACCTTGCCGCATAGACGTCACGCGAGTCGCCTGCAGCCAGGAACAGTGAACCCTATGGAGCTGTTCCAATCACCCACCATTGAACCAGCAATTGCGGTACCATCAGTCGCCACCAACACGACGCACCCGGTAGCATGGTCAGGGGTCGCACAACCTCCAGTCGCGATACCCGCGCGCACGGCACCATCTGCCATGGTTATGCGGTCAGTGGCCCCGTTAGCCGCGCCCGCGGTTCAAGCAATCGCGGTACCATCAATCGTGCCAGCGGTTCCATCTTTCGCAGCACCAAGAGTAGCAGAGATACCTGGATCAAGGGCCATAGTACCGGCTAACAACAGGGCCATGATGCCCCCGCCACTGACGCAGCCAACCTTTGTGCAGCAGCCTCAAAGGTTCCACACGCCGCAAGGACATTATGTTAGCCCGGTGGAGAATCTCTTTGCAGCCACAAACATCTTGGCCAGATTAGCGCCAGCAGGAAACACGCCAATGGACAGAGAGGCACGGCGCGCCATTGAGATGCTGAGCACAGCAGTGATACAGCAGGCGAATATGTCCGAACACGCAGGACGGCTGCACTCCACCCCTTACAATAGCAGAGCAACGGCGGAGAGAAGCATCCACGCGGAGTCGCCACACGTTGCGACCTCAAGCTCGGCTAGGCGACAAAGGGAAGATCAGCCTGCGGCTCAAGATCAACCTCAGCAAGTTCAACCTATAGAGATTGTGCAGCCGCGCCCGGCGGCCAACCCAATAGGAAGGCCAGCTTCGTCCAACCTATCGTCGCGACTCAAAGGCCCAGTCTGTTTCAACGAAAGAATCAGGTCTGAACCGTTTCCTGCAGATTTTAAAGGACCTCGCAAGGTCGCCAACTACAACGCCAGCATGGACCCTGTTACTTGGCTCAACAATTACGAGATGGGCATGAGCATCCTAAACGCATCCGAAGAGATCTGCGCACGTTACCTAAACATGATGTTAGAGGGCGCAGCCCACATATGGCTACAAAATTTGCCACCAAATTCAATAAACTCTTGGGATGAGATGAAGGAAGCTTTTATCAAGAATTTCCAAGGGACATGCAAGCGACTCTGCAGCATAGAGGACCTAGAGCGTTGTGTACAGAAGGAAGGCGAGTCAAGTCGCCACTGGATGAGAAGGGTCGCAGAGATCATACATTCCTCAGACAATATACCACCCAGTTCAGCAGTCCTTGTCATGGAGAAAAATTGCAAATTTGAGCCGCTAGTCCACAAACTAGGTCGCATGAAGGATAAAGTCAAGAGCCTAAGTGAGGTAATGGCGGCGGCCAACAAGTATGCTAGCTCGGATAAAACCAGGGACGCATCTGATGGGGAGGAAGAGGAAAGCACTGGCAAAGGAAAAAAGGCCAGTAGCAAGCCTCAACAACAGCAAGCTAGCAATGCCAATACGAGTTATAACAAGCGCAAAAACGAAGAAGGAAACTCAGGGTTAGTCGCAAATACGAATACTCGTTACAAACAAAGCAGCAGCAGAGGAAGGAATTTTCACCCAGTCAATTTGGAAGAGGTTTTCAACCGCCCCTGCGACATCCATATAGGAAAAGATGGGAAACCACCCAACCACACGAAGGCACAGTGTTATCATTACAAAAAGTGGAAGGATGGACAGCCACTCAACACAAACTTCAATCATCAAAACAACGAGGAAGGTAAAAATGGCGGAGGCAACAACAGCAACAACGCCGTCCCAAATCCGCAGCCAGATCAGCCACAGTTCCCAAAACAGTTGGGTCAGTATCATACCATTGTGGTGAATACTTCAAGGAGGGAACAAAAACTGCGACGACGCAATCAGGCTGTTAATGCCATAGTACCAGCCGTCCCACAATGGCTAAAGTGGTCCGAACAACCAGTAATTTGGAGCCGCGAGGATCACCCAGGAGAAATAAATGAAGAGGGAAAACTCGCGCTGGTGGTTGCCCCTCAAGTCGCAGGATACAAGTTGAGCAAAGTACTCATGGATGGAGGCAGCAGTATCAACATATTATATTATGAAACCTTCAAAAGAATGAACCTTCAAGAAAAGCAGCTACACCCATCAAGAACAACATTTCATGGTGTCGTGCCAGGCATATCAGCCCAGCCATTGGGGCGAGTTAACTTGGAGGTCGCCTTTGGGACACAAAGCAACTTCAGGAGCGAGTACATTTGGTTCGAGGTTGTAGATTTCCAGAGCCCATATCATGCGCTGTTTGGCAGAGAAGCATTCGCAAAGTTTATGGCTAGGCCGTGCTATGTGTACCTAAAGCTCAAAATACCAGGCCCTAGAGGTGTCATCACCATCAATGGCGACAAAAGAATAGCTCAAGAATGTGAAGAAGGCGACAAGGCCATAGCCAGAGCAGCTTGCATTGCAGAGAGCGCGACCATGCGCGAGTCGCAGGAGAATTTTGATGACATCGTGAAGGCCAAGAGGCACCTGCCTGACTTGCGACTTCAGATTACAGCCGCAAGGGAGGCAAGGAAGTCAAAGGCTACGAGCCATTGCCAATAAGGACACATCCCAGGCATCGCGAGTTGCCATCAGCAGTCGCAGCAAAATTATTAAGAGTTTACATCATCAAGCAAGCCACTCAGGGCTAAAAAAGCTTCAATTCTGATCGCCACCTAGGCGCGATCGACCCCATTCTGGTCGCCACTTAGGCGCGACCGACCCAATGCAACAATTCTGATCGCCACCTAGGCGCGATCGACCCAATTCTGGTCGCCACTCAGGCGCGACCGACCCATGTATCATCTCTGGTTGCCACCTAGGCGCAACCGACCCAATTCTGGTCGCCACTCAGGCGCGACCGACCCATGTAACATCTCTGGTTGCCACCTAGGCGCAACCGACCCAATTCTGGTCGCCACTCAGGCGCGACCGACCCATGTAACATCTCTGATCGCCACCTAGGCGCGATCGACCCAATTCTGGTTGCCACCTAGGCGCAACCGACCCAAGCATCACTTCTGGTCGCCACCTAGGCGCGACCGACCCTATGTATCATATAATGATTCTGAAATAAAGCATCTCAAACTACCAATTGAGTTGTGAGTCTTTTATTTTTTAATCATTGGTCCCTTGGGGGTGCGGCAGCTTTTTAGCGCGGCCTATTCCTTGGGATCGCCAAACAAGTGGCATTTATCGTGATTATACTCAACCTCTCTTGGATGCGACTTGCACAATGCGGCCAAAGTACTGGGGGTGTGGCGTCAATCGAGTTTGATTGCCTATCATGGCCGCTCTCGACCCTGAACACGCACTTTTTACCTGGGAAATACTGAGCCGCGCAAGGGCCTAAGTGAGGAAAAACCGAGACAAATCATAAGGACCAGCCTATTGGTCGAAACATGTACTGCCAAGAGTACTTAAGCAAACCATAAAATTGTCTTATGACACATAAACTCTAACAATTATTACAGACCGCTAAGGGCCAAGGCCATCAAACCATTGTTTTCTCTTCTTCACTTGTGCGCAGCTTTTGGCCGGTGGGAAGGAGGAACAGGCGGCTTACCAAGCTTGCCAGAAGGAGCAGTCGCAGGCTCGCTGGAGGGCTCTTCAGTCGCGGGCTTGGGGGCTGCAGAGCTGGATACGCCTGGAGAGGGGTTCTTGTCCTGCGGAATCACCGCGCTGGACGACGGAGCGGGTAACTTCTCCCATCTGCTTCCATCTGCGTTATACTTGCCCATATAGGTCGCAAGATCAATCCCCTCCACCAGTTCAGTCGCATGGCCGCGCATATCCTTCCAAGTTGTCGCATATTCTGAGGCCGTCAGTTCGGTGCCATCCACCTTCTTCGAGGGCCTACCTTTTGCAACCTTGGCAGCATCAAAAGAAGGATAGTACGTCTTGGCCAAAGCAAGAACATGAGCCGCGCCGGTGCGAGCTGAGGACTCTTTCCAGTCCAAAAAGAACTGAGGCGCCCTAAGCAGTCTTTTCAGCAGCCCTTCAGAATCACCAGGGACTGGCTTGGTCGGCAGCAGGCACTTAGACAGTGATTTCAAGGCGTCACAAGTTCTTCGCGAAAAATCGCGGATATACTCCAGCTGCTCCTGAGTACTGCCGCGCTGATCCTTGGCATCTTCACCTACATCAAGGCATGTCTCCGTCAGCTCTACAACACACAGGCAAAGATAATAGAGAAAAAAGATGCAGTTACAAGTCGCAATACATACCAGTTAATTCTTGAGTCATGATGCACACTTTGGCGTGGACGAGGTTATGGGCATCAGAAACTTTCTTCAATTTTTTCTCAAGTTCGCCAATGGAAACGGCCTTCAGCCTTGCGTCCTCATTGACATCAGCAATGGCGTCTTTCTGAGCGCTGACTTGGAGCTCCAGCTGCTGGACCCTCTCATGGAATTTCTCTTCAACAGCTTTAAGTCGCAGCTCGGTATTTTTGGCTTGCTCAGAAAACTTGAAGCTTTCATCAGATAGCTCGCCCATCCTGGTTTCCCTCTTCTTTAGCTCAGCGTCACGCTGGCCAAGGAGCTCGCGTAGCCTCTCCAGCTCAGAGGGAGTATCCCCCAGCTGCTTTTCCAAGGCAATTTTGGCAGCTGTTATGGAGCTTAGTTCCTCCTATGAAGGGAACAGTCAGTCAGCTAAAAGAGAAGCATCAAGTCTCCCTTTACAGTCAAAGAAGAAACTTGATCCTTGGGGGCTAGAGACAGATAACTGGAGATAGAAGTTTACCTTATAAGCCGCAGACAGGTCAGATAGTGCCTTGCGGAGCTCCATGGCTTGCTTGTCATTTGAGGCAATGATAGCCTCTGACAGTTTCTCAGCGCGGCTTGTGGAGGAGGAAGAAGCAACCTCAGCATGTGGAATGGGCGGCCGCAGATTGTCCGCCGCTGGCGACTCAACCACTGGCGTATCAGCATCCTTGGCCATTACATCTATGGAGGAGGGGTTGACCCTCTCCACGTCCTGGATCATAAGGGGATCCGTTCTATCCTCCAGAGCCACCTCTTGGGTGGCTGTGTCAAAACAGGAACCGTGGCCAGGTCATCAGTGGTGGCCACGCCCTCTACCATGGCGGTATGAGCCACAGGTGATAAATGCGGCTCAACCGCGGTTCCAGGCTCAGTCGCGGGTTCAGCCGCACTTCTGTAAAAAGCAAGGGCATTATGAGAAGAAGAAGAACATAAGCCAGAATAAAAGTATTGAAAGCACAGGGAAAAGTTACTAACTCTGGAGCCATCTTCACAAAGGCCATAAGTTCACCACTTGATGGTGAGGACAGGCCTTGGGTCCCAGAATCTGCGAGTAAAAGTTTTACGTGTCAGTAGAGGAAAAAGAATAAGCATTCAAGATGACAAGACAGCAGAAATTACCAGAGTGGGGACCCATGTCTTCTTCAGCAGAGGCGGTAGCTTTGAAAGCACGCCTGGCAACAAAGGAGATCGCGCCCGTAACAGGTTTGCGACGCTTCGTGGCCTCGGGGTTTTCCAGAGCATCAACCTCTGGTTCTTCACGAGATAGCCTCTTGGAGGCTCTACGGGGAGTTGGTTCAGCCGCGGCAACAGAACTCGCGGCTGGCGCTGGGCTCACGTCCTCGTCCAGTTCGGTCTCTTCATCATCTGAGGCCGCAGAGGCAACAGAAGGGATATCAGCAGTCTCGCTGCCCTCTAGAGTGGGCAGCAACTTCTTTCGTGCGGCACGCTTGGGAGCAGCAGTGCCGGCGACAGTCGCAGGCAGCGACCAGTAGTTCTCGTCAGCCTGGATGAGAGAAATATAAGTTGCAGTGTAAAGAAAAGGAATGCGACTCAACTATGAAGGTGAAAAGACAGAGAAGAGGAGTTACCTCAAAAGGCTTGTTGTTAACACTGAAAGGGGCAAGCCCCACCTTATCGAAGGAGATGTCCTTCTCCTCAGTCACGCGGGTGACAAATTCCACCCAATCCTCAGGCCTCCAGTCCGAAGCTTTGATACGATCAACATCAGCAGAGGTGCCTGTGCACTCAAGGAAAGATCGCTGTCGTGAACTCACAGGCTGAATGCGCCATTTGGTCCAGCAAGAGAGAAGATCAAGGCCAGTAAGACCGTGACCTATTAAGGCGCGGACTTTGATCAGCGACTCATTGATGAAGGACATGGACGAGTCGCGGGGTTTTGATTTCAGTGCCTCGGTAGGCACGAAGAGGGTGTTAGACCAGGAGGCGAGTTTCGCCCTCCGGTGAAGTATCTTGGCAATAAAAGAAAGATTTTTGCCAAGCCCTGGGTCGATTCGCTAGGGCTAGCTTGGGAAGGCAAGAATTCCTATGGCGCTGAAGAGAGATGGCGCCGACCTGAACGTAGGCGCCACCCTTGGAGACAAGTTGGCTGTTGCAGGTGAACGAGGCCAGCCACAGATCGATGTTGGGGGCTATGCCAAGATAATCCTCGCACAGCACGTGAAAATTGCTCACCTGGAGCATTGAGTTGGGCCCGATGTCGTGAAGACGGAGGCCTAGGCGTTGCAGCAAATTGCGGAAGAAGGGAGAACCTGGCGGCGTGAATCCACGCTCCACGTGCTCCACGAACATCACCAGCTCGTTGGGCTTGGGGCGCGGCTCGATTTCATCGCCTGGTGCCCGCCAGACGCCGTCCCCCTTCGGCGGCAAGAAGCCAGCCTCGGCCAGATCCGCAAGAGTTTCCTCTGTTACCCAGGATCCTTCCCAGTTGCAGGAGATCTGGCGCCTATTGTCAGATGGCTTCGCCTTGGGCGCCATTGCGAGGGGAGATTGAATTGGGGAACTAGGCTTGGGTCGAGGAAGAAGACGGCGGGCTAGGGATGAGAAGATTGCAGGGACAAATGGATAATGACCTAGGTGGCCGCAGCTTATAACTGAAGGGGCCCGCAACTAACGGCATTATCTGTGCTCGCAACCAACGGCACAATTTGCGCCCGCAAAAAGAGTAACGGTCCGCAATTAAAGGAAACAGAATATTTCCAGAAGAAGAGATGAGTCGCACAGATGAGTCGCAGCTCTGAATCGCATGAGTCAGGAGATTGGTCAGAACGTTTACAGTGCGGCTCAGAGACCATTTCAAGAGGCCAGAAGATTCTCACCGTAAAGTCCTAACCAATCTTGGGGGCTAATGTCGGGGGAATACTTTCTGGATTAACCCGCGGCCCAGTGCGATTTAACTTACTCGCACGGATGAAGGCCCACTTGGGAACAAGCCCAATATTGAACCGCCATAAGGAGAAAGATCTAGAAGACAACTCCCGGAGGACGTGAAGACCAAGTAGTCTCCGAGTAGGCCTCTGTGGATGTATTCCTTATGGGGAAGATTCCTTTTGTAACCTAGCGAGCCTCTGTGTATATAAAGAGGACTCGCAGGACTTAGAGCGGGTTAAGCTATCAAGCCCCAAACCCTAGCTTATACGGCGAGTACCAGATCGGATCGCCTCCATTGTAACACCTCGATTATCATATCAATACCAATCTAGGGTAGGCAGGAAGTAGGTCTTTTACCTCACATTGAGGGGGCCGAACCTGGGTAAATCTGTGTTGATCTTTGTTCCTGCGATCCCAAGTTCGGAGATGCTTGACTGCGTAATCCCACACCTACGAAGTCATCTATGACACCTAACGTGACAAACCCACGACAATGAGCGAGGACGATGCTGCTGATGAGAACGTGGGAAACAGTAATGGTGCGACTTATCCAAGGCCCTCCCTGGAGGAAGGTATTGCAGACGCGGCTCCTGCCGCGACTCCATCGCGCTCCATCCACAACTCCTGCTGCTGGTAGGGTATCTACTGAAAATAGAATTCCAGCTCCAGGAAATAGTTCAAGTCAATCGCAGATGCCATAATTTCTGCTGGAGACAAGCATGCTGCTCTGCTGCGCGGCTTAGTTGAGCAATTTTCTTCAAGTCGCCAGGTACATATACCGTAGCCCCCAAGGATCAAAACCTTGTGTCATCGCACGGGGTGTTGATTCTTTTCCTGGCTTCAAATCTCGAGCCCCCAAATTCCTGGATAATTTACCTATGCGTTTTGCTCTGTTTGTTTTCAGCGTGAACTGTCCTTGCTTGATGCTTCTGGCTCAATAAAGGGTAAAGGCATTTCCATAGACCATCCTGAAATGATGCAGTCTCGCCTGGAGCAGCATAATGAGGTCATTAGGGACCAAGATCAGGAAATAAAATCTCTCAAAGGTCAACTCGACTCCTGCGAAGAGCAATTTAAAGAACTTGAAGCGATATGCAGCAGCGACTCATGGAGAAAGACGAGGTCATTAGATCTTTGCGAGAAGGGCTGACTCTTAAATCTGAATTGATTGATCGCCTGAAGGGAGACCACGCAAAGGAACTCGCCGCGCGAGATGAAAAATATAACTCGCTGCTCAAAGCCTTTGAGGGTTTTGGCTCCATGGTCAAATCAGCCGTCCTGCAGCTTGCTGGTTGGTCTTTTATTCCTTTAATCATACATATTTTGGGTAACCAACGTTAGTCTCTGACTTGTTTCTTGCCTTTTCTTTCTTTGACATAGGACCTGAGGCCCCAGTGTCCCGTTCCAACTTGAAGGATCAACTGGTATATCTGTCTGACTTCAGCCAGCGCTTCTTAAAGGTTACCAAGGAAGTTATGACGGTAATCTCTCCTGCGACTGATGGCCCAACATCTTGCGAGTATTGGATAAATAAACTGCTCAAGGCTCCACATTATGTCTCTGATTGGAAACGATCCTCTGCTCGCGCCGGAGCCGCGCATGTCTTGACATTGCTTCGAGCATATTATCCAGAGATAGATGTTGGCAAGGTTGCTCGCCACGGCCTGGCGATGAGCGCGGATGATACTGAACTGCCAATAAGCGAGTACTTCGATATCTGGAAAGGGATGCGCGGTATGCCACAAAATTTGTTGATAACTTAGACTTGGGCACTTATCTTGATAAATTCAATCTTGATGGGAGCAAGGTGTCAAAGGAAAAGTCCTCAGGAGCTGAGTCATCTCGGGCTGCCACTCCAGCAACAGTATCTGGTGGCCCTTCTGCCTCGTCTGGCGGCGCCCTGATTATTAGGACACCTGCGACTGCAACTGCGAGACAAGCCGCGCCAATTCCCACTCCTGTAGCTCGGAAGAGGAAAAATAAATAATGTGGGACATGCCCGTTAGTCTGTAAGACATTCATGTATTATAAACATTTTTGTGACCTATAAGCAGGTTCTTTTCTTGATAATTCCATTAAGTAGACGCTCGCGCGGCTCAGTATTTCCTAGGAACATGTGTGTTCAGGGTCGAGAGCGGCCATGATAGGCAATCAAGCTCGATTGACGCCACACCCCAGTACTTTGGCCGCATAATGCAAGACGCTTCTAGCTTAAGGATTGCCACTAGTTTGGCAAAATTTGAGGTGCGATTGGTACTCGCGATGCTCGTAAGGAGCCCTCAAGGGTCAGTGATATATGAAATTCAAAAGACTCAGCGACTCAATGATAGTTGAGGCGAAACGACAAACCCTTGAATGTCAAGGGTGCCGGCTTTATTTCATAATCACTCGATGTTTTACAGGGTGTTACAGGATGATGCAGGCCCTTTAATGCGGGTTTTCTATTCCCCGCAGGCCATGCATACTTGATACTCATCGCACTTAGTTGCGAATTAATACTCCTAACGGAGTGGGTTGAACACCTGATTGGTTCAATTTTGAGTCGCTAAAAGCGACTCGGGTCGAGCATGATAGCTCCGATGTATGTCTCATGTTGAAGCAGAGAGCAATGTGTTGGCGATCAGCCGCACTGAGCTGCGACTTATGTTGAGTTGAGTTGCTTTGTAAGGACTCACGATAACTGAACCCCTTTGGCTGGGGTTGTTGATCGAGGCTGGGTTATGCACATGCGCCATTTCTTGTCTTCTTTTTGTATCAAGGCGACCTCTGGGGCATTATCTTGCTGATGCGCGACTTCTCGGTGGGTATTTACCATCCGGTGGCTGCATCCTGTTGGCCGCTTCCGCGGTACCTCCAACGCGACTCGTTTTGAGCTGCGATTACCGATCTGCGACTGATATCCATGTAAGGAGTTGGCGATGCAAGCTTCTTCTGCGAGTACTGAGCCTGCGTTCTCGCATTCTAACGCTCTCTGCCTGTCTCCATATATTGTAATAACACCGTTTGGTCCTGGTATCTTTAACTGTAGGTAGACGTAGCAGGGGCGAGCGGTAAATTTGACATAGGCTTCTCTTCCAAAGATCGCATGATATGAGCTTTTGACTGCTACAACCTCAAAGTCTAGGAGCTCTGTGCGGAAGTTCCGCTCTGTTCCAAAGCTAACTTCAAGTGTTATCTTTCCGATTGGTCGCGTAACAGCTCCTGGGATTATGCCTTGAATTTCTTTCCTGGATGGTCGCAGCCTCGTCTCGGGTATATTCATTCTTCGGAGCGTGTCTTGATATAGGATGTTTACTCTTCCTCCTCCGTCCATTAGGACCTTACTTAACTTGTATCCCGCGACTTCAGGCGTGACCACAAGAGCTGGCTGTCCTGGATCTCTTACTTCTGGGGGGTGATCGCCGCGACTCCAAATAACCGATTGCTCTGTCCAGCGACGATACCTTTCTGGCGTTGAAATCTGACCGCTCTTCCGGCTTCCGTCCGTTGTTTGTACTTCCACTGTATGAAACTGTCCTATGTTTCTTCTAGGTAAAACGTCAGGCTCTTGACGAGAGCTAGATTTATTCTTGTGCTGCATCGATCGCTGCGAGCTGTATCTGGCGTGTCGCCTTCTTTCCACCTCCGGTAATAATGACATTGCGCCTTTGTGTGACCCGCTGGCCTGCCATCTCTCCTGCGATGTAAGTCGCAAGGCACGTCGAAGATCCCCTTGCAGTTATTAGGGAGTAAGGCCTTATCACTCCCTTGCTCCTGCATCTGGTGTGCGCGACGTTCAGTTTTCGCGACTTGCAATTTCCCGTTGGGTTCTGTGATAAGCCGCCTGTCCCTTTATCTGTCTTTGCGTACTTGTCAGCTGTTGCCAAAAGCTGGTCGAAACTATCAATCTTGTGCTCAGCGCGACTTAATTTGTGCACCAGCGGCTCAAATCTACAGTTCTTTCTCATAGCTTGTATTGCAGCTTGTACTGTTAAGTTTTTGGCGGAGCCAAGGATCTCCGCGATTCTCTTGATCCAGTCGCCGCTTGATTCGTCCTCTTTTTGAATGCATTGTCTAAGGTTTTTCATATCTTCTGTTTGGAATCTGCGGATGAACTTGTCCTTCAAGTCTTCCCATGTGCTTATTGATTTTGATGGCAGCCTTAACAGCCAATCCCTAGCTTCTCCCTGTATTGCCAAGTGGAAGTATTTCGCACGTATTTCTTGAGTCACATCAGCCCCTGTTATGCTTGCCTCGTAATCTTCTATCCATAAGGCAGGGTCTTGGTCACTGCGATAGGTGGTGACTCGCTGCGACTCGTCGAAGTTCGGGGGAAACGAGTGAGCCGTATTTCCTCTCCAAAACATGCTGGTCCTTTCAATAATGAATAGGAGTTTACTGGCGCTGAATCTTCATCTGAATCAGTTTCAATCTGGGATGGCTGAGTCGCTCCGGACGTCGCGACTCGCCTTCTATCTTCTTTTCTTTTTCCAATGATACCTGCAAACCTGCTAGCTGGTTGACCACTTCTTCGACGCTGCACTTTCTCCTCCCCATGATACCTCGTTTTGCGGCTCATTGGGCGTGACTCCATACATATTTGCTTGTTGTAAAGCAGCGGTTTGCAGTAGGTCGATCGCATAGCGAGCTTCCTTATCAGCTCGTGTGTCTCCAACCGGTGCTATCTTTGACAATATCCCTATCGCGGCGTGCACGTTGCTCTCTGGGTCGCCGTGGAACTGTGATTTCATCTCTCCTTGTCCATCTTGATCTGATGTTTTTGCTGCCAACGACGGAGTCGCCACTCTTCTTCTTGGAGTTTCTTGCGCTCAGATGTCGTCTTGGTTCGCACCGCCTGGTGCTTCGGCTGGCAGCGACGGAGTCGTCGACCTTCTTCTTGGAGTTTTTCGCGCTCAGCCGCGAGTCTTTGTGCCTCTTCACAGAGTTCCGTCCTGATAGCTTCAATCTCTTCAATCTTGAGGTCTCCTTCCTGATTTGGTAGAGATCCCCAAACAGGTCTTGACGGGACGGGGATGGGCAGTCTTGCCGTAGCTTGTTGTAGCTCCTCCAACACGCGGACCCTGACCGGCCGCAGTTCCTTCACCGATTCGCTTCCTTGAGTCGCATCCATAGATCTGCGACTGACGGATCCGACGAAAACTTTTACTGATCCGATGGGAACGATGTATCCAAACTCGATGCGATCTGCCTCGGGTCCCCACTCTGAGTCGTCGATGAAGGGGACCCCATTGATGTCTTCAACTTGGCCGATGGCGATGTCCTTGAAGCCTGATTTCGATCCTGCGCGGAACGTGACGCTTTTGACCGCAGGCCCCACGGTGGGCGCCAACTGTCGTGGGTTTGTCACGTCAGGTGTCATAGATGACTTCGTAGGTGTGGGATTATGCGAGTCAAGCATCTCCGAGCTTGGGATCGCAGGAACAAAGATCAACACAGATTTACCCAGGTTCGGCCCCCTCAATGTGAGGTAAAAGACCTACTTCCTGCCTACCCTAGATTGGTATTGATATGATAATCGAGGTGTTACAATGGAGGCGATCCGATCTGGTACTCGCCGTATGAGCTAGGGTTTGGGGCTTGATAGCTTGACCCGCTCTAAGTCCTGCGAGTCCTCTTTATATACACAGAGGCTCGCTAGGTTACAAAAGGAAACTTCCCCCATAAGGAATACGTCCACAGAGGCCTACTCGGAGACTACTTGGTCTTCACGTCCTCCGGGATATGTCTTCTAGATCTTTCCCTTATGGCGGTTCAATATTGGGCTTGCTCCCAAGTGGGCCTTTGTCCATGCAAGTAAATTAAGTCGCACTGGGCCGCAGGTTAATCCAGAAAGTATTCCCCCAACAGGTGGTAATGGCACTAGGGGCAAGACCACTCGTAGTGACTTTGCGGGGCATAAAAATCCCAACTACATTCTTTATGTTGATTATTATGGAGATGTTTATGCAAAATATGTTGGTCCTTATGATGGGTACATTGCTTATTCTATTTGGGTTCCTAAGACCCTTGTTGCTAACAAAAGAGGACCCATTAAGAAATGGGTACCTAAAACCAAGCAATGATTTCTTGTAGGACTATGCTTCCGGTGGGTCTAAATGGGTGGTTGATAGTGGATGCACTAGTCATATGACCGGAATCAAGGAGATCATGACAGAGTTGGGACCAAATATAAATCAAGCATCTGTCTCCTATGGTGATAAATCAAAAGCGGAGGTAAAGGGTCTCGGCAAGGTGGTAGTTGCAAAGGATATCACCCTTGTAAATGTCATGCTTGTCGAGTCCCTCGGTTACAATCTTATGTCCGTTCGGGCACTTAATAAGATGAATTTTGATGTCCATTTTACTATTGATATGGTGGTACTCTTGAGGAGCAAGACTCTAAAGGTCATGTTCGTTGGGTATGTTGAAAATGAGTTGTTTGTGGTGGACTTTTCGGGGTCTACCAACACTCAAGCAATATGCCTATTCAGAAAGGCCGATGTGGGATGGTTGTGGCATCGCCGCTTGTCCCATGTCAACATGAGAACTTTGCAAAGTCTTCACAAGGGTGGCCACATTCTTGGACTAAAAGACAATGTTTCTTTTTCTAGAGATCGTCTTTGTAGGGCTTGTGTTGAAGGAAAGATGCATGATTCTCCCCATCCGAGCAAGACCATCATTTCATCAAAGAGGATATTGGAACTTCTTCATGTTGATCTCTTTGGTGCCGTGCCTCAACCAAGTCTTGGTGGGAAGAAATATTGTTTGGTGATTGTTGATGACTATTCAAGATTTACTTGGGTTTATTTCTTCAAGACGAAGGATGAGACCCAACAAGCCATCATCGACTTTTCCAATGTAGTTCAACGCCAATACAATGTCCCTATTTTGGTCATTAGGAGTGATAATGGCTCCGAGTTCAAGAACTACACCTTAAATGAGTTTCTTAGTGAAGAGGGGATTCGTCATCAATATTCCGCTGCATATACCCCTCAACAAAATGGTGTAGCCGAAAGGAAGAACCGGACTCTCATGGATATGACAAGGTCTATGTTGGCAGAGTTTAAGTCTGCACTCTTTCTATGGGCCGAAGCTATCTCCACAGCGTGTCATTCATCAAACCGGTTATTCTTTCGAGTTGGCAAGAAGTTTACATCTTATGAGATGCTCACCGGCAACAAGCCCAATGTCTCCTACTACCGAGTATTTGGTTGTAAGTATTTCTATAAGAACAAAAGTGTTCGTTTGTCTAAATTTGAATCTAAAGCTTTAGAGGGTGTTTTTGTTGGGTACGGTGCCGAATCTCACACCTTTAGAGTCTATGACAAAACCGTTGGGAAAGTCATAGAATCTTGTGATGTGAGGTTCGATGAGAATGACGGCTCCCAAGTGGCGCAATTTTATGTTTGTGATGTACATAATGAAGAGCCTCAAGATGCTATAAGAAGAATGGGCATTGGTTTCCATCGTCCCGTTGAGATTCATTACGAGTCTCCTCAAGCAGGCCCGAGCTCCGTTCAAGTGGAGGGCTCTTCATCACAAGTTGAAACGGCGCCTATCATGGAAGCAAATGATGCACCACTCCAAGAACAAGTTCAAGACCCTCCTCATGTTGACCAAGTTGCTATGCAAGAACCAAGTTCTCCTATTGTTGCTGCTAGCCAAGGTCATGACCAAGATCAACCCTCTCCTTCCATTGTTGAAGATGTGCTTCAAGATGATCAAGGTCAACATTCCGGTCAAGACGGGGACTCAAATGATCAAGATGATCAAGAGAAACCTCCAAGATGCAATAGAGATATCGAAGTCCGTCGTAAAGCAAGAGTTGAAAAAGACTTTAAAATAAAGAGCCACCGTCTAGAAAACATCCTTGGTGACCACAAGAGAGGTGTTACCACAAGAAGGCTATTGGCAAGCTTTAGTGAACATCAAGCTCATATTTCCATGGTGGAACCAAAGAAAGTGTTTGAAGCTCTTGAAGATCCGGATTGGTTAGAAGCTATGCATGATGAACTCAATAACTTCAAGCGCAACAAAGTGTGGAATCTTGTTGAGAAGCCAAAAGATTGCCGCAATGTTATAGGCACAAAGTGGATATTCAAGAACAAGCAAGATGAGCATGGAATGGTTGTGAGCAACAAGGCAAGATTGGTTGCACAAGGATACTCTCAAGTTGAAGGCATTTATTTTGGAGAGACTTATGCACCGTGGCTCGCCTTGAGTCCATCCGTATCCTTCTTGCATATGCATCACATCATAACTTTAAATTGCAACAAATGGATGTGAAAAGTGCCTTTCTTAATGGTCCTTTAAAGGAGTTGGTATATGTTATGCAACCACCGGGTTTCGAGGATCCTAAATTCCCTAACCATGTGTACAATCTTGATAAGGCGTTCTATGGTCTCAAAGAAGCACCTCGTGCTTGGTATGAGCACCTAAGAGAGCTATTGCTATACCGTGGATTTGAATTGGGGCAATCGATCCCACCCTCTTTACCAAGAGGGTTAAAGGGGAGCTTTTCATATGCCAACTTTATGTTGATGGTATTATATTTGGCTCATCTAACAAAGCTTTCAATGATGAATTTTCAAAGCTTATGACCAATAGGTTCGAGATGTCTATGATGGGCGAATTGATGTTCTTTCTCGGTTTTGAGATCAAGCAATTGAATGAAGGGACTTCCATCTCTCAAACCAAATATACCCAAGACATGCTCAAGAGGTTCAATATGCACAATGCTATGGGGAAGCGGTTTCCATGGACACCAAATGCCATCTTGAACTTAACCATGACTGTATCTACGCTGATCAAAAACTTTATCGCTCTATGATTGGTTCTTTGCTTTATCTTTGTGCATCTAGACCCGATATTGTGTTGAGTGTAGGGGTGTGTGCAAGGTATCAAGCCGCTCCTAAAGAAAGCCACATGGTGGCGGTCAATAGAATCCTTCGATATTTGGTTGATACCCCAAGGTTTGGTTTGTGGTACCCAAAGGGCACTAATTTCTCTCTTGCCGGGTACATGGATTCGGATTGGGCCGGTTGCAAGGATGATAGGAAATCAACTTCCGGGGCATGCCAATTTCTTGGTAGGTCCTTGGTGAGTTGGTCTTCTACGAAGCAAAATTGCATATCTCTCTCCTCCGCCGAAGCCGAGTATGTGGCGGCCGCTAGTGCATGCACTCAATTGTTATGGATGAGCCAAACTTTAAAGGAATATGGTGTCAATTGTGACAAAGTGTGTAGCACCCTTGCTTAAAAAGCATAGGTACATTGCGAAATATGCCAGTCTCTGGATCAATAAGACTTGCACTCACCAACAGATTGTAATATCATGCATCAATGTCAGAAATTATTACAACGCAAGTACGAATGATCCATAAAATACTTTATTACAACTGCGCATAGCCAAAGGCTAGCTTGAAACAATAAATTGTTCAACACTTATTCAGAGTTCACACGCAAAATAAATATAACACGGAGCTCCATCATCTCCATGCGCCACTGGCGAACATGTTGGTTGTAAGCTCGAAGACTGACGACGTCACTCCTGATCGGACGAACCTGCAACATGTAAGTTGCAGCCCAGATTGTTTGGGTCAGATGCCGTTCGACTGGCTGGCAAGTGAATACTGGTGGAATATAAGATGGCAAGACTAATTCTACATGCTTATGTGGCTGGTGGAGTTCAAGGCTATTGCATAAAGCCAATTTTGTCCTACTTTTCATAAACATTTTTATTTCTCAACAACAACATGAGACACAACCCTGGACGCATCCGGTGTCTCATTTAACCCGAGTTCACCCATCAAATTTTATTATGAAATTGGAATGATGAGATTTTTCCATACACTACAATGTTCGAAGACACGCATTGTCCATAACCGGGGACACGGCTAAGATCTTAGTTTGACACACTCTGCAGAGCTAGTGCACTTTCACCACTAGACCCGATCAACCCAAACTATCCTTTACACTCATTTAGTGATAAGGAAAAGAAGAAGATCGAGACGAGACTTTTCAGAAGTATTTTCCCATGGTACTACTAGCGAGATCACTGCCCACCTATCCGCTACATCTTCAGATCTCACTGACCCAGGTCCACACAACATACTCCGTCAATACAGAGCCCATATGACTAGTGGTTGCACGCTTCGGCAACAAACATGAAGTGACTTAAAATCTCGATACCCTGGGTGGCAATCCACAAGTGAGCGTAAACAAGACAGCCATAGACATGACCCATGAATAGCCACTCCACTCACATCATCCTCTATCAACCAATCCACCCAGGCAGTAAATTAATTTAGTGGAGTTTTAAATATCACATCTACAATAAAACAATCATTTTTGCAGCATGTACTTCCACTAAATTATAATAGGTCACTACCAAGGTGGTCATATGGCTATCCTACAAGGTTTGCATAGCATAATATAACATAGTAGTACCTATCATGCATACTACTAAAATATCTACAAATGCAATAAAACGAAAATAGTAGGTCATTTATGCTTGTGCAAGTTATTCACTTGCCTTCGTAGTCGTTCGTATAGCTGCAGCACTCACAACACGTTCTGCACTCTTCACGGTCTAAACAAACAAAAAGCACAAAATCAATACAACACACAAATGGCATTACAAAAATTATGTATGCATGATAAAATGCAAAGGGAACACAATTTCAAGTCAAGCACTAAATATTATTTTAGTTCTCTGGTATAAACTATATGCATGATGCTCATGTCAATTTTTTAATATGTTTAATAAAATAAAGCAATTTTGATTAGCTAAATACTAGTTTTTAAACATCTGTAATGAACGCTATTAAACATGATGCAAACATGCAAACTTTTGTGCCCACGGTCTTCTACACAATTTTCTGAACATTTTGGTATAAAGAACGTAATTTTTGGACAAGTAGAACTTAAGATATGAATTTTACAAAGTATACATAATTTCTGGAAAAACGATTTGACTGGATTGACTGGATGACGACGTGGCGCTGACGCAGCGCTGACCGTGCAGCTGACACAGTGGCCACGCGGCGGAGTCTGATTCGCCCATACCCCTTCAGTTGGTGGTTCTAATCTGAGCCATTGATGGCCGATCCGACGGACAGGACAAGATAGCCATGGCTGGCCACGTTGCTCACCGGGAAGACGACGACGATGGCGAACTGAGACTTGGGGCGATGCTTGCCGGCGTGCTGCTGCTTCTTCAGACTTCGAAACGGAAGAATTCGGCAGAGACCGTCACTACGAACTCGATGGCGTACTCGGCGACGTCTTTAGCTGCTTCAAATGACGGCAGCGACTGCTCTCCGTGCTCCCGTACCGGCGGTGCTCCGGCGATGATAACCGGCGTTCTGGTACAACGTTTCCAAAACCGAAACTTCAGGAAGGTGAAAAATAAATAGGGTAACAGGTTTTCCAAGGATAGAGAGGCTAGTGTTGTGCGAGGCGACAATTACGACCTCCGAAGTGCGTCAATGGCGGCGGCGGCGGCAGATCGATCTCGACCCAAAATTCGGGCAGCCTGGCGGCCGGTTTTTTGGGTAAAGTCGGGGAAAAAGATAGCTAGGGTTTTGGGGTTTATATATCACAAAGTTTCGTGGCAAACGGATAAGAGAATCTGGAGAAATCGAGGATTTCGCGGAGCTGATAGAGTTAGGAACGAACTCGTTCGTTCCTGGAGTTTTTCTGCACGTACATGATGCTGATGTTGGGCTGCTGGTGTTGGGCTGGTTAGCTTCTTGGGCCGAGGCTGACAGGCTGGTCCGCTTCTCTTTTTTTTTGTTCGGTTGATAAAATGTTTCCTCTATTTGAAGTATCAAAATAGCTCCAAAAACAAGTAAAATAAAATACAGTACAAACCTGTGAGATGTAGTTTAATAAATAACCTTACTTAGCATAGTTTGCTTGTGAAATAAAATATAATATAGTTTTGTACTTATATGGTACATATACATTGTTTATTCAATTTAAAACCAATGCACTTTAAAGAAATGCAACAAACAAAATGCAGATGATGCATGCCATGCATGATTTTCAAAATTTATTTTTATCCAAACAAAAGTTTTAAAATCTTAGTTATTTTTTAACATTCCAAAATCTTGGGATGTTACAGACTACCACCCTTAAAAGGAATCTCGTCCCCGAGATTCGAAGAGGCTAGAAAGAAAGATAGGTTTGGGCAACTGTTTTAGATTATCTCGGTGGCTACCACCCTTAAAAAAGACTTTTCTAAATAGTCTAGAACTCTTATCTTCATCTCTTTATCATCCTTACTTTTCTGGTATATCATGTACCAGCTCCTTGTTGGTATTTGGGGTCTTGAATCCTTAAGTAGAACTTTCCTTCACGGTATACCAACAAATGACTTGACACTGAAGGATCACTATGTTGTTAACTCAACATACCAAGGTGAGAGGATTCAACAAAATCCCGATTAACACAAATCACTTGTGCTCTCTGCGGCTTCATCTTCTCAGCTTCCAGCTTCCATGCGGCTAACGTAACTCTCATGGTAGGAAAAAAACTTCCATTGCAGGATACCTCCAAAACTTGGTTTGTGTTTATCCTCACCGTATATCATACGTTTCGGCAACACTTGCCTCACATAGGGTTATATATATCTTACCATTCTAGGGTTTAGGATTAATATCGTCGCCTCTCGACTAGGGTTCAAGGTACACATGATTCATCTATCCAACATAATGAGTGTGAATAATAGGAGTAGTAGGAATGGTGATCAATCCATCCTGCACCCATATCATTTTCCCCACATGCGAATAGGTAACTCACGCAATCTAACACTCGGTCAAACCTCACTTATCTCACAGAATGTTTCCAACCTGTAAGACAAACCTGAACTAAACTATCAGTCCTCAAGCTAGTTGGTTGCGTAAACACTTATACAGCACTGGCTGGATAGTCATAGATTCTTCATCGATCATTCTTCTGGTGCAATAAGCTCCCCATGATGTCTTAGCTTATTTAACTTAGACTCCACATTTCTATCTTTATTTGCTGATTCACTAGTTGCTCCTTAGGATATAATGCACTAAGTAGAAATGTGATTGGTCATCACATTCTTTGGATGAATATCCCATTTCTTCGTAAACTTGGCAGGCTTGAGGTTTTGTGACAACACTTCTTTGAACTTCTCGTTATCATGGTATGTCCATGGTTGGTTGTTGTTTTGGGTGCCCAGGTTCTAGATCGTCAGTTGAATCAACAGAGCTTGGGTTTAGCATGGATGAGTAGAGACAGAAAGATTTAGAAAAAAGTTTGTACCCACACAATCAATCAAATAACCACACATCACAAGACAAGCAAGCAAACACAAAACAACCCATATTTTATAAATTTCGAAATTTAAAGTTTTGAAAACACCACTAATACGATATAGGTTCTAAAGCAAGCGTACTAGTACTGCCATACCACATTTTGATAGGTCAATACTCAAACGAATGAATGCTAATAAGAATGGTGGTCAAACTACTACTAGACGAAATCTCTGATAGCCTTGGCGCAGATGACCTTGCGTGACCGGGACCGAGTGTTGAACGCAGGCTTATCCTCCTCCTCGGGAACAATCCACAGTACCTCTCCATCTGATGTCTCTATGACGCGCTCCTCTGGGTCTTCTTCTGCATCAGACATCTCCTGGTCCACTTGTTCCGCTAGAATCTTCTTCTTCGGCTGCAGTTCCATCTCATTCATCTGCTTGCATATATAAGCACATTGCTCCTGCAATCCCCGAATCTGTGCCTCCTGGTTCTCAATCTTGGCTTCCAAACTCATATTGGTCCTGTCCAGCTTCTTGTTGGCCTCTATTAGGGCATCATTCTTATCACCTAGGACCTCAACTGCCCGTTCTGCCTCCTGTATTCTCTTATTAGCTTGCACGAGCACAACCAAGGCTTGATCAACAAGTGCCATCTCGTCCGTCAACATGTCCTCAAGGTAACCTGAGCTACACTCTCTCTCCATCATGTAGAGACGAATTGCTGACAACCTCTCATTGCCATCAACATGGAAAAGTGGAATGCCCTCCATGGAACGTCTCCAAAGACACGGAAAGGCGAGCTCAGCGGGATGAAGTCGCGATACTTATGGCAGATCCGAGCGATGACTCCCTGCATGGCTATCTCCACGCTGTTGCTCCAGTCAGGGTATCTCTTCTCATAGACTACATCCTGAGTAATGGATCAACAGTGCGTCCTGGATTCTTGTCTCAATGATCCACCTCTCTATGCCATGCTCACTGAATAACAACCTTCCCCTGAACTTCGGCTTGGCTATCCCCACTAGTGTAGCAAGCTCCGACAGTTGCTTGCTGAAGTGCTCGGTCTGTCCATCTCCAGCAACAACAACCTCGGTGAAGGTGGACATCTAAAAAAAAAGTTTTAAAGGCAGTAAAATGATTAGGTAAGTATTATGAGAAAGAAGATACTAAAGTTGATCAAATGCAAAATAATAACTTTCTATGAAACATATCAAAAGTATATCTTTTGCTTTGTCCTATGGTCTTTCCTATGTATTAAACCAAACCTAGAGTTTTCGAGCTTACAGGCAACATTACGCTCTGATACCATCTGTAGCACCCTTGTTAAAAAGCATAGGTACATTGCGAAATATGCCAGTCTCTGGATCAATAAGACTTGCACTCACCAACAGATTGTAATATCATGCATCAATGTCAGAAATTATTACAACGCAAGTACGAATGATCCATAAAATACTTTATTACAACTGCGCATAGCCAAAGGCTAGCTTGAAACAATAAATTGTTCAACACTTATTCAGAGTTCACACGCAAAATAAATATAACACGGAGCTCCATCATCTCCATGCGCCACTGGCGAACATGTTGGTTGTAAGCTCGAAGACTGACGACGTCACTCCTGATCGGACGAACCTGCAACATGTAAGTTGCAGCCCAGATTGTTTGGGTCAGATGCCGTTCGACTGGCTGGCAAGTGAATACTGGTGGAATATAAGATGGCAAGACTAATTCTACATGCTTATGTGGCTGGTGGAGTTCAAGGCTATTGCATAAAGCCAATTGTGTCCTACTTTTCATAAACATTTTATTTCTCAACAACAACATGAGACACAACCCTGGACGCATCCGGTGTCTCATTTAACCCGAGTTCACCCATCAAATTTTATTATGAAATTGGAATGATGAGATTTTTCCATACACTACAATGTTCGAAGACACGCATTGTCCATAACCGGGGACACGGCTAAGATCTTAGTTTGACACACTCTGCAGAGCTGGTGCACTTTCACCACTAGACCCGATCAACCCAAACTATCCTTTACACTCATTTAGTGATAAGGAAAAGAAGAAGATCGAGACGAGACTTTTCAGAAGTATTTTCCCATGGTACTACTAGCGAGATCACTGCCCACCTATCCGCTACATCTTCAGATCTCACTGACCCAGGTCCACACAACATACTCCGTCAATACAGAGCCCATATGACTAGTGGTTGCACGCTTCGGCAACAAACATGAAGTGACTTAAAATCTCGATACCCTGGGTGGCAATCCACAAGTGAGCGTAAACAAGACAGCCATAGACATGACCCATGAATAGCCACTCCACTCACATCATCCTCTATCAACCAATCCACCCAGGCAGTAAATTAATTTAGTGGAGTTTTAAATATCACATCTACAATAAAACAATCATTTTTGCAGCATGTACTTCCACTAAATTATAATAGGTCACTACCAAGGTGGTCATATGGCTATCCTACAAGGTTTGCATAGCAAATATAACATAGTAGTACCTATCATGCATACTACTAAAATATCTACAAATGCAATAAAACGAAAATAGTAGGTCATTTATGCTTGTGCAAGTTATTCACTTGCCTTCATAGTCGTTCGTATAGCTGCAGCACTCACAACACGTTCTGCACTCTTCACGGTCTAAACAAACAAAAAGCACAAAATCAATACAACACACAAATGGCATTACAAAAATTATGTATGCATGATAAAATGCAAAGGGAACACAATTTCAAGTCAAGCACTAAATATTATTTTAGTTCTCTGGTATAAACTATATGCATGATGCTCATGTCAATTTTTTAATATGTTTAATAAAATAAAGCAATTTTGATTAGCTAAATACTAGTTTTTAAACATCTGTAATGAACGCTATTAAACATGATGCAAACATGCAAACTTTTGTGCCCACGGTCTTCTACACAATTTTCTGAACATTTTGGTATAAAGAACGTAATTTTGGACAAGTAGAACTTAAGATATGAATTTTACAAAGTATGCATAATTTCTGGAAAAACGATTTGACTGGATTGACTGGATGACGACGTGGCGCTGACGCAGCGCTGACCGTGCAGCTGACACAGTGGCCACGCGGCGGAGTCTGATTCGCCCATACCCCTTCAGTTGGTGGTTCTAATCTGAGCCATTGATGGCCGATCCGACGGACAGGACAAGATAGCCATGGCTGGCCACGTTGCTCCGGGAAGACGACGACGATGGCGAACTGAGACTTGGGGCGATGCTTGCCGGCGTGCTGCTGCTTCTTCAGACTTCGAAACGGAAGAATTCGGCAGAGACCGTCACTACGAACTCGATGGCGTACTCGGCGACGTCTTTAGCTGCTTCAAATGACGGCAGCGACTGCTCTCCGTGCTCCCGTACCGGCGGTGCTCCGGCGATGATAACCGGCGTTCTGGTACAACGTTTCCAAAACCGAAACTTCAGGAAGGTGAAAAATAAATAGGGTAACAGGTTTTCCAAGGATAGAGAGGCTAGTGTTGTGCGAGGCGACAATTACGACCTCCGAAGTGCGTCAATGGCGGCGGCGGCGGCAGATCGATCTCGACCCAAAATTCGGGCAGCCTGGCAGCCGGTTTTTTGGGTAAAGTCGGGGGAAAAGATAGCTAGGGTTTTGGGGTTTATATAGCACAAATTTTCGTGGCAAACGGATAAGAGAATCTGGAGAAATCGAGGATTTCGCGGAGCTGATAGAGTTAGGAACGAACTCGTTCGTTCCTGGAGTTTTTCTGCACGTACATGATGCTGATGTTGGGCTGCTGGTGTTGGGCTGGTTAGCTTCTTGGGCCGAGGCTGACAGGCTGGTCCGCTTCTCTTTTTTTTTTGTTCGGTTGATAAATGTTTCCTCTATTTGAAGTATCAAAATAGCTCCAAAAACAAGTAAAATAAAATACAGTACAAACCTGTGAGATGTAGTTTAATAAATAACCTTACTTAGCATAGTTTGCTTGTGAAATAAAATATAATATAGTTTTGTACTTATATGGTACATATACATTGTTTATTCAATTTAAAACCAATGCACTTTAAAGAAATGCAACAAACAAAATGCAGATGATGCATGCCATGCATGATTTTCAAAATTTATTTTTATCCAAACAAAGTTTTAAAATCTTAGTTATTTTTGAACATTCCAAAATCTTGGGATGTTACAAAGTGCCTCTTTTGTGTGACAATGAAAGTGCTATCAAGATTAGCCACAATCCGGTGCAACACTCAAGAACGAAGCATGTTGAGATTCGTCATCATTTTATTCGGGATCATATTGCTCATGGTGATATTGAGCTTGGCTATATTCCAACCAAAAATCAACTTGCCGACATTTTCACGAAGCTACTTGATGAAGCAATATTCACCTTCTTGAGGCATGAGCTAAATATCATGGATTCTAGGAGCTTGACTTGACCATCTTGCATACACACCTATATTTTGACTATCTATTTGGTTTAGGTGTAGGCATGGACATAGGGGGAGTGCGGTCCTAATCCATTGGACTATCCCTCCCCCCATTATGCCGATATTAAGAACTCATTTGCTTCTCTATATTCGTTCGATGAATTGTGAGCTTAAATGACGAGTGTTGGTTGTGAACCCAAGATACATCTTCGCGGTGTCACGCCATAAACTCAAACATGGTGGCCTAGGCCACCACCCTCTTCTTTTGTGAAGAGTTGGTGTTATTTGGATTTTATTTGTCTTTTTTATGTCTCTCATGGAAAACATGCTCAATTTGGGTTTTTTGTTTGGTTGTTGTTTGCCTCTTGCAAATTGAGTATGAAGTACCATTTTCAGTTTGAGCTTCTCAATCCTAAGCCTATCTCATCCCGTCAAACTTTCTCTCTTGCACAAGTTCAATTCTTACCACTAAATATCTGGAGTTCCAAGAGGGGGCCCCAGTAGTACCGGGTGTGGAAGTCGGCAGTACCGGATATGAATTTCAGCAGGTTTTATCCCCTGCTCGAAAAAATTCATACCCGGTAGTACCGGCTTGTCCGCCCCGGTACTACCGGGCGAGGCAGCGCTCGCCTAATCCATCCATCGTGCGGGCTGGGGGTTATTCTTCCCCACCCGCACGAACCACCTCTGATGCCCCCTCTCTCTCCCATCGCCGGCCGCCGCCCAGGACGCCGGCCTCCGCCATCCCCGCCCCAGATCTGCTCCGTGGGAGGCTTCCCCTCGTCGATCTCCTCCATGGCCTCCGGTATTTCCCCATTTCTTGCTCCCTTTGTTTCTCGTTTGAAACCTAGATGCATTCTTGAGGAAATCACCGGTAGCTCCGTAGTTCACGGATAAAATTGGATGGATGATCTCTTAGGGCTCGTTTGATAGTTGATTTATGTAGTTTGTGGATGAATCACTCAATTTTGTGGCCACTTCTGTTTTGACTCGGGTCACCCGGTACTACCGGCTGGAGCCTGGTACTACCGCGTGGAGCAAATTTGATTGAATCATCTCCTAATTACATCTGTTGACTAGTTTGTTTCTCACTTCCATGAACTTGTGCACTTATCTACATTCCCTCCCTACCTCTTTGCTATTTTTCACAGGTAGTCGTGGTGGTCGTGGTAGTAAGAAGAGAAGAACTTTGGAAGAGGATCTTGAGGATGTTGAGGAAGAAGAAGAGGTGATGCCTGCTAGGTCCACTGCCCAGACTCGCTCTAAGCCCAAGACTGTTGCTGCTAAGAATCCAAGGCAGCCCCATGTCCGCAAGGCTCTTCATCTTTGGACAAACACTGACTATCAAACACTTCGTGAAGAGAATCCCTATGATACTGAAAGGTCTGCCCAAGTCCGTCATCCTCACTTCTACACCAATGATCAAGAAAGGATTTACAAGGAAATTTATCTCCACAAGAACTACAAGGTTGTTCCTCAACACTCAATTGACATGTCATGGGTGAGAGATCGGAAGCACGAGGGCTACTTTGATGACACTCTAGCTATGTGTGAAGAGTTTGGACTCTTGGATATCATGAAGGTGCATCAACCTTTCATCGAGGACTACATCATTCAATTCTTTGCAACCGTAAACTTTGACACCGATGATGAAAGGACTCTCATATGGATGACCAAGGACACTAAGTTTTCAGCCACCACGAAGGAGTTTGGAGCTCTCTTAGGATATGATGACAAGGGAGAACTTGAGGCTAGTTGTTGGCGTTGCCATGAGGGCGACTATTCTAGCGGCAAGAAAGTTCTTGAACCCATCACTATGAAGTATGGAACTTGTGGCCAATCGGCGCACCTTGTCAAGGAGTTTGAGATTTTGCACCGTATCTATCGTGAGACCATTGCTCCTCGCATGGGAAACTTTGATCAAGTTCATGGCTTCATGTTTGAAATCCTCAAGCTTTCCAAGGTCAACCAAGGTACTGGCAACAAGTTGGATGTCATGGACTTCATGTACAATGAGATGTGGAACACTGTCGTCGGTAGGAGGGCCCCCATCTATGGGCCTTACATTATGAAGCTCATCCGTCACAAGTGGCTCCATGCCTACAAGGAAGACATCTTGCAAGATGGCAGCCCTATCAAGACCTTCAAGCCAAAGCAGCTTTGTATCAAGTCCCATGATCTGCCACAGCCTCCGGCTGAATTTGCTGCTGCTTTTGAGGAGACTGCTGGAGATACTACAGCTAGGGGGAGTCTCCCCCATTTGAGGAACCTTCTTGGTTCAAGAAACTGCAAATCAAAATGAAAAGGGCCTTTTGCTTCAAGCTTGATCTCGAGGACTGTCTATATGAAGCTCATGTGTTTCACAAGAAGGCAGCACAGCGTCAGAAAGCAATGATGAGGCAAATGCAGATTACAGTCTCCGATGGTTCTGAAGAAGAGATCACCCCGAAGCATGAATGGGTGTCCAAGCAAGGTTTCTGGAGCGATGATGATGCTCCTCCTGGTGGCGCTCGGTTCTTGGCATCTTCTTCATCTACCCACCATGACCTTGGTGGAGCATGATGCTCCTTGGGACGTGTAGCTTCGCACTTCTCCCTTTTTGGCGTTTCGGCGACAAAGGGGGAGAATGTGTTCTATTAGGTTGTTTCGTGGGATTTGCGTGGGAGGAACACAAGCTTGCCCTTCATTTGATCTTCGACGCTTGTGTTTCATCTTTATTTGGATAATATTTGCTTTGAACTCTCGTTGGTGCACGGTGTAAGACGTGTAAAGACTTTGTGTTTGTAATATGTCCGTTCTAGTACTCCTTATATTATCTTATGCAAGTTGTTATTCATATTGATCTTGTGAACTTGCATGGCTTGTAAAATATAGGGGGTGCTCCGCCCTTTTGGATGAGTGTGTATTTTGCATTCAAAGGGAAACATTCAAATAAATGCACACATCTAGGGGGAGCCCGTTTATCTTTTGCAAACCATGTGTTGCTACTAATTGTGTTGTCGTCAAACACCAAAAAGGGGAGATTGAAAGAGCATTTCATTTTCCTAAGTGTTTTGATGTTTTTCGACAACACAATTAGATGACTAATCTGGGTGTTAAATAGTTGCAGGAACATCTTTTATACTTTGTATATATGCCTAGGTTTTTATCAAGGAAGAAGGAAGAAAATGGGCTATTTTCTGTCTCACCCGGTAGTACCGCCATAGGCCCGGTACTACCGCTATACGCCTATTTTCGGTACTGGCATCGCCCAGTTTTTAGCGGTACTGGCCCGGTAGTGGGCCGGTACTACCGGGTGGCGTGGTACTACCACATGGCCTCGTCCGGTACTACCGCTGCGGGCGGTGAGCGAAGGCCAGTTGACCAACCTCGACGTCGTTTGACTCTGCGCCAGTCGGTACTACCGGGTGGAGCCCGGTACTACCGTGGCGGCCACATTTCGACTGCAACGGCCAGTTTTCTGAGAGGAGTACTTATACTCCTTCACCTACCTTTGGACAAGAAGCTTGACCACATTGAAGAACTCCATTATTGCAAGCTCAAGAATTGATAGATCTCCCAATCCCTCCACCCAAACTCGTTGATACTTGGAGGATTGAAGGAGAAGCCCCGGATCTACATCTTCACCAAGCCGTTCTTCATTTCCCCCTCATTCACTTGAGGGACCCTTTGCTAGGATTTCCATTGGGAAAACCTAGCTTCTTATTGTACTCACTTGTTGTCTTTGTGACAGATTTCTAGCTGTTCGGGAGCCCCCAATCCTCTTGTGGGTTGTGCCCCGAATCGTTGTTGTAAGGGCTCCGGATTCCGTCTTGAAGGATTCCGATAGTGGAAGGTGAACCAAACCTTTGTGGTGCGGTTCATCGGAGAATAAGGTGATGCCTTTGTGGCGGTTGAGTTTTGACCTTCGTGGTAGCTCACACCTCTCCAACGAGACGTACTCCCCTAAAACGGAGGAACTCGGGATTACATCCTTGTCTCTGCGTGCTTTCACTTCGGTTACTTCTATCCTTGTTTATTGTCCTTACTTCGTGTATCTTGTTTAGTTGCTAGCTTGTCATATAGGTAAATTCACCGTAGTTACATATCTAGAGAATTTACCTTTTCGTGTCAAGCCTAATTTGAAAACGTATTAAAATCGGAGTAGCACCTATTTAACCCCCCCCCCTTCTAGGTGTCATACGATCCTTTCAACCCGTAGTCCAAGGATGAACTACTCATGCATCACTCCGGAGGCAGGCATGGTGATGTAGAGCCCTCCGGTGATGATTCCCCTCTCCGGCAGGGTGCCGGGAAGAGCTTCTGAACCCTCCCGAGTTAGGGTTGACGGCGGCGGCGTCTCTGGAACTTTTCGTGGATAATGGCTCGGGTATTTAGGGTTTTCGCGTCGGGAAGAATAAATAGGCGAAAGGGCAGCGGCTGCGAAGCCACGAGGGCCCCACACCACCCCACGGCACGGCAGGAGGGGCCCGCGCGGCCCCATGGTGTGGGTGCCACGTGGCCCTCCTCCGTCTCTCCTCTGGACTCCGTCTTCGTGTTGGAAAAATAGGAGGTTCTGTCCAAGTTTCGTCCAATTCCGAGAATATTTCCAGACTAGCTTTTCTGGAATACAAAAACAGCAGAAAACAGGAACTGATACTGTGGCATCTTGTTAATAGGTTAGTCCCAGAAAATGCATAAAAATGCTATGAAGTGTATATAAAACATGTAACAATTGGTATAATATCAACATAGAACATCAGAAATTATAGATACGTTTGAGACGTATCATGGGCTCGTCCGCGAGTTGTTCCGAGTATTGGCCGCCACCACGGCGGCCAGCTCGGTCTCGTCCCACGCTTCAGAAGTCGCCCACGATGCCATCGCCACCATATGGGTACCAGCCCGGAGACTCTTCTGTAGCTTCCCGCTTCTACATCTCGCCTCGGGCGGGATAGCTCGCCGGAAATTAAAGATTCTGTGTCGGTCATCCATGTGGCGTCCCAAAGATCTCAGCGTCACACCTGTGGCCGGCGACTCACGTGTGACGCAAAGGAAGCTGGCTTGGGTCGTCCCCCCGGCCAACCTCCCCGAAGCCTCCAACCTGTTCGACGAAATTCCTGTACCGACGCCAGACGACCCGAGGTACTAGGAGGATGGAGACGATCTCATGACAAACATGATCAATGTGGCTGGCCAAGAGAGTATCCACATCGACGATGGGCCATTGTTCGTGGATGAGTTAACTCAACAAGCCCGAACACGAAAGTGGTGGCAAAGCGTGAGGACCAGAGAATACACGGAGAAGGAGGACAAGCTGTTTTGCGAGGCACATATGCAAATTTGACAAGATCCAGTTATGGGCGCCGAGCAAAAAGGTGGATCATATTGGAGGAGGGTCTATGAATTTTTCCATGAACAAAGGAAGTTTGAGCGCCACAAATTTGAGAGTTACCGGAGTGATTTGACACTTCAAACAAGGGTGGAGCTGCTCCATGATCATGTGGTTGGACGGCCCATGAGTGGCACTAGCATCAAGGACTTGGTATATTTACGTTCGCTTCTTCCGTCCATATGGGTATATATCGTCTTCCTATACATATGAATGTATCTTGTCATATGTGTTTCAAACTTTGGATATCTTCAATGCCCAACATGGGGGAAAGGCAATTATCTTGACGCATTGTTGGATGGCAATCAAAGATTTTCAAAAATTGAAACACCTCTATGCGTCACTCAAAAGAGGTGGGGGGCTCATCGCTCCTCGACCTTGAGGACGGCACCCCAAGTATGAAGAGGCCGACGGGGAGGACCAACTCCAAGCTAGATGCAAAGCATGATGCTTCCACAATCGCCTTGCAAGAAACATTGAAGGATTCATAGCTCAAAGGAGATGTTGAGTGAGAAGCGGGCATCGAGGGAAGAGATCAAACACCGAGAAAAATAGGAGGCAACAAAGAACTTCCTTATAAAATACAAAAGAATAAGCTCGAGATGGATGAGGCCAATATCTGTCCACCCAAACAGATCAAAATCTGACACATTTTGTATCTGTTTGGGTTGGCCCGTTGGGTTGCCCTTGGGCTAGTTGGACTATGGTCTCTTTTTTCCATCTTTTATTTTAATTTGCGTTAAAATTGCCTCGTATCAAAAGCTTGGCATGTAAATAGACCCTTTGACGGGATGGCACAGTTAACAGCGAAGTTTGCATCTCGGTACTGCAACGAAAATCAGCATGTACTGTACATACGACATGCTGAACTGCGCAGGCAGCTCATCGATCACCCAGCATGTCAAAATGAAACACACCCAAGACGGTAGAAAATCTGCATATATATTAATATAAGACGTTCTAGCACTTCAATTTAAACTGCTACAACATCTTATATTTAGGTACGGAGGGAGTACTTCACAGCGAGTACAACAACAATACATATCCATTATGGAAGATCAGGCTAAACATGTTAGTAGTATAGTTGTGAGCTTCCATGTCGACCAGAAAACTGTGCCTTACATTACAAACATACCACCCGCAAGACATTGCAAGGATCACACCTGATTACATGGCAGTACTTGTTTTCATCAGGGGTCAAATGTAACGAACATCACGAGCGGTTGGCTCCAGATTATTCATAACCACGAGTTGGCCAACTTCAATCACCACTGGCGCACCCCTTGCATCCGCAATGGACACACTCTATCACCTTTTCCTCCCTGAGGTGCTTGGGGACCCTACAGACACAAGTGGTTGCAAAGTTGTGGTCTCGTGTCTGTATGCATCGGAGGCAGCAAAGACGCTCATAACCAGGCTGCAAGAGATTCAAGAAAAAAATATAGTTAGCAGTGAGCAAGCAGAATGTTGAATTCATATTTTAATAACACTGAAGTAGTAGCTATGACAAGGCAACTTGGTAAAATTCACATGCTTACAAAACTAGAGAGAACTGAACCTAACCCAAATTAGCAAATACTCCAGTTAAAAGAACGCATCAGTAACAAATTCATCATGAAATACTTAGTACTCAAGCAATTTCTACAACTTCATATCTTAAGCTGAGTGCAATGTAAGTCTTCCTTTTTCTTTTTGTGGGGGGCTGCATTCATAAGTAAACGAATGATGTATACAATGACACTATACTACCACTGATATGCGCATGACTGGTGTGAAGCCAGTGTGTAAGAAAGTTGCATCTGGAATGAAGTAAACTACTCTTGCTATGTTGCCACTCGATCATGATGGTAGGGGTTGTTATAGATCAGATGCTTGTAATCTAAGAAAAGTGGGACACAATTGTATCATCAGAAGTGCCAAGGAACAATTAAGTGGAGAAGAGAATCCAGCACAGTTGGTACTTGGTACAAAGCATCAAAATAAAGCATGCCTAAAATGATCAAGTCGACCAACCTTTTTCCATTTGGCAATCAGATTTTTGTCTGCATAACCTTGGTCCAAGCAAAATTCATATAACTCCTTTGATATTTCCTTCCTTCGATAGTAGAGATCATATATGTAGCGGCTCTTCTGATGAGAAATACGGAAGATTGGCCAGAGAGCCTCACACTTCCTCTTCCCATCATGTGTATCATTCTCGGCTGCAACAGAAAGAAACACATTACTACCATCCTGTAGTAGGAAATAGCAATATAGATCTGGAAAAAGCTTTCAAAAGTACTACAGACTAAACATATATGTGCACACCTTCTCTCATTTTGGCTTCCAAATCACGAAGAGTTGGTTCAATAAGCTCCCATCCGTCGGGATATTTCACACGGCTTGTCTTTATCTTAGGCATGTTGTCGAGCAAGTATTACTTATCAGAAGAAAAAACCTGTGAGAAACATACTGCATGGATCAGATCCAAAATGCTTTTGGTAAATTAGGTTGTGCTTTCCATCAACGACTTGCAAACTTGCATAGACAAGAACTATCATGTGGTAGAAAAAACTCTTTGAAACATAATCAACTTAAAGTTCTACATCTACTTGTATGAATTCTAATTGTACGACACGGCTACTCTGACATAAAGTGTCATGTTCATTATCTCCCAACCCAGGTGCTAGAAAGAAGGAACAGCCCTCACAAGGAAGCCCAGTAGGACAGAGAAGTCAACATGCTAATTTCAGCTGTCCAGTTTGCATAACGATTGAGCTCATCGAGCATCTTAGGAGTGGACTGCAGACGATACTCGATTCAGGGGCAGACCTAACGAGAGGCATGAACAAATTGGTGTATCTGGACAAGAAATCCGCACCGTAGCAAGAAACTTTTCTGAACAAATCACCACGCAGCAACCAAATCCTTGACAAACTACGAACTGGAGTACCAATCCTAGGTAATTTATTTGGATTAGGTTGCCCAGCCATAATAATCTAGCAAAGTTAGGGTTCGTCAAGAATAGGAGAAAGTCCGGACGGATCTCCTCTCCACGTCAGCCCAGCAGAGAGGAGGAGGAGGAGGACTGTGAGAGAAGATTACCTTTGAGGTGCTGCGCTTCGGTGCAACGGGGGCGGTGTTCGGCGGCGAGGGTTCGACGGCCAGTCGCCAGAGGAAAAGGAGGAAGTTCTGTTTGGATCTTGGCTGCCTGGCAGGAGCGGGCGGCCCTATAGACTAATAGACCCTAGTGCACGGACGCACGGTCGGGGAGAGCAGCCGATTTTAATTTTTATCCAGCCCGTAAAATACCATGTTGGTGCGGGAAAATATCTAGTGATACCAGCTATCACTCTTTGAAGTTCAAATTTACAAGTCACCAAAAAATCCGAAAACAATAGTGAGTGTTTACCAGATGTGTGTTTACATTTCCTAAAAAAAATTGCCGAACCAAATTTAAAATACACACGGAGAAACAAAAAAGATAAATTGCTATGTGAATAGTGTCATTATGTATTTTTTTTCTTTTCTTACACTATTCATTTTGAATTTGTATTATTTTGTTTCTATGCCTCTATTTCGAATTTGGGTCTGTAAATTATAAGAATCGTAAACATACAACTTGTGAACACCCACAAATTTGTTTCAGAATTTTTAGAAACTTGCAAATTTGAATTTTAAGAAGTGGTATCATGGTATCATATAAGATGTGGTATTATTAGATATGCACTCAGGTAGGTGCGTATGAGAATTTCGAATTTAATTTTCCCTAAATGCCTTTAGCTAACTTTCACCCATGGACCCACGGAAAATTTTCAACCAAATATGGCTCCTCCTAAAAATATCACTCGCAATGGCTTATTTGAATAGACAGGCACACCATTTACGTTGGCGTTTTTTAGCCAAGAAATGAAAAAACGGCTAAGCCATTTGAAATACTCTATATGTATTAGTCTTTCCATTTTTAGAGTCTTTGAGATTTTCCTCAGCCCCAGAATTACGCCATTCACTTTGATGTTTTTGGCATTCTCGGAACCGCTGAGATTGAGATTCAGATACGTCGTTCGAAATGGCTTATTGCAAATGACTTAGCCCCACATTTTTGGAAGGAGACATATCCAGTTGAAAGTTTTTAAGCTATTAGTAACTAAAATTTTGCTAAAGGGCATTTAGGACGAATAACACAATTTCGACGTACTAGCATCACTACTAGGTCCATGGCTTTTCTCCTCGTCTCAAAAAATTAAAACCATCAAGCACCACAAGTGCCAAAATTCGACCAACCTAAGCATCTCTAGCAGATACCATACCCCGCCCTTATAATTCCGACAATTGGTCATTTTGGGCTATTTTTGTGGCTCGGTTTGAAACTGCATATCGCCTTGCTCTAAAAACAAATATCGGGCACCGTAAATCGGCCCACAATCTCGTTATACCGCTAAGCAGGAGATCACATTTTTCCACCTCCAGCCACCCACCTCCCGCTGGATCTATGGCGTACGACTCCACCCACGGTCGTGGGGGCTCATTCACACCTTCGAGTGGTCGTAGGGGTTCAAGCGCCCGTGGCCATAGCCCTCTGTCCGACGAGGAAAGAGGAATGCCACCGGCAAGTGCGGTCGGAAGGAGCCAACAAGCATGATGCTCTCTGACTCTCCCGTTGGGCCAGGTTGCGCGAGACCTACACTATCTTTCATCAAAGAGAACCGCACCCACGACACGAAGGCGAGGAGATCTCGCGTACCGCCTCCGATATTGGCGGTGCCAACAGGTGTTTGCCCGTGGTTGTATGTCTCGGAGTGACGGTAGGAGGGGTTGGAGTGACTTCGACGTGCTCGAAGAACATATGCTACCGACATACTCGAGGAGATGTCCGTGAAACCGGCGGTCCACCACGCCTGTGAAGCCAAGGCAGCAAACTGCAGCGACAAGACCAAGCACCGCAGCGTCAAGGAGGACGGTTGATCTAGTGGAGGCCATGCGCCGCTCTGTCGTCGCCCATTACGTCGAGTAGTGTGTATTTGTGTTTAGGTTAGGGTTGTTGTCTCCCAGTACCGGAGAAATGTAAGATCAAGCTTTTTCCGCAAACCGTTATTTTGAAATTTACCGTGAGTTTTCAGTTTTTATTCTGGCAAATCAAATTCCAAACTTCAAAAAAGTTTTCAGGAGCAACTCAAATGGAGTTTTGCTAGAGAAGCTCTACTCTAAGTCCAAGCAAACCAATAAGGAATTCGTATCCACACTTTATCGAGATCAACTAATTGGCAGCTACTGTCCCAGACTTCCCATCTGATAATCTCAATTGGGTGTTCTAGATTGTGTCGCGCAGAAGACCATGTGCCTCTCAAGTCACGCAAGATCATGTGCCTCAGTTGATGTTTTAGTTCTAATAACAATCATATCATATAAGGATCCTATGTTATTAACGGATCAATCATGGGAAGAGCAATAGAGCCTACAACATAACATGTATCTTCGTAAAACTAACGAATTTCATTTTCCCAGGAATGGGAGAAACAGAGCTTTCAGCTTTTTGAACAAGAACGACAAATATCATGATTTTTCTTGAGAGAAATGGTCACAGCTGCGGTCTGCCTCTGTGGTTTAAACATTTCACGTATAGAGAGCTACCCAAGTACAGCAAAACTCAAATGGATAATGTGCTACGCTGGCGATACTATTATAGCAAACATCACCAGAAAAATGCTGGAACACAACTTCTGCAGAAGACCATTAAACTTTCAAGACTCCAGAAGGATAGTCACATACGAAGGTACTAGACATTTACAATGTCCCAACCAAAATAACATGAAAACGGGGTCTCCAGAAGGTTCATAATTCGCAAACGCTGTCGTAGTAGACTACACGCGACAGATACTAGGGTAAACAACGGAGTCCAGGAGTACTTAGTCGAATAGACTGAAACCCATGTCCTGCACAAAGAAAACGAGAATGTCATAAGGTGACCATAACTTGCATGCAAAAAAAGTGAGTGAATTTGCTTGTGAGGAAAATCATGTTTGCGTCTACTTATCAATGAGTTATTACTAAGCAGTCAGTGAACAAAAAGAGTAATGGATGTGACAAGTTCAAAGTCCTGCTAGAAATTACGGGCAGATCTGAAGTAAATGAACCATTGCTAGGTGGAAAATACTTACATCATCAGATTCTTCCTTCTCTTCAACCTTCTCCTCCTTCTTTGACTCAGCAGCAGGTGCTGCACCACCACCAGCTGCTGCAGCTGGAGCTCCCCAGCGATGGCACCACCACCTGAAGGCACAGAAGCAAACTTCTCCCTTCCAGCTGCAATCACTTCTGTTATGTCCTTGCCTTTGAGTTCAGCAAGAAGGGCCTCAAGCTTGTTATCATCAGCTTCAGCACCAACTGTAAAGAGAATCAATGAGATTTATTAGCAAAATACACACAAATTGATTATTCTCAAATAAACTCCCGTGTATTAAGCATTTTTGCTCTTAAGTTTTCTATAAAGTATCCAGATACTTGAAAGGTTTAGACATACGACAATAATAAGAACTGGCTTAAGAACTATCATAAGTTCTTGTTGTTTAAAAACTTATAGAATAATATAATATTCAGTGGACCTGTCTAAAAAATACTTCAGCAACAAATTATTGTGTGACAAATCTGTTATCTTGCTAAATATGCCAAAACCATAACAAAAGGTGGAAGCAATGCCTAGGTAAGGAAATCTCAACCAATATAACACAAAGCAGAAAAAACTACCTGATTCCAGGATGTTCTTGATGTCATCAGCAGATGGGCAGGATTTCCCAGCCAGATGGGCAAGCAGGTAGGCAGCGATCAGCTTCATCGTGGAAACTAAGAACACCAAAAAACAATCACAATTAGAGATAGCCACACCGTAGGTTTAGTATATGCTAACACAGATGATACATGCATGCACCTAGCGGTAACAAAACCAAATACAAAATAATGACACTAAAATGCAATTATTTATCTCAGCAACGAATATGACTGAAACATGATAAGTACACCAAAAGATTGGAAATAATAACAATACAAAACGACTCTGTTTCAATTGGGCATGCTATGAAACTACTAAACTTGACTCGCGCTTGCATCCCTCTTCCAGCATTCGAAGACCTAGGTTTCTTAAACAGAGAAACTAAGATTGATCCAAACGACTCTATTTCAATTGGGCATCCTATTCCCTGACATGCTATGAAACTACTAAACTTGACTATCGCCAGCATCCCTCTTCCAGCATTCGAAGACCTAGGTTTCTTCACCAGAGGAACTAAGATTGATCCTGTGAGTTCACCAGAGAAACTTCCGGCTTCTAAGGGACCTACCATTAGATCCAATCAGGAACAAATCTAAATGGCCTACCGGGCTTACAAAAGGGAAACCAGAGTTCAAACGGGACGGCCCCCGAATTCTGAGATCTATTAGCGCAACAATTAAGCAAACTATACGCAAGAACTAGGCAAACTAGACGGCACGAAACTACCGACAACAAGCGAGAAAACTACCGGATCCTAGAAAATTTCCCCTTGCAATGAGGCGAAGATACTTGCAGAACAACAAGGATTTGGAACTTGTGACAAGATCGTTGCACCAGGCCCCTTGGCTAATCCAAATGCGAGTGCAAATTGCGAAACAAAGAAAGGCAAAATCATGAGACTGGGGGCAAACCCTACCTCGGAGCTGCACGGGAGAAGACGCGAGGCCGGCGGCGGAGAGGGTTCGTGCGTGCCTAGGGTTTTGGTCGAATGAGCCGAAACATTTCAGTTATATATATGTACAAACGGGCCGGGTCCAAGACCACTCGACCTCAGACGTTTCTGGATAAAGACCGAACGTCCCGCCAGCGTCCGAAGACATGCCCAAAGGGCCTTTCAGTGGCCTATACCGCTTGTATAGGCCCATCTTCGGCCTCGAAACATTTACATGTAGTAATGGGCCATGTATGGCTGACAGCCTGACTGCCCGAGTCACACACAAGCTGAACTCATGCTTCTTTGTCCTTTCCTTTTCGTTGAAAAACTTATTTTCTTTCTTTGGTCTCTACATTATCATTTAGAAGGGGAGAGTACGTACAAGGAAGATAACTAGCTAAGACAATAAAACCAAGAAAAAAAGGGAGAAAACAAAATTGCTCGAATCTGCAAACGTATGCAATTCAGCTGTACGGGAACAAAATCAACTATTCTTGAATTTCCACTTGCCTCCATCAGGTGATAGAATCCCTTAAACCAAACATCACATTAGGGAGCATTTTTCTCTTGAAAACACACGTATGTTTATTTGATCTAGAGGTGCTACATACAGTAAGCAGCACAAGTTATTTTCTTCTTCGTAAAAATGATTAACCTCGGCCTCTCAGAGATGGCGGCCCGCCACTTTGCAATCGAGTCAGAACTATCAGCCACCGAAGAAGGCCGAATATCGACAACAAAAACAACCCCTCCTTGGTGCACGGGAATGTGAGCATCAGGTGAATCAACAGATGGAAGCACTTGATCACACAATGAACACTTGTTGTTGACCCGTTGCCTTAATCTGTCATCCGTCTAAACTCTGTTAACAACTAGACGAAGAACTTCACCTTCCCCTGTGTTTTCATTCCTCGTGTTGCTTAAGAGAAGGTTTAGGATATTTGACACTCAAGAGTGAGGGTCACCCGAGAAACTCCAAGTTGTGAGACGTGTTCTAGGCAAGGGTGATGGTCTCATCGACCTGAACAGACTCGACATCTTCCTTGCGGAAGATGACTTATCAAAAAGCTTCTCTGAATTGTATTCTCTCGAAGACTCCAACCCATGAAGCAAATTAAGCCACCTTGAGGTTCTTCCTACGGGCCAGAGCAAGAACGTCACGAGCTAGGGCACAAGGCGCATCAGTATGAAGTTTAATTTCTTTCTTGAAAATTATAGTATAGGTATGCATGTCTCACTGCATGCGTCCTAATCATGGCATCCCTCTCCTTCTCTTTGGCGATTGATATCCACCCGTGGTCAATCATAGAGGAAAGCTTATCTTCGAACGTGCGAAGTGTTCGCACGACGCGAGCGTTGATCGAGCCCACGTCTTCCTCTCCTTCCTGGACGGCCAGGTCGAGCCGAAAACCTAACTTGCGCGGGGGAGGGGGGGCTCGCCTGCGTCGGAGAAGAGGGCGGGGTTAGAGGGATGATCGGGCACTACTAGGAAATAGGCATTTAGTGGCGCACCTATTTGAGCTTTCTGTGGCGCATGGTGGGTGCGCCACAGAAAGCTCGCCACTAAAATATTTTTCTGTGGCGCATCCTGTCGTGCGCCACAGAAAGCCCACGATTCTGTGGCGCACCAACGGGCGTGCGCCACAGAAATGTTTCAGTGGCGCATCCCGAGACGTGCGCCACAGAAATAGGTGCGTCACAGAATACTTCTACAGGTATTCGCAATTTGTTGCTGCCCGTTGTATAAATACAGGTATATATACAGGATTTATATAGATATAATAAAAACAATAATATATACATATATAATACAAATAATGTGTACAAAACAGACACATTACTATGTTATCACATTACTTAGAGCCCGAAATATATACATATAGTGAAAAGTGCCGAATTTTTACACAAGTTTTGATACAAAAATTCATTATTTCACACATTACAAATGAAGTGGTCACCGCATAAACTAGAATCAAATAGAGTACAACGGCGATGATGGTGAGCAAGAGCGGGAGCACGATCATGGAGTCTTCTTCGTGAGTGGCGCCGGGAACGGTTTATAGCAGTCTTTCGTCGTCCACGTCCTGGTGTCATTCTGCATAGCTAGGCGTTCTTCGATGTCCCTCTGTCACAACCCTGGAGATGGATTGGGATATATATTGGTTAATAATATAAATAGAGTATGATTTATTCATCTAAGTGGATAAGTCTATAATAAAGAAAATAAAGAAGCACTTCTTGCGAGTGAGGCAAGGCTTTCTTTTATAATACATCCTACCTATGGCGCGGTGGAAGGATCCCCCTCTTGTGTTGACATCTTCGATGATGATTGCGATAACTGCATCTGGATGCGATGGAAGTCTTCTCTAAGATCAGCATCGGTGATTCCCCCGCAGATTTGGTCCATTCTCGGAGACTAGATGGCATCCTTGTTTTCTCTGCATCCCGGACAAACCCTTTAATGTGATGGAGGACGTAGAAGGCCTCCTTCACGCTGTCAGGCTTCTGCTTGATGCAATGGAACTCGGTCCCATGCCTGAACCGGTGTTTGTTGTCATTCGTGAGACATTCCCCCTTGTTTTTGAAGTGGCCTCCCTTTTGGCGTAGCCCTCGAGAGCCTCATCGAGAACACCTTTATTCTGGTGTAGTCTTTCTTCCTCGTCAAACTCCCCGAGTCGAAATAAGTGGCAATGGACCACCTCGGGCTTAGGACGATGAGTGTGCAGTACTTGTCCCTGCTCAACACAATTGAAACGGAATGTTGGAAAGGATCAACAATGGAAGAAATCTATAAGAAAGCATAAGATACGACGGCGGCGAGCGGATGTGTACTTACTCGGGAAAGAAAGGCACAAGAAGGCTGTTCTTCCTCTTGTTGGTCAGCATGAACCTCTGGAGGTACTCCGTGGCCATGGTCCGCGTCCTTGATCCTTCCACCAGCTGGTTGTCACGCATGTAGTAGGGATCCGCTACCGCGATGCACGGGGTATTATCTCTCCTGATCTTCATCGCCGTACTGAGCGTATAGGCGGACCAAGTTATAGTCCAGCCGTTTAGAGTGAAACAAATTGAAGACGTCCTCGTACGCTATGAAGAACAGATCCGCGGGGGCTTCATGGACGAAGTCCGAGTCCTTTGGCACCTGGGCCGTGAACACCGGGTAATTTGGATTCTCGTCTTTAAGAAGGAAGCCCTCTAGCGTCAAGATAGATTGATGCAAAGAGTGCATGGGTCCTTCTGTGAGGCGGAGCAGCTCCGGAGGCAGTATCGGTTTACCAGCTTCATGAACTCGGTCAAGCCATCCGCACGGGGTGATACCATGTCTTCATGACCCCGGATAATCTTAGGAGCTGGCTGGCTCCAGAGGCGCCTGGCCTACTTCTCTTCCTGTGCTTCTTCTTCTTCATCTCTGGGGATGCTGGGGGTGCTAACCCCTCGCAAACCGTCTTCTTCAGTGTGCCAGGGCTGAAAACGTTAGCCGGTTTTCTAGAGCTTGATCGCCGGCCTCCGGAGGCGTGTCTTGAGATAAACCCTGGAAGGTCAGGCGCTGCGTGCATGTAGTGGGACGACCAGGTTGATCGCCGTGAGCGCGGAAGGGTTCCTCATCCACAGGAGGCATGTACAAATCTTTGCAGATGCCAGTGTTGAGGAAGCAATCGACGTCGACATTATCCTCATCATCGTCGTTGCCAGCAAGTTGAGGTGCAACGTCTTTGGCTTTGGACGACCGTTGCGGTACAGACATTTCCAACAGTTTTTGGTGGCGGCTGGTGGTGGCGACGACCCGGTTCCTTCCGGGTGGTGGCGACGGCTGCTTGTGGCACCGGTTCCTTCCCAACAGATTTTTGTGCGGCTTCAGGGCCGAACGATCGGGGGCCTCGAGGTGGCGCCGGTGGTGCGCCTCAACCCCTGAAGACCCTCCCCAAGACGAATCTGGGTCTTCGGCCATTCCATGAGCCACTTGACGCAATCCAAGGACCATGTGGTCCTCCTCGGCTCCCGGAGGTTGCATGGGGGGGTCGATGTCACGAAACTGGGCACTACCGTAGTCAACCTGACCTTCATCACGGCCTCGCTCATTTTAGTGTGGTGCATATCGCGGCTCAATGGTTGTACGACAGTGCCCTGAGCAACTTCCTTCAACTCGCCGCCGGCCCCCACCCTATGCAGGAGTATGCAAGGCATGTCCTGAGTCAACACATGTTGGGCATCATGAGATGGCAGTCATCAAAGGCATAGTTATAGAAGATGTCGCGGACTAACTAATTAGTTTACCTTGGTGATGGTGTTGAGCTCGGCTAATGTCGAGACAAGGGCGCCAGTGCCGGTGGCCAGCCTATCATTCTCCGGCCGCTCGTGTGCATTATCAAGCACCGCCGCCACCGGCAGCGCCTCGGCATCTTTCGCGGTAGGGGGCGTCGGTGGGACCAAATGGAGCGGCGGCTGCGCCGCGGTGTTGTTCAGCGGGGTCACCAGGTCCGGCGACACGTTATTGCTGGAGGTGCTGCCGGCGAAGCTGGGCACGTGTATCGGCCCCTGTCGACCTGCCGCATTCCAAGCAGCTAACCCCTCATCAACCCAGGGGGTATGATCGCCCGGAGCTTCTCCTCCACTAACTTGTCCACCATGCTGGAGTCCACTTTTTCCTGCTCTAGTGACTCCACCTTCTTCCTTAGCTCCACAACCTCGGCTTTATCCCTAGTCGTCTTCCTCCTCTCCTTTCTCGAACCAGCGTCCGAGTTGTAGTACTGGAGGAACTTCATGCTCGTACCAAAGCCGGACACACGGCCAGCTGATCGGTGGCGCCGACTTGTCCCTCTCCTTGTAAGCGTTCATCGCCCTATTGAAAGTCGTGTCCCACGGCTCCGTCGACCCCTGGGACGATGGGCCGGCCTCAGCGTCAGCCTTCAACTCGTCCTCCTGCAGACAAAGGAAATTAAGGTGAACCCATTTAAAATATGGCTTCGTTATCTAATTAGATCAACGCAATGGACTTTGAGATATCCGCAGTAATTAAATTCCTTACCAGCACTTTCTCAAATTTCCTCACATCGTCATCGTCGGTAACGAATTCCCCCGTGCCGAGTTCAGATAGTAGCAGGACCGGACAAAGTTCCTCACCTGCTCGTCCGTGATTTTGTGCCATGGGTTCTCTTTTCCCAGACGTGCAACCTCGGCATCCTCCTTGCCCCAAATGGGTTGCTTTCCTCGGTAACCGCCGCTTCCCAAATGGTGGTTACCTATGTTCAGGTCCCGCATTTCCTTCCCCCACTTGGTCCATTTTTTAGCCTCCTCAGACTTTAAGGACAACTTGAATGCCTTGAACTCTTCTTCGTCGAGCGTCGGCTCTTTGGCACTTATCATCTCCCAGCTGTCACCCTTATCAATCTTCTTCTTCACCCGGATTTCCAGCTGGTCAAGGCGGTGCTCATCGTCATGATGGCTAAACTGTCCACCTTTTTGTTGAACGGTTCCGGGAACGTGTATCGTTGGTGAAGCTTCTTGAGGAGGTTTTTGACCAAAGCCTCATTGGCCTTGCTTCTGAGGTCTTTCGTGTTGATCGACATGCTTTCACGGACGATAGTACCCTAGTTGCATGTGTACCCTTTGGCAAGCTCCGGCGGCGCCACTGGTAGACCACTTGGGGTGACCTCAGTGAACACGTCTGTGACGTTGGCGAGCGCTTGCGGTGTCCGATCCCTCCTTTGCTTCTTCTGCTTCTGAGCGGTCGGGTTGCTACCACCACCACCATCTGTGTGGTCGCCACCATCGGTGGTGGTGGTGTCATCCTCATGGCCACCACTAGCAGCTCCATCGATGGTTTCGGCGTCGTCCTCCCGACTCTCTTGCTCATCGTCGGCACGTTCGCCACCACTAGCAGCTTTGGCGGCCTCCTGCTCCTCCAACTCATGGGACATCTCCAGAATGACTTGTTGGCATCTCTACCTTCTTGTTCGACGCTCATGTGCTTAGAAGGGCCGGGATCCGCGTTGGCCGACATGTTTGCACTGCATTAAATAGAGGCAAAAAGTTAGTACAACAAATATAAGAAAAAAATCACTTAATTAAGTACTAAGATACCCCAACCCATGCATTATTCGCAATACCCCATATGTCCTATTTTTAGCAAAGTCATGCTAAAATTCACGAAAATTTCGGCATGACCTTTGCTAAAAAAGGGACATATGGAGTACCTGAATTTGTCGGAACAGAAGTTAATCGACATTCCGGCAATCTCAGGGGCCTCATGGGTACCTGCAAACATTTCACAAATCATGTTAGCCGGCATCGCCGGCCGGCCAACAACATCACAGCAACACAATTGCATCTCCGGCCGGCAACAAACACAATATCACACATACACGACAAAATAATGCGCCATCACCACATCCACATCTCACACACATACACGGCATCACCACATACACATCTCTCACCTGAAAGAACATGGATCAACGCGTGAAGTTCTTCTAAATTTCCTGCATTCGGCAAAATAATGCATTAGTTATATAAAATGCATCTTCAAGATAGTTAAAAAGTACCAACTTTGGATCATTTCTAAAGCATCAAATCTTGATCCTATTTAAAATTTACCCTCATGGATCTCTTGTACTAAGATAGCACTTCATGATAAACCCCAGAAATAATTTTTTGAATACATCTAGAACCTTAATTCAAGTTGTTTTTTAAGCCATGTTTAAACAGTGACCATATTTAACACTTAGCAAATTTTTCATCTCCAATTTTTTTCATGTACTAACCTAACACTAACCTAGCAACTAACCTAACACTAACCTAGCAGCAACTAACACTAACACATTTGCTATAGGAATTTCATGTACTACCTAACACTAACCTAGGAAAAATGAATTTTTCATCAAGTAACAACACAATTTCATGTAATTTCATGTACATTTCAATGATGCAATTTAAAAAACAAGTAACAACACAAACTAAAACAAGCCTAAATGAATTTTTTAGCCAATTTTTTTTTGATTTGGTCATTTCATCAAGCACCTAAGGTGCAACCACGGTAGGAGAGGGAGGGGAGGGAGAGAGGGGCAGCACCTCCGCGAGGGGAGCGAGTGGAGGTCGTCGGCGGCTTGTGGTGGGTCCCAGGGTGGCGAGGTGGGCGGCGGCCGACGCGGGTGGCGGTGGAGATGCCCTAGGGCGCGTCAAGGCTGTCGGGCGGCGGGGCGGGTCGAGCACGGGCACGTACGTGGTGGGCGGCGCCGGCGCGGGTGGCGGTGGAGGTGCTCCTGGCGCGTCGAGGCCGTCGGGCGGCGGGGCGGGTCGAGCACGGGCGCGCGTCGAGGATGGAGCGGCGGCGGTTGGGCGTCGAGTACATGGAGCGGCGGCGGTTGGATGTGGGTTCAAATGGATTGGAAAGCGGAGGGCCGAGCCCAAAATGGCTAAGTGCCGGTCTTCTGTGGCGCATCCCCAAGCAGATGTGTCACAGAATTCTGTAATTCTGTGGCGCATCCCCCAGCAGATGCACCACAGAATTCTGTAATTCTGTGGCGCATCTACTGGGGGATGCGCCACAGAATTCCTTGGCTAGAAGTGCTTAAAAGCTGGCTGTTATGTGACAAGCACACTAGCATAGCCCAATGGTAGCAAACCTGCAACTTGGGGCAGCCAGGTTCGAATCCTGGCTGTCTCATTTTTTTTTCTTTTAAAAAATATTTTTGGTTAAATTAAAAAAGAACACTACACACATTTGTTATTCTTAAAAAAAATTAGTTATATTTAGAGAAAGAACAGACACACATTTTAAAGAAAAGAAAATACACACAATTGTTAGTAGACAATTATTTTATTCATGATATACATATATATGCTTGTCTCACACACACACAATATAATACACAAAAAAAGTCTTCTTCGTCCCGGCCGGTTTCGAGCTAGCTTCTCTTCTTTCCCTTCTTCGCGGTTGAATCATGGACGTGCTCGTCCATTATCCCTCGGATCGCAACGGGCAGTATCTGCGTCATCAGCACGTGACAATCGTGAGACTTCATCCCACTGAACCTCTTCTTCATTGTGTCCAGATATCTGCTTATCTTCCGTGTGTAACCGTGAGGAAATTTGACTCCTAGGAGGCACCTGAAAAACTGCTCGAGATCCTCCGGACTCATAGTGAAGCAGGCAGCGGGAAGCACCACCGCGTTCTTCTTTACCCTTTTGCAGCGACCTTGAGTCCCTTCCGTCTGATCATCATCATCATCGTCATCATCACTATCGGGGGCCTGAAGATCTTTCCTGATGCCAAGCCATTTCAGATCGAATCTTGCTTTTGTCCCATCCTTGGTCCTATCCGACATGTTGGAAAGAGTGACAAGCAGACTCTCAGTAACATTCTTCATAATGTGCATTACATCGAGGCTATGGGGCGTGTGGAGGACTTTCCATTACTCCAAGTCGTGGAAAACAGACCTCGCTTTCCGTACACCCAGCAGCGGATCTACCCTCGATCGCTTCTTTCCCGGCGCAGGGCACTCCTCCCAATTTTTCAAAAGCTTGTTGATTTCTGTGCCGCTCCTCGGGCACGGGGCTCTTTCGAGATCGTCTTTACCATTGAACAGGTCACCGCGTTTCCTCCATGGGTGATCCATGCGAAGCCACCTTTGAGCCCCTAGGAACACGGTTTTTGAAGACCCGGAATCCCTTGGTAGCTGGAGATGCGGGGTCTCATCCATGCACTTGACACATGCGCAGAATCAGTGGCCTACCTGGGTCGATACATATGAGCAACCAGGATAGTCCTGCACCATCGTGAGCAACACGGCTCTCATATCGAAATAATCTCTAGTGTAGGTGTCCCACGTACGGGCTGGCGAGTCCCACAACGTGGCTAACTCCTCTTTCAACAGCGCGAGATACAGATGTATGTCGATACCTGGTTGTTTCGGCCCCTGAATGAGAATACTCAAGTGTATGTACCTTTGCTTCGTGCACAGCCACGGGGGAAGGTTGTAAGGCCATACAAACACGGGCCAGGTGCTATGCGTGCTACTCTGGTTGCCGAACGGATTGAGTCCATCGGTGCTCATATCCTGCGTGACGTTCCTCGCGTCACCCCCGAAATTTTCGAAGGCGGTGTCCAATGCTTCCCACAGGCTAGCGTTTGAAGGGTGTGTCAGGATCCTGCCGTTCTCCGGATCTTCTTCGGGCTTCCCCCTTTCCGCGTGCCATTGCATGAGTTTTGCTTCCTTAGGGTCCAAAAAGTACCGCTGCAGACGGGGAGTGATAGGAAAGTACCATACCACTTTTCAAGGAACTTTCTTGTTCCCAATACTCTTGTACCGTCCGTGGCCGCACACCGGACATGTGGTTTTGTCCTTGTACTCGCCCCGATAAATTGCGTAATCATTGATGCAGTCGTGGTATTTAACGTGCGGTAGGTCAAGAGGACACACGACTTTCTTGGCCTCCTCGATACTAGTTGGCAATGTGTTCCCCTTGGGAAGACGATCGTGCATGAATTGCATGTTCTTGTTGAAGCTCACGTCGGTCCATTTGTTTTCCGCCTTCATCTCCAGAGCATCAAGCGTTACTTGCAAGCGGGTATCCTGTGGCCGGCACCCAGGCTATAACGGAGTCTTCCCGTCTATCTCCATTTGCGCCAGCTTGGCTTTCTCTCTGGCTGCAGCTCTGGTGTTGCTCGTCTCCTTGAGTAGCAGTTCTTGAACATGAGCGTCCTGCAAGGCCTCAATTAGCGGGGTCCACGTGTTCGCGCCACCACCACCATCTACTCCTTCATCATGACCGTGTCCGCCGGCATCTCCTTCGTCATCATGATGATCTTGTCCACCGACATCTCCTTCGTCATGATGATCTTGTCCGCCGACATCTCCGTCGTCATGATAACCATGTACGTGAGACTCTTCATCTTCTCGCCCGCCCTCGTCTTCATGTACCATTTGCTATTGGCACCTGGTTGAAGCCTAGTATGAAACCGCGCCTAAGCAGGTGATCCTCCAATTGTCCGGAATCAGGGTCGATCCAGCTCACGAGTTTGCATTTCCTACACGGACATCTTATCTGGCGTCTGTTGCACCGAATCATGTCCGCCTTCGCTTCTTCCTTGTATCTACTGATTCGACCGGAGCTCATCATGACAACCATGGTTGCCTACGTACGTGGTATACATAGAGGAGAAACGAGAGTATGTTAATTAGAACCGCAACATGCACACACACAGACACACACACACACAAGCATGGTCACCGGAAAAATTCGGCATGACCTCTCCTAAAAGTAGACATATGGGTAGTGCAAAAATTTGCCGAAACGGAAACGAATCAATATTTCGGCAAACATCCATGCACCACGCCAGCGCAAGCAACAACCAAAAGCAAAAGCAACAACATGCAAATATCCATGCACACCACACAAGCTTCATGTATAAACATTGTCTCGTCATCGTGCAAACCGCCCGCGCGCGACAAGCACTTCACCAACAACAATCGTCCATACACATGCACTGCCGGCCACACAAAACATGCATATGCATGTCCATCCAACAATACTCACCTAGTAGATTCATTACCGAGACGTGACCGTGATCGATGAGAGTGTGTGTGGTGTTGGAGAGAAAATAGTGGAGAAAAAGAGATGTATTGGTAGAGGAGGAGAGTATATATGGAGGCTCCCCAAGCCCTCACCAATTATCTATCAAACAAAGTAGGTTTAGCTACAAAAAATGAAAAAAATATGGGCAAAATGGGATGGGAGGGAGGAGGAACACGAGCTGGGTGGAGGAGGAAGAAGAAGAAAATGGGTGGTAGGGGCTGCCACCTTTTTTATATCTGGAAAAGTTATTCTGTGACGCATGGGGTCAGATGCGCCACAGAAATCGACATTTCTGTGGCGCATCTGGCCCCATGCGCCACAGAAAGTGCACCCACCCAATCATTGGGGCGGGGCCCACCATATTTCTGTGGCGTGGTTATAGATGCGCCACAGAAAGACACATTTCTGTGGCGCATCTAGTACCATGCGCCACAGAAAAGGCAGCGGAGTGTCAGATCCGAACGTGGGTGCTGGGGCCCACCAAACTTCTGTGGCGCATGTGTCTGGGTGCGCCACAGAAAGGACATATTCAGTGGCGTATGGGCAAAGGATGCGCCACAGAAAGTGGTACAATTCTGTGGCGTACTGCTGCCCATGCGCCACTGAATAACTTCTGTGGCGCACGGCAAGAAAGGTGCGCCACAGAAAGACTATCCACCTATAACCTATTTCCTAGTAGTGGGGGCGGCGGCGGACCGACGGAGGAGGAGCTCGGCGCAAGGCGGAGCGGCGAGGGGTCGCGGGCGGGGTGGACGGCCGGCGGAGGCTGCGGCGGCGGTCTTCGATCTTCCTCCCGGCGGCCGCTAAACGACAGAACCGTTGGAGCGCTCCAACGTGCGATGAATAGCTACTCCCGTACGTGATGTAAAGGAGCTTTGCTTGTAAGGAGCATTTAATTTAATGTGTCACGGTTCGGCAACCTTGGCAGGTGGTAACAATAGCACATGTGTGCCGGATCGAGAGCGAAAGCAAAACCATGCACGATGGCGCAGTGCAGAACGCACGTTGCCTAAAACTCTCCATGATGATGATGAGTGCAACTGCCGCACGTTGCCACTTGAACGCCCATCATTTCGACGTAATCATGCATGTGCCGACGTGACCTAGTGCTGACCGAGCGGTCGGCGAGTGAGGCCAGGGCAGGGCACGCTGGCACCGCGTCGTTTCCGTCGTCGTGCCCGCGGCAGCTGCATGCGGTTGGCAGCGACGCCATGCATGGATTCTAGTTGCGCCCGCCAATGGCCATGGGGTGCACGACGTCGACGGCGAGGATTTTGGACATGGGGGCTCGCGTCGCTGGGCGCTGGTGTGTGGCCACAGGCTGGGAGCGATGGAGCTATTTTTTTATTTAAAGGGCACATACCTGGATATATTACTCAAAGATCACGATACAAAACATGTACATCCAGATACGGGGCAAACTGTCCCCAAATTATAAGGACCGAAACTAAGAACAAGAACATAACAAGGTCCTCTAGAACTACATTGAACAGAGCGATCCGCTGCTGCCTGCAACTCCACGAGCACATCACCGGAGATGAAGAAGAACCGCAGCAGCTAAGTCGCCGGCATGGAACTATAGAGGACTCAACCTAGTTAGGATCGCCGCAATTTCCACCAAGCGCTGACGCCTGGATCTTGCAGACGGCGAGAAGAAGCATCGGCGGGAGCAACGCTCCGAACCATGCCGACCGTCGGGTCGCCGGCCAATCCCAGCAAGCAAACCCGCAGTAGAACAACTCCGGGGACAGCAAAATCAGCAGTAGCTGCCGCCACAGGCCCAACCACTCCTCCGTCCTCCTCCTTCTTCCACCACGGTAGCCAGAGAGGAGCACAAGAAGCAGAAAAAAGACCAGCTTTATTACCAAGGAGATCGCCGAGGTCGCCGAAGACACGAGAGCATCCATCACCTCCACCCACAGGAGCTTGACGGGCCACCTCTTCTTCGCAGCCGTGCACCAGGAGCAGCTCGTAAGCCCTGGCGACAAGAACCCCGCACGATCCACCGAGCTTCCTCCAAATCCAGAGCACAGAGCAGCCGCCCACGCCCTCCCCTCGCCTCCACGGCCGGCCAGAGGGCCGAAATCAGCAGCACGCCTCCAGATCTGAAGCCAAAGCTCCAAAAAAGGACCGCATCTCCCCACGCCACCACGGCCGGCCGGAGACGCCGGACCCCACCACACCACCTCCACAACCTCCCCGACGTCGCCGCCGGAACGGGGAAAGAAGGGGAGGACAAAATCCGAAACAGCGGCGCCACCATCCCCGTCTTCGATGCCGTCGCCCGGATACCAAAACCTAACCTAAAACTACCTACTATATACACGCACAACGAAAGCCCGGAGCTCCCCTTCACCTCACAGCGCCCAACCGGCAGCCGGAGGCAGAGGGGAGCGGCGGTTTCGCCGGCGAGGAACGGGGTCGCACGAGTCGCCTCTCTCAAACAGTAAAAAGAACGGATAAGGAACTAGGGAGCGGTGATTGACCAGTGGATCGTACGATGATGGTATTGCATGCCTGGATGGAGATGGAAGGATCAAAGATGGGTGGCGGTCTACTCGTCCCAGCTGCTGCCTCCCGATCTGTCGGTCCTGACTCCTGATTCTGGTCTTGACGCGAACGATGATGGGACTCGCACTCGCCGCGCGCGGTGTCGCCCAGACCGACCGGTAAGCTTCTTCGGCCGGCTCAGCTCTCACGTCGTGTCGTCGATCGCGTGCCACAGAGCTTGCAATGGAAATGCGTTAAAACCAGGTGCGAAACTGTTTTGTTTCTTAAAATCCATGGCGAATCTTCCGCAAAGAGCTCCCGGCCGGCCGTGAGATGGCATCTCGCACTCTCACGTACCTGTAGCTTTGTCCGTTCCCGTAGCAGCGTAAACAAATGCAGCAATCTCGATGGTGAGGAAGTACCAAAGAAAACGTACTGGCGGATCTAATTAAGAAAGATTCCCTCGTCCTGAAAGTTAATTAGAGAGACAGTGCGTGCGTGTGTTTTTTTACATACATTTTCTGACGAGTCTAGTCGGCATTTGGATGTAACTGTCCACGTTGTATTTCTAAATGGGACTTTAAGCTATTTAGAGAGACAGAGAGTGCGAGTGTGTGTGTTTTTTATATACATTTTCTGACGAGTCGAAGTCGGCATTTGGACGTAGCCACGTTGTATTTCTAAATGGGACAATGGGACTTTAAGTATTGACTGTTTTCTTTATGGAAAAAAGGATATATAAATAACAATACTTGTTGTTATAAACGATAGGCGATAAAACGATAACCGAAAGCAAGATCAACACAACGTGGACACGAGAATTAACATGGAAAACCCTTCCAACAAAGAAAGAAAAAATCCACATGCGCCAGCCAGCAAATCTTCACTATGATCGGGTGAGATTACAAACGCCGGAAAATTACAACATGCGACTAATCCTAACCGGCGGCTTATAAGATGTATATATATTGGTGGAAACCTAATCCAAGTCGGAGCCTCCCTTCGCTACGACAGAAGTTAGCGTTTAAATTCATATGATTTTGGATCACATCAAAAATAACACTTGTAAAGTCTATTGATGAAAAAAAAGATCGCAAAGTCCCAATAGGATCATGTTGATGAAAACTTGCAAATAAATTAGGTGACACAATTACACTTGTCAGTGCATGCCGGATGCCTCAACAACACCCCTCTCTCTATATACTATCTTTCTAGAGGCACAAAAGGGGTCGTAATATAAACAAAATGGATATCCGCGAAAAGAGAATGATGTGGCATGAACTGGATGAAAGAAAAAGGGAGCATTTGGTGAATTGGAAGATGGTGTGTCTCCCTAAGGATTGTGGAGGATTAGGTGTGCTAGATTGGACTACCGTGAGAAAAATGTTGTTGTGCAAATGGCTGTAAAAACTACTCGCTCCGTTCCATTTTAATTGACTCACATATATCTAGATATGGATGTACCTAACACTAAAACATGTCTAGATGCTTCCATATGTAGATATATGTGAGTCAATTAAAATGGAACGGAGCGAGTATAAAACACATGTGCCACCATGCATGAGATGCTGATAAGAAAATATTTGACTAATCGGGTTCTTTCACATGCAACTGTTGGGTCTAGCAACTCACATTTCTGGCAGAGTCTGGTGGGGACTCGAAATAGACTTTCGCCCCGCTATATTAATATAACAACCACACCGATACAAGACAACGAACCAAACAGAATGCGGGGGCAAGGAGAATGCTGGGACAACAACAGAGACATGCCCAAAAAAAGAAAAGAAGGCTAAGGCGAAGTGACAAAAGGAAGATGACCCGCCACCGGTATGCCCTCTCCGTCTTCGTCCCACCACTATCCAGACACCCCGAATTAGTCTGGTGGGGACTAATGGTAAGTTTTTAACAATATGCCAAGGAATTTAAATGAAAGGAAGAAAACTTTTTTCTGGGAATATACAGGAGATGGACCAAAACCGAGCGAGGATCGATCTAGCTAGAACGATTCCACAACTTGCAATGGAAGTGCGTTAAAATCCAGTGCGAAACTATTTTGTTTCTTAAAATCCATCGTGATTTTTTTGCAAAGAGAATGTGCGGGTGTTTTTTTGTGTGGGTGTTAGGTGTTTAGTTATTGTTAATCACCTTCTGCATAGTATATTGCTCGTGTGAGATGGCATCTCTCACACTCTCACGTACCTGTAGCTTTGTCCTTTCCTGTAGCAGCGCAAACAAATGTAGCAATCTCGTCAGGAAGTACCAAAGAAAACCGGCGGGATCTAAGAAAGATTCCCTCTTTAAGAAAGCCAATTAGAGAGAGAATGTTTTTTTTTTATAAGTCTGAGATCATCATTCAGATGCGGCGCCTTATACGTGTCGACCGTGCTCTACATTTTATGATGAGTCCTAGTCGTCATCTGGAAACAAATAAATGTAAGGGACACATGTTGTCCCTAGGTGACAGAATTGAACTTCTAGTATTGATCGAATTTTAATTAAAATAAATGTAAGAATATACAAAAAAAATTGTAAAGCCTATTGATAAATAGATATATATTGTAAAGTCTCAACGGGATCAAGTTGATGAAAAATTACGAATAACTTAGGTGACAAAATTACACTTGTCAATGCATACATCAACAACGTCCCTCTATATATGTGTAACAGCCACACTTTTGGTACTGTAAAAATTTGAACCGAATTTTCACTTTTCTCTTCATGCATGCATCATGGCATCATTGGTTTAAGTGTTCAAGTTGAAACAAAGAGTTGGAAAAGAAATTAAAACAAAGGGGAACAAAAGCAACAATTGTGTTCAAACAATTTAAACCATAATGAGTTGTGGTGACAAAACCAATTCAAATAAACTTCCATATTTGTCAAGGAAGTTCTAACAGTTCAAAATTAATACTTGCACTTGTTTAAAATTATAAAGAAATGCCAATTTGTAACTAACCAAAAATGCTTTATACAAACCCTATGAACAAATGTTGCTCAAAACATTTTATTTTGCAACACCAATTTTTGTGGTGCTTCTACATGCTATTGGGAGGCTACATGATTTTTCTAAAATGTCTAAGTGCCCTGATTAAATTCCTAAAAGCCACTGTTTTGAAAATATAAACAGAAAAGGACCTAGTTGTAATATGGAAAAGTCTTCCAGGGGGTTCCTCGCAAAGCCGTCGTCTTCTCCCTGTAGCGACCGCGCGCCGAGCCATTGCTCGCGATGCACCAGCTCGCTCGCCGCCGTACTGCGCCCCGCTTCGCTGTCGAGCATCCACGCCTCCTGGACCCTGCATAAGAGGAGCACCTAGACGCCCTCTCTCGCTGCCCTCTCCCCGAACCCTAACCCTAGCCGCCATGGCCGAGCCATAGCCGAGCTCCGCCGCCACATCGCCGCCGTTCCAGGCCTCCCCGAGCAGATCGAAGACAGCCATTGTCTCCGCCGCGTCCTCCTCTCCTTCCCCGCACAAGGAATCGCAGAGGGGAGCCCGTAATCGTCGTCGCCAACCTCGTCTTCCTCTGCTCCGGCCGCCACGCCTCGAGCAAGCTCACGACCGCCTCCGACCTTCTCCGTCAATGCCGCGAGTACCCAAGCGTCGAGGGTGAGCTCACGGTCCTCCGGGAGATCTCCGTCCTCCCTCTCGCGCTCTAATTCACCGTGTATCCGTAGCTCCGCCGTAGACCGTAGCGCATCTCCGCCATAGCTCGTCGCCGGAGCATTTGCCGGTGACCATTTGGTCCGTGACTCCACACGTTGGTGCGCCGTAGTGTTGCGCGTCATATGCGCCCAGTAGTTCGTCCCCGCGCGTACTCCTCCGCCGTAGCCGTGCGTGTCGCCATCGCGGTCACCACCGTCGCGCGCGCCGGTCGTGAAACGGCCACGGTCAAACTGGCCGTGGGCCTCGCTCGCCCACGTGGATGCCACCGTGGCCACGGGCCCCACCCGTCGGTGGCTGTGGCTAGCCCAGGACCGAGTGCAAAACGTTTCGGTGGGATTTTTCGGGAAATTAAAAGAAAAGGCAGATTCAAATTTAAACTTGTAAAATCCATATCTTTGGAAATACTTGTCCAAAAAGTGCAAACAAGATATCAAAATGTTCAGAAAAAGACAACCTGTCTATTGGTATAACCTACACATCCAAGTAAATTAATTTATTCGATGATTTATTAGAATAAGAAAAATGGCAGAAAAGAAATGCAGTTTGGGAAATCCATATCTTTTTAATTATAGATCAGAAAAATGCAAACTTGGTCTCTAAATGACCGGGGGAAGAAACTTTACATTCTTCATGTCAATTTCATGATGGAATGAATACGGGAAATAAATGTTTCTTGCATTTCAGAAAAAGGGCAGGGATAAAGATGAATTTAGAAAATTCATAACTTATTAAAGGGGGGGGGGGGTCCAAAAATTGAGTTTGATATACCAAAATGATCAGCAACTAAGGTACTTCATGTTTCACCTGATTACCCAACATGGATACTTAGTTTTATTGTCGTTTAAAATGAGTTGGTAAAATGGCAGATTTAAATGGAATTGTAGAAATGCAATAACTTTTTATTGGTATATCAGAAAAATGTGTTCCTTATATCAAAATGCTCACAAAATTATGAGGTATCCAGTAACATCAATTGCATGCATTTTTGGGCAATATTTCAGTACTGCACTTTTTCAAAAATGGCTATTTCCATTAAGTTTAAATATGGGGTTTATTCCAAATAATGAAATAAATATAATGGGGACCCCATTTAACTTGTTGGTCATGTTCAATGCTTTCATGGTGCATATAAATTGTCATATCATCATGTGCTTGTGCATTGCACTTGTTTTTATATGGTGTGGTATTTGATTGTGCTTTCCGGTGTTTTTATACATCGATAGATCAAGGAGTCGGGGTTTCTCCACAATAGCCTGACGACCCGTATTACCAGCTCGTTGAACAAGGCAAGCGTAATCCCCCTCTGAGCATGTCTCCTCCTATGTTTTCCGCAAATATTTTCTCCACTATAATATTGCATGCGGTTCCAAATGTCAATTTGGTTGGATTAGAGTATCCTATTAGTTGCATTATGTTTCCGATGCCATTACCTGTTTCCCTCCTAATATCCATAGGATTTGCACTGTTGGCCTGAGTTATTTGACTATGTTATGATATGCTTAGCCATGCTTAGTTAAATGCTTAAATGTCCGGTGGATATTTCATTGTTGGAACTGTTGATGGAATGTCCGGATGATGATGGAGAAACGTGGATACCGATAAATAAACATACTTAAAGGTGGGGATGAGAGGCCACATGGAATGTGGTGGGTTGTCTCGTTCTCGCTGCCTAATTGCGAGTTCTCGCCTTTGAGCCAAGACCAAGCGTGCACCCATGCGTGAGGCCTATGCAATTGCGAGAACCATCATAGACAAAATAACTCGGGCGGGGCTAGCCAGGGTCCTTTAGTTCGAGCTTCCATTTGCGTGTGCGTGAAGTTGGTGGCCAGGACTGAGATGGGGATGGTGGTGTTTAGGAAAATGAGTGGCCGCAGGGCAGGGTGTTGGAGGCACTGAACTTGCCCTACCGCCACTGATGATCCTGGATAGTCTCAAGCGAGGGAGAAGTTGACGCCGCTCCCACCCAGCCGGCTTTCCATGGAAGAGAGCTAATGCGCAGGCAATGGGCCGGACGGTACGCGTGGTAAATATTGTACACCCCTGCAGGGTAATTTTTTTCGAAAAGCCGTGTCCACGGTTAAGGACGACTTGGTGCCTGATTCAGAGACCATAGAAAACTTGAACGGAATGATTAAAACCCGAGTACTAGAGGTACTACCAAGAATGCAAGGTTGACTTCCTCGAGGGTGATTCGGGAGGTGCCTTTGTAGACAGGTGAAGTGATTGATGGTGGTGGTTGTTGAAGTTGATCAGAAGAAAAGAGTTTACTACTTACCCCCTTGAAAATATTCTGATTAGTCGATGCCATGGAGTTATGTCTTTTCTAAAGAAAACTAGCTTTATGCAAAACAGCCAAAAACTTTTGTAAGCCAATCATCGAGCTAGTAGCTCTAGTAATCTTGCAGAGTTCGTCGAACTCAACGTTGCTTTGTTGATTCTTTCAGAGGAGGACTTCATCGACCTTGAAGGTGGGTTCTTTGTGGACGTCGACGAGTAGTCTGGGGTTCCCAGGTGGCAGCTTGGGACATCTCCGGGACAGCTGGTGCTGGGAATGTTTATCTGTAGGCCTCTTAGGCCATAATTTGGATCTTGTTGTTAGAACAACTTAATTCGCTTCCGCATGTTGTACTGTTGGGTCTGTGACCTCTGGTTGTAATATTTGCTATCTTTCTCTATTATAAGAGTTGAACTATAATGCTTTGAGTCGTAGAGTCTGTAATGTGCCAGTTGTTCCACAAGTCTTGATCTCTCTATTATGCATTGATAGTTGTGCCTGCGTTAAGGCATCAATCGGGGTGTTGCGTTGCCGATGATCCATTGAGCAACGCCTGCCAAAGGTTTTGGCCGGGGATTGGTAAACCCGTAACCTCCGTTTGTATCGCTTAACCGGTGACACACAGCATCACTGTATAGTTCCGCGGTCGGGGCGCCACAAGTTGGTATCAGAGCAGGACTGCCTGTAGGAAACCCTTCTACTGGTCGATGTTGAGTCTAGTGTTGTGAAAATTATTTATAACCTAAAAATGAGTTGTGAAAACCATCTTAGGATTCTTTTTACTCCTTACCTGGTTACACTCTAATCTCGGAGCCATCTTACCTCTATTTGATTTACCGAGGTGTCTTGGCCGTTGTTTCAAATTAGGGTCACGGGGTTGGGTTCCTATCCGTTCTGTGTTACTTCGTCAGTTGATTTACTTTTAGTAAATCTAACCTTTGAACTTCTCCTGTTACAGATGGTTCGTTCCGGCTTGGTGGTTCGTTTGACTCGCTGCGAGGACACCCGCGGGTTTCCCGCCCTGCTCGCCGCCGCTGTGCACGGCCAGCATTGCCTGTGGTATCCCGAGTACGTGGTGTACCAGGAGTACCTTCCCTACCACCAGGGTCAGTTCTTCTGCGAGTGCCGCCTCCTGGATGATGAGGGGACTGCAGTGGAGTACCTTTCAGGAGGAGTGGGCCTCACAGTGACACAAGCTGTGCATGAGGCTGCACACACCGCCCTTTCCACTTACCGTGGTTACTGCCCTTACCTTGCTAGTGATGAGTCGGATTTCCGTCACTTTCCTGCATCAGCACAGGGTGCAGAGGGTATCTATCACGCTGTGTACTCTGAGGGTGAGGGTGAGGAGGATAGTGCGCACCGCGCACTGATTGAGCTAGTCCGGGCCCTGGACCTCCCGCCCGTCAGTGGTACACGTACGCGATTGCTTCACGCGAGAGTCACCGGGCCACTATGAGGGATCTGGAGCCGTACTTCCTCAGCGGGGCGCTTCCTCGCGCAGCCCTTCGGCCCCGTCCGTTGGTGCTACCTGACGATATGCGCAGCAACCGAGTTGGGGGTACCGTGCCGCATCCTGGACCCCTCCGTCAGCCTCGGGGTAGCCTCAACCTGCCGCCGTATGGCAATCAGCCTGAGAGTTCTCGCGAGTTCGACACCCCACCCGTTCGCTTCCCGGCGAACTTCTGGGGGGCTACTAGTTTCTTCTCGCTGAGTATCGAGGAGAGTACCTTGCCTTCCTGCGTGATGTGCAAGATACTCAGTATCAGTATCTAGTTGTTGCTTTATTTCTAAGGGAACTTTGTCATGTATCAGACTTGGTGACTTGTATCATCCGTGCTTCCATTCAGTGTAATAGATACTAAAGCTTGTATGCTGGTACTCTTAATTATCACGTATGGTTTGTATTACAGCTGGTGTATGATGTATGCGTGTTTGTGTCCAAATATGCGTCGCTAGTTGTTGGATGATACGTGAATGTCATTGAATGTATGGCTGGTATTCCAAATAAGTTACTGCTCCTATCTCAACCATTTTTCGGAGGTAGATACTAATTGTGTCCTTGTCAAATCTCCAGAATGGCTCGAGGAGGCCGCGGTAACCACAACAATGATGAGGAACCGCCACCCCACCCTCAATGGCTCAGGTCTTGATGGCCATTGAGGAAACCGCGGGCGCAATGAGCGACTGCTCGAGCAGATAGTGCAGCAGAATGCACGGAGGAACGATGGCTGCAGCACTCTCACTGAGTTTGCGCTCGCAGCCCCTACCTTCGCTGATGCTAAGGAGCCACTGGAAGCTGATGACTGGCTTCGCGCTCTGGAGCGCAAGTTCTCCGCGCTGCATGTCCCAGTGGCTGAGCAAGTCAACTTCGCCACCTACCTCCTGACTGGAGCGGCTGGCTGCTGGTGGGAGAGTCATGTGGCGCTATTCCGGCAGGCCATGCCTTCACTTGGGCGGACTTCCGCACAGCCTTTCGTGCGGCTTACATACCTCAGCCGATAATGGACTTGAAGAGGAGGGAGTTCCTGGATCTGCACCAGGGTCGTATGGACCTCCGAGCTTATGGTGTCAGTTCAACCATCTCTCTCGTTACGCCCCTCGGGACGTGACCAATGATGCCGACAAGCAGGAGTTGTTCCGCAAGGGCTTGCGCCGAGGCTCCGCTATGAGTTGCTACCCTTCAGGTTCCAGAACTACCAGGAGTTGTTCAACCAGGCTCTTACTCTTGAGCAGGGAAGGAAGGAGTTCGAGGCTTCCAAGAGGCCCGCACAGGGGACCACCCGAGTTCCTCGGTTTCTGGGAACAAGAAGCGCAAGGTCTTCGTTCCCTATAGCGCTGTGCCGCGTGCTCCATTCATGCCGAGGGCCGCGGGATACAAGCCACCACCGCCGCGCCCCACTACTTCGACACTTGGGGCGAGCGGAAGTGGGTATCGCCCACCTGGACTTACCTGCTACACCTGTGGCCAGGCGGGCCACTACTCCAGGGAGTGCCCCCAGAAGACACCTATTTCGGGGACACCTGCACGAGCCCCGCCACTCCAGCTGGCAAGGCTGGCCCTAACGTGCGTGGTCGCCTGAACCACGTCTCTGCAGAAGAAGCTGAGGAGGACCCCGGCGTCCTTATGGGTGAGCTACGAATCAACGACAATCCCGCTACAGTTTTGTTTGACTCTGGAGCATCGCATTCATTCATTTCTATAGCATTTGCAAAAGATCACAACATACCGTTCGTGAAGATGAGTCGTCCCTTGGTAATCTCCACGCCTGGTTCCAATTGGCAAACCGATGGGATTACTCCTGAGGTCCAGATTGCTATAGGCCACTGGTCCTTCCCTTTTGCTTGGTAGCTCTGAAGTCAAAGGCATTGATGTCATACTGGGCATGAACTGGCTAGTAAAATACCGGGCTAATCTCGATTGTGCGGCGAAGACCATTACTGTGACCACTTCTTCCGGCGACATTGTAGAGTATTGGTCTGCACTATCAAGACCTCCATCTTCAGTCATTCCCTCTCACCAGAGATCCGCCTTTACTTTATGGAAGGCGAATCCCCTCCTGAAATACATGAAATACACGTGGTGTGTGACTTCCCGGATGTGTTCCCGGAAGATTTGCCTGGCATGCCCCCTGATCGAAGTGTGGAGTTTGTCATAGAGTTGATGCGGGTACTGCTCCGATTTCCAAGAAACCCTACCGTATGCCGGTGGAAGAGTTGGCTCTGTTGAAGGAGCACATTGATGAGCTGTTAGCGAAGGAGTTCATTCAGCCTAGCAGTTCACCTTGGGGTTGTCCGGTACTCTTTGTCAAGAAGAGGGATTCAACCGTTCCTCGTTTGGTCTCTGATTATAGGCCGTTGAATGCGGTGACAATCAAGAACAAGTATCCTATTCCCCGGATCAATGATCTGTTAGATCAGTTAGCTGGTGCAACAGTATTCTCCAAGATGGATCTGAGGTCAGGGTACCATCAGATAAAGATCAGAAAGGAGGATATCCCAAAGACGGCATTCGTTACTCGCTATGGCCTATATGAGTATACTGTCATGTCCTTCGGTCTCACCAATGCTCCAGCTACCTTCATGAGGCTCATGAACTCTGTCTTCATGGATTATCTCGACAAGTTCGTCGTCATCTACATCGATGACATCCTCGTTATTCTAAAACCGACGAAGAGCATGATGAACACCTTCGGTTGGTTCTGACGACTTCGTGAACACCGTCTATGCCAAGTTCTCCAAGTGTGAGTTCTGGTTGGATAAACTTGTCTTCCTTGGTCATGTGATATCCGCTAATGGTGTGGCAGTCATTCCCGACAAGATTCAATCTATTCTGGACTGGAAAACTCCAATGTCAGTCAAGGACATTCGTAGCTTTCTCGGATTGGCGGGTTACTACCGCCGATTCATCGAAGGTTTCTCCAAGATAGCCAACCCTGACTGACCTTCTCAAGAAGGGTACAAAGTTCGTATGGACGGACAAAGCTGAAGAGAGCTTCAAAACACTGAAAGCCAAACTCACGTCTGCTCCTGTGCTCGTCCTGCCGGACACCAGCAAGGATTTCGTCGTCTTCTGTGACGCCTCCCTGCAAGGCTTGGGCTGTGTACTCATGCAAAGGGCCATGTGGTGGCGTATGCTTCCCGCCAACTGAAGCCGCATGAGCACAATTACCCTACTCATGATCTGGAACTTGCCGCTGTTGTTTATGCTCTGAAGCAGTGGAGACCATACCTGTTTGGTAACCGTTGCGAGATTTTCTCGGATCATAAGAGTCTGAAGTACCTCTTCACACAGCCGGATTTAAATCTCAGGCAGAGGCGTTGGTTAGAGTTAATCAAGGACTATGATGTGAGTCTGAACTATCAACCCGGCAAAGCCAACGTCGTGGCTGACGCGCTAAGTCGGAAGTCCTATTGCAACAATCTGATGATTGAAAAGGCTCAACCTGATCTTCATGAAGAGTTCGCTCGTTTGAACCTGGAAATTGTTCCCTCTGGTATCTAGCAAATCTGGAGATCAAGTCTACTCTTGGAGACCAGATAAAGGAGGCGCAAAAACGTGATAAGGGTATTCTGAAAATCCAAGAGAACATTGCTAGCGGGAAGGCCAAATGTTTCTCATCGATGACTCTGGAGTAGTCTATTTTGGTGACCGTCTAGTAGTGCCAAAGAACCGAAAATTGAGGGAGCTGATCCTCCAAGAAGCTCATGATTCACCTCTCTCTCATCCCGGCAGTACAAAAATGTACCAAGACCTTCGACAACAATTCTGGTGGACTCGGATGAAACGAGAAATCGCCAAGTATGTTGCTGAATGCGACACCTGTCGACGGGTAAAGGCTGAACATCAAAGGCCTGCCGGCACTCTTCGCCCTATTGCCGTCCCTGAGTGGAAATGGGATGAAATTGGTATGGATTTCATTACTGGATTGCCAAAGTCTCCTAAGGGAAACGATGCCATCTGGGTAATCATTGATCAATTATCAAAAGTGGCTCACTTCCTCCCTGTCCGTGTGGACATCACAGCTGCCAGGTTGGCAGATCTGTATGCATCAAGGATCATCGTGCTCACGGCGTTCCCAAGAAGATAATCTCGATCGTGGAAGTCTGTTCACCTCCAAGTTTTGGACTAGTTTCCAACAAGCCATGGTAACCCGTCTCAACTTTAGCACCGCTTTCCACCCTCAAACTGATGGTCAGACCGAAAGGGTGAACCAAGTTTGGAAGACATGCTCAGGGCATGTGTAATCTCCTTTGGCAAAATTGGGAGAAGTACCTTCCCTTCGCGGAGTTCTCCTACAACAACAACTATTCGAGGTTCTGTATGGAAGAAAATGCCGAACTCCGCTGAATTGGTCCGAGACCGGAGAAAGGGCACTCTTTGGTCCGGATATTATCAATGAAGCTGAGGAGAAGGTCGGAATCATACGAGAGAATCTGAAGATTGCCCAGTCTAGACAGAAGAGTTACTATGACAAGCATCACCAGGAGATCCATATGAAATTGGTGATAAAGCGTATCTCCGCGTCTCTCCACTTCGTGGCACTCGCCGCTTCGGGATCAAGGGAAAATTGGCCCCTCGCTATGTTGGCCCTTCACCATTCTGGCCAAGCGAGGAGATTTTTCTTATCAGTTGGAGTTACCGGTCATCTTCCCAAATGTGCATGATGTGTTCCATGTATCCCAACTTCGCCGTTGTTTCAAGATCCTATTCATGGAGTCAATTATGAGGAGCTGGATATCCAGGAAGATCTCACTTATCGCGAGCATCCTATTCGTACCCTGGATGAAGCAGAAAGGAAGACTCGTAACAAGTCCACCAAGTTCCTCAAGATCCAGTGGTCAAACCATTCCGAAGAAGAAGCAGCCTGGGAAAGGGAGTCTAGTCTTCGTGAGGAGTATCCCGACTTCTTTCCGCAATCTTAGAATCTTGGGACGAGATTCCTGTAAGGGGGGTAGACTTGTAACAGCCACACTTTTGGTATTGTAAAAATTTGAACCAAATTTTCACTTTTCTCTTCATGCATGCATCATGACATCATTGGTTTAAGTGTTCAAGTTGAAACAAAGAGTTGGAAAACAAATTAAAACAAAGGGGAACAAAAGCAACAATTGAGTTCAAACAATTTAAACCATAATGAGTTGTGGCGACAAAACCAATTCAAATAAACTTCCATATTTGTCAAGGAAGTTCCAACAGTTCAAAATTAATACTTGCACTTGCTTTAAAATTATAAAGAAATGCCAATTTGTAATTAACCAAAAATGCTTTATACAAACCCTATGAACAAATGTTGCTCAAAACATTTTATTTTGCAACACCAATTTTTGTGGTGCTTCTACATGCACCAGCTCGCTCGCCGCCGTACTGCGCCCCGCCTCGCTGTCGAGCATCCACGCCTCCTGGACCCTGCATAAGAGGAGCACCCAGACGCCCTCTCTCGCTGCCCTCTCCCCGAACCCTAACCCTAGCCGCCATGGCCGAGCCATAGCCGAGCTCCGCCGCCACATCGCCGCCGTTCCAGGCCTCCCCGAGCAGATCGAAGACATCCATTGTCTCCGCCGCGTCCTCCTCTCCTTCCCCGCACAAGGAATCGCAGAGGGGAGCCCGTAATCGTCGTCGCCAACCTCGTCTTCCTCTGCTCCGGCCACGCCTCGAGCAAGCTCACGACCACCTCCGACCTTCTCCGTCAATGCCGCGAGTACCCACGCGTCGAGTGTGAGCTCACGGTCCTCCTGGACATCTCCGTCCTCTCTCTCTCGCGCTCTAATTCGACGTGTATCCGTAGATCCGCCGTAGACCATAGCGCATCTCCGTCGTAGCTCGTCGCCGGAGCATTTGCCGGCGACCATTTGGTCCGTGACTCCACACGTTGGTGCGCCGTAGTGTTGCGCGTCATATGCGCCCAGTAGTTCGTCCCCGCGCGTACTCCTCCGCCGTAGCCGTGCGTGTCGCCGTCGCGGTCACCACCGTCGCGCGCGCCGGTCGTGGCACGACCACGGTCAAACTGGCCGTGGGCCTCGCTCGCCCACGTGGATGACACTATGGCCACGGGCCCCACCCGTCGGTGGCTGTGGCTAGCCCAGGACCGAGTGCAAAACGTTTCGGTGGGATTTTTCGGGAAATTAAAAGAAAAGGCAGATCAAATTTAAACTTGTAAAATCCATATCTTTGTAAATACTTGTCCAAAAAGTGCAAACAAGATATCAAAATGTTCAAAAAAGACACCCTGTCTATTGGTATAACTTACACATCCAAATAAATTAATTTATTCGATGTTTTATTAGAATAAGAAAAATGGCAGAAAAGAAATGCAGTTTGGGAAATTCATATCTTTTTAATTATAGATCAGAAAAATGCAAACTTGGTCTCTAAATGACCAGGGGAAGAAACTTTACATTTTTCATGTCAATTTCATGATGGAATGAATACGGGAAATAAATGTTTCTTGCATTTCAGAAAAAGGGCAGGGATAAAGATGAATTTAGAAAATTCATAACTTATTAAAGGGGAGGGGTCCAAAAATTGAGTTTGATATACCAAAATGATCAGCAACTAAGGTACTTCATGTTTCACCTGATTACCCAACATGGATACTTAGTTTTATTGTCGTTTAAAATGAGTTGCTAAAATGGCAGATTTAAATGGAATTGTAGAAATGCAATAACTTTTTATTGGTATATCAGAAAAAATGTGTTCCTTATATCAAAATGCTCACAAAATTTTGAGGTATCCAGTAATATCAATTGCATGCATTTTTGGGCAATATTTCAGTACTGCACTTTTTCAAAAATGGCTATTTCCATTAAGTTTAAATATGGGGTTTATTCCAAATAATGCAATAAATATAATGGGGACCCCATTTAACTTGTTGGTCATGTTCAATGCTTTCATGGTGAATATAAATTGTCATATCATCATGTGCTTGTGCATTGCACTTGTTTTTTATATGGTGTGGCATTTGATTGTGCTTTCCGGTGTTTTTATACATCGATAGATCAAGGAGTCGGGGTTTCTCCACAATACCCTGACGACCCGTATTACCAGCCCATTGAACAAGGCAAGCGTAATCCCCCTCTGAGCATGTCTCCTCCTATGTTTTCCGCAAATATTTTCTCCACTATAATATTGCATGCGGTTCCAAATGTCAATTTGGTTGGATTAGAGTATCCTATTAGTTGCATTATGTTTCCGATGCCATTACCTGTTTCCCTCCTAATATCCATAGGATTTGCATTGTTGGCCTGAGTTATTTGACTATGTTATGATATGCTTAGCCATGCTTAGTTAAATGCTTAAATGTCCGGTGGATATTTCATTGTTGGAACTGTTGATGGAATGTCCGGATAATGGTGGAGAAACGTGGATACCGATAAATAAACATGCTTAAAGGTGGGGATGAGAGGCCACATGGAATGTGGTGGGTTATCTCGTTCTCGCCGCCTAATTGCGAGTTCTCGCCTTCGAGCCAAGACCGAGCGTGCACCCATGCGTGAGGCTTATGCAATTGCAGGAACCCTCATAGACTAAATAACTCGGGCGGGGCTAGCTAGGGTCCTCTAGTTCGAGCTTCCATTTGCGTGTGCGTGAAGTTGGTGGCCAGGACTGAGATGAGGATGGTGGTGTTTAGGAAAATGAGTGGCCGCGGGGCAGGGTGTTGGAGGCACTGAACTTGCCCTACCGCCACTGATGATCCTGGATAGTCTCAAACGAGGGAGAAGTCGACGCCGCTCCCACCCAGCCGGCTTTCCATGGAAGAGAGCTAATGCGCAGGCAATGGGCCGGACGGTACGCGTGGTAAACATTGTACACCCCTGCAGGGTAAATCTTTTCGAAAAGCCATGTCCACGGTTAAGGACGACTTGGTGCCGGATTCAGAGACCATAGAAAACTTGAACGGAATGATTAAAACCTGAGTACTAGAGGTACTACCAAGAATGCAAGGTTGACTTCCTCGAGGGTGATTCGGGGAGGTGCCTTTGTAGACAGGTGAAGTGATTGATGATGGGTTCTTTGTGGACGTCGACGAGTAGTCTGGGGTTCCCAGGTGGCAGCTTGGGACATCTCCTGGGACAGCTGGTGCTGGGAATATTTATCTGTAGGCATCTTAGGCCATAATTTGGATCTTGTTATTAGAACAACTTAATTCGCTTCCGCATGTTGTACTGTTGGGTCTGTGACCTCTGGTTGTAATATTTGCTATCTTTCTCTATTATAAGAGTTGAACTATAATGCTTTGAGTCGTAGAGTCTATAATGTGCCAGTTGTTCCACTAGTCTTGATCTCTCTATTATGTATTGATAGTTGTGCCTGCGTTAAGGCATCAATCGGGGTGTTGCGTTGCCGATGATCCATTCTGAGCAACGCCTGCCAAAGGTTTTGGCCGGGGATTGGTAAACCCGTAACCTCCGTTTGTATCGCTTAACCGGTGACACACAACATCACTGTATAGTTCTGCGGTCGGGGCGCCACAATATGCTCTCTTTTTAGAGGCAGAAAAGGGCAATAAAGAAAATGGATAATCACGCAAATTGGTGCTATGTGTGGACACGCGTGTGTGTTTGATGATCCCGCAAATTTATTATAGGCTATATAATATGATTAATTCGTGGGCAATATTGCACAAAAGCCATGGCTGAAAATCTTGAACAGGGCGTAGAGAAGCTTAGTAAATGAAAAATAATATTTTTTGAAAGCAAAAGGTTGGAAGCCCTTTTGAAGTTGTTATTTTGCAAGGCAAGATACACTTCCGTGCCAAATGGGCACATTATCATGAAATTTGCCATAGATATGTCCACCATGTTGGTCCTTTGACTTGAAAGTTATGCATGTTCATACATGACAGACCACTTTTAATTGCTTTTTAATTTTTTACAAAAAATCATATTTATTATTTTCCTGACAACTACTACGCATAAAGGATTCCATGTCAAATGTTTGCATTTTTTTACACTTTCTTCATTTTCTTTGATTATATTTAAATGGAGTTGAAATTTTCGGTACATCTATTCATGGCAAGGACCAAATGCGTATAAAACCTGTGGGAATAAAATTTTAAAATATTTTTTGGCAATTTTAGTACCAAACTATAAATTGCAACTGAAATTTTAATTAATTTCGTGAGATCGATCAAAATTTACTTAAATTCGTAAAAGTAGTCAGAAAACTAGAAAATTTAAAATATTTGGAAACTAGCCATCCAATATGGTGAAAATTAGAGAAGTGCTAGTTTTGTACCATATTATTTGATTTAGCTTCACGAAAAAAGTTGGACCAAGAAAATTGAAAAATATGTTTGAAAAACAAAATGTTGGAAAATCGTTTTGACACTATTAATGCCATTGCAACTTTCACGGACTATGCAATGGATATGGTCACCAACTTGGTCATTTGGGTTGAAAGTTATGAATACCCATACATGATAGACCATTTTGTGAATGTTTTTATTGAAAAGTTGTTAAAATCCGAGTTTATCATTTTCATGACAACTAGTACACATAAATGGCTTCGTGCCAAAGGGATTGCATTTTTGTTACGTTTTCTTCGTTTTCTTTGTTTTTAAATAAGTCCAGAATTGTCGAAGCATCTCTTCATATAAAGGATTTGAATCTTTCAACACTCTCTGTGTCTATAGTGTATAATACTACTTGGGTACATTAAAATGATTGACAATGTGTAATACCAAACTATAATATACTTGTAATTTAAATTGCTTTGTATAAATCGGGTACTAAAATGTGCAAAGGTCGTTGGAAAGTTAGAATTGGAAATATTTGGGCACTAGCCATCCAATATGGTATACTTCATGAGAAATTTGGAGGTACCATTTTACACCGTATTATTATCTTTTGCTTCACAAAGCCCTTTTTTGGCACATAGAAAAATGGAAAACATTTGTTTAAACAAAAATTTGGAAACTCTTTTTGAAACTATTGTTTAGCGTGAAAATATGCATCTATGTGCAAAATGGCCACATTATCATGAATTATATCATGGATATGTCCATTATGTTAGTCATTTGGCTTGGAAGGCCATCAATGTTCATACACCATAGGCCCTTATGTGAGTTTTTTTAAGTTGTCACATTGTAATTTTATATATTTTTTCTACCAACTAGTACACACAGGAGGATTCTGTTCCAAAAGATTGCATCTGTTGCCATTTTTGTGTTTTTACAAAAGATGGTCAAAATCGTCGACACATCTATGCATATAGTTCTACCTGGTTATCTTAAAAATTACCTTTTGTAAATTTTAGGGTTAAACTAAAATATATTTATAAGTCAAATTAAATTGAAAAATAAATTCCATTTAAGGCACAAGGCTTATAACAGACTTTGCCGAGTGCACAATGGAAAACACTATAAATAAAGCTGAACACTCGCAGTGACCACAAGAAAACGTGCTCCCTACTTTGCCTGTATATCAACGAAACATTGAATTCGCAAAACTGCAGCACATGCGTGGCCATTGATCGCACAGCAGCTATTCGTTGGCTAGCGTGTCCGGAAGAATGGTCTCGTACATGGTACTTGAAAGGTAGGATCCAACCGTTGCAGTCCCACGAGGCCCCCGGCACATGTGCATTGCTCCCCTCCCAAGTCATTGTACTACGAGAACTAATATGTACTCCAAATTGTTAGAAAGGTAGTTGCACCTCCAGCATAAAATCCAAATTTAACATTGATATTTTTCATTATTAAAGATGGATTATTTTTTAGTGGGAGACGACGTACTCGTTGACCCCACCGCTGACTCAGTATTTTGTAGGTGCTTATAGGTGTAGTATGTGCGTTCATAAGGTTGTATGTGAGCGTATGTGGGAAAAATAAAGCAAATATACGTTAAACTCAAAACAAAAATCATTGGACGTACCTAGACATCTAGACATGATCCTTGTGCTGAAAAGAGTTCAGTTTATTCCTATGGCAAACGCGCGGAAAGCTCTGACTCTGCTATATAAACATGCATGCATGCTCTTCAGCATCGAACAAGTTGCAGCTTCTTTTTTCTAGATCAATGGCCGACCATTTCGCAATAATTGATGCTGCCATAACAAAAAGGCGACGCGGAAGAACACATCTATCCCGTGAATCTGCAATATTTTTTCTGAATAAGGGGCATATATATCGGAGGCACGAACTCGTGCGTTGAATTTGGAAAGATTTCTGGCAGCTGCTCCTTAGCTTTGCCGTAGTCGCAGCTGAGGAAAGGTCATTTGGCCTAATCCGCTCTATTACTATGGGACATTTGGGCGTGGTCGCTAATATAAGAACCCAGCGCACTCACCAAACTGGGTGCTGGTCTGACTTGAGTAGAAGATTACTACAGCCACTTTGCGTGCGCGTGATCTCGTCGATCCAAAGCAGGAGAAAACGAATCGATCCCCAGCCGTGTGGTTGACGGCGACGTTTGATTTAAGTTAGCTTGGCGGGCTCGAACGCCCTCGCTGGCGCACTCTGACGGGCACTCCCCCGGCGAACGTCGCGGTGAGCCCCGGCGCGAACTTGGGCCGGCGCGAGCTCCGGCCGACCGTCTCGATGTCGAAGCTCTGGACGACGGAGACGATGGCGGCCTTCATCTCCATGATGGCGAGCTCCTTGCCAATGCAAACGCGAACGCCGCCCTGGAACACCGGGTAACAGTACGGGCTCTCCGGCACGAACTGGCCGCCGCGGAGCCACCGCTCTGGTCGGAACTCGGCGCAGTCGGGGCCCCACACGGACTCCATCCGTCCCATGGCGTACGCGTGGTAGGTCACCCGGGTGCCCTTGGCCACGGACGTGCCATCCGGGAGCGTGTCCTCGCCGGCCGCGAACTTGGAATCGAACTGCACCGGCGGGAATAGCCGCATGCCCTCGTACAGAGCCGCGTGCACGTAGTGCATGTCCTTGAGCGTGTCGGAGCTGGCGATCGTGGGTTCTTGGTGGTCGACGAGGTCTCCTGCCACGCGGGCGACCTCGTCCCGTATCGCGTCGGCGACGTGGGGGTGGTCCGAGAGGAGCAGGAAGAAGGCGGTGAGGGCCGAGGCGACGGTGTCGCGGCCGGCCAGCATGAAGCTGACGACGATGTCCCGGAGGTACTTGTCGTCGTTGATGGAGCCCATGAAGCGCGACAAGAGGTCGTCGCCCGAGGTGGCGGAGCCAAGCTTGCGGCGCTGCCGGATGACCTCGGCGGCAAGATCGTCGACGAGGCCGATCGCGTCGCGGAGCTCCCGCTCATCCCCGATGTTCAGCAGCCGCTTAAGCTTCCAGAACACATGCATGGGTGCCGTGGCGCGACGGGCCGAGAGCATGGACGCCGTGTCGAAAGCGTCCGCGAACGCCGACATGGGCAGAGACAGCTCGAGGCAGCCGGGGTCGAGGCCGAAGGAGATCCTGCATATGCAGTCGAAAGCGAAGCGACGGAATACGTCCTGCAGGTCGAGCAGTCTCTCGCCGCTCTGGCCAGCGGAGGCAGAGTGGAGCAGAGGAATGAGGCGGCACCTCAGCTCGGAGGCCACGACGCTGGCCGCGAAGGCACGGATCGCCGGGGACGCGAGCTCGGCGGCGGCGAGCTTGCGCTGGAAGAGCCAGGCATCGCCGTCGACGTTGAATATGCCCCGGCCTAGGAAGTCGGCGAGGATGGCCGAGAAGGGCGCGCCCTTGGGGTAGTTGTCGAAGCGGCCGCGCAGCATGTGCTCGACGGTGGCCGGGTTGGCGGTGAGCACGTTGCCGAGCACGTGCACGTGCACGGTCCGCCCCGGCTCGCGGCGCAGCAGGTGCGCGAACCAGTCGCAGAGGTTGTCGAACTCCCCCGTCCACGACGCCGTCAGGTACGCCTCGCACACAGGGCAGGCGCACCACCACGGCGGCCGCAGCCGCATCGATCCCAGGAGGACGGCGAGGGCCAGCGTGCACGCGGCCGAGGCGAAGAAGACGGCGGCCACCTGCGGCTGCAGGGAGCTCGCCAGGGCGTGAGCTGCGACGTGTATCGTGGTTGCGTCCGCGCCCATCAGGAAGAAGAATATCAGATCGCTCCTTTCGCGCGCGTGCGCCTGAGCCGCTCAGTCTCTCAGGCGTGCGTGCTTTATTCGTCGTCTGCGCGTTTGGCGATGTGGCTTTCTCTGCTCGCACCATTTTATACAGGTCACCAAACGTGTAACCGTTATAAATTGTACGACGAGCTGTGCAGCGCAACAGCAAACAGTCGGTATGTCACAGGATCTGTACCATTATATATTGATTTTGACATCTTGCTTGCTTTATTATTTAATATGCACATTTTTTAATGCGAATTTTCAGAACCTAGCTACCCACCCATGTTAACCTAGTTAGTCATGCACTCATGCATGTTATTAAAATCTCGGAATACTTTAGCCGTGTTTGGTTTGTCGCATGGATTTTCACCCTTCCGCACACGTGGCCTGCATTGCATTTGGTAGCCTGCATTGTATTAACACTCGGTTTTTTGCATGTTGTTTGCCTAGCTATAAAGTTGGTTTGAGCATGATGAGATGGAAAGCACGCGTGTTTGGTTGTGTGCAGTATTTGTGATCTGCTCACGTGATTTGAACCTAGTGATCTTATAACCTCTCTTGCAACTAAACAACGTTGCATATCAGCACTTTCAATACATTAGAGCACAACATATTCAACATACTTGCGTACTTAATCAGGTTCGTTAACACCCGCATCAGGTTCACGCACACTTGCATATTCAAACAAGATTACGCCATGATCACGAGGGGCTCACACCCTGACCAAAATATAAGTTTTTAGACATCCCATGCCCCTACACAATAGCTAACAGGGGCATCTGATGCGGATTCCCCTGCACAACACTAACATGGGCATCACATGCCCTTGAGCAAAAATAATCATCTCCATCCCCAGCTCATCACCTATATACATACTAAGTTACTAATCATGTTGTAGTTAGTCGTGGGTAGGATAGTGTACGTCTTCGCCATGAAGATGGAGCTCTTGTAAATCGTCGGTTTGAAGCGAGTGACGTCAAACTTGAAGACAAGGACGTCGTTTATCGTCATGTCATACTTCAACACGATGTCTTTCCAGATCCTAGTGAGCACCACCTTAGCGCTTGTGTGGTCGATCACCTGCACCCACTCGTCGAACCAATGGCAGACCAATAGCGGTATGCAACGCTGCAGAGGGATTTGCATCCAATCCTTCAAAGCCTAGCCAAAAGACCTAGAGTCAATGAGTTGGAGCCCAGGGATACCATTGAGCAACGTGGGCTCAGGCAGGGGGACCCTCTTTCGCCCTTGCTCTTCGACATCAGTATTGATCCCCTGAACCGAACTCTGCAGTTGGCGACGGAAGCGGGTTTGCTGCAACCGATTCCTGACAGTCTGGCCTCTCTTCGAGTCTTGCTTTATGCCGATGATGCGGCTATTTTTCTCGTTCCAACTGCTGAGGACATCACAAACTTGGCTAACACTCTGCACCACTTTGGGGAAGTTACCGGATTGGTCACAAACATCGCCAAAAGCGCCATCTCGCCCATCAGATGCTCTGACATTGATTTGCCAGCAATGCTGAATGACTTTCCGGCGGCTATTGCGCAGTTCCCCATCAAGTACCTTGGCCTCCCAATTTCGCTTGGCAGGCTGAGACGTGCAGACTTCCAGCCCTACATCGATAAGGCGGCCTCTCGCCTTCAGCCGTGGAAAGGAAAATTCATCACGCAGGCTGGCTGCGCTGAAATTGTCAAGTCGGTTCTGTCGTCCATGCCCATCTTCCTATTGACCGCTCTCAAGGCCGACAAGCGCACGATCAAGGCCTTTGACAAGTTGCGTAGGGGAATGCTGTGGAATTGCAGCGATAAGGTCAGTGGAGGCAAGTGCAAGGTCAGTTGGGGCAAGGTTTGCCGCCCGAAGAAGTTAGGTGGTCTGGGAATCCTCAACCTGGACAAGTTCTCCAGAGCGTTGCGCCTCAGATGGCTTTGGCACGAATGGGTTTCTCCGGAAAAGCCTTGGGTCGGATCGGAAACGCCTAATGATGCCATCGACCGGAATCTCTTCAACGCTGCTACTAGGGTGACGATCGGTGATGGCCTTACGGCCTCGTTCTGGGGCGCCTCGTGGCTGAACGGCCTACCACCGCAAACCATCGCTCCTGCACTCTTCAAGGCCTCTCGCCGCAAAAACATGAATGTTCATGACGCCCTGGAGGACCACAAGTGGATTTCGGATCTGGCTGTCGAAAACTTTACCACCGAGCACATCGTTCAGTACATGTTGATCTCAGACCTTCTGCATGACACGGTGCTGGTACCGGGAACGGCTGACTCCATCACTTGGACTCTCACCGACTCCGGGGTCTACACCGCCAAATCAGCATATAAGGCGCAATTCATTGGTGCCATCGCCTCCCCCTTCCAGGGCATCGTTTGGGCCCCTTGGGCACCGCCAAAATGCTCCTTCTTCGCCTGGCTAGCGGTGCAAAATAGGTTATGGACATCGGATTGCCTTGCCATCAGAGGATGGCCTCATCAACCTACTTGCCAGCTATGCAGATGCAGCCCCGAGACGGCTAGGCATATTCTCTTCGAGTGCCGCTTTTCGAAGCGGGTTTGGGCGGAGGCGGCCGTCTGGCTCAAATGCCCAACGCTGATGCAGGACCTCGGCTCGGGGAGAGCGACCATCATGGAGTATTGGAATTCGGTGGTGGCCTCCGACTGCTCTTCTCGGCAAGGGCTCAGGACGGCGACCATCCTGATCACCTGGGAAATATGGAAAGAAAGAAATGCAAGAGTCTTCAACAACAAGTTCGTGGCGCCCTCCATTTTGGTGCAGCGGATAAAGGACGAGGCGAGGAATTGGACCCTTGCGGGAGCTAAGAAGCTTGCCGCTCTCACTGACTAGGAGTGCCGGCTAAAGGTGTAGATCCGACGCGATGACGATCTTCCTTTCCGAGAGAGTGGACGGAATAGGGTAGTTGGCTAGTTTTCGGGGGCTGTGGCCGTGTTTCCGCAACCCCTTAACTGTTCGTTTTACTTTGGCCTCAGCCGTGTGTTGTTTGCTCCTTCTATATTAATATAAGGCAAAACTTTTGCCCGTTTCAAAAAAAAAAGAGTCAATGAGTATGTACCGGTCATCCACGTCCAACTGGACGTAGAACCAGCGTGCTCTGGCGATGTGGCCAATATGCGATTGCCGATCGTGGGTGGACAGAGGCAGCGCCACCTCCTACTCTATCCTCCCGTGCAACCCGGGTTTCAGTGCCCAACGGTTGAGCAGGAGCATATCCTCGTACACTACCGGGGCAATCCCACTCAGCGTTCACCACCTTGTGAGGTTTGGAGACATTAGTGATTTGCAGATTACACAATCATAGAAACAAGCATAACAAACACAGACACACGCGTATACACAAGCATATACACTCCAGGTTCAAGTTGCCAAAGATGAAGTAAACTGTAATGATTTCAACAACGTATGTTATGGTTGCATCTTCCTGCTTTTTGGCACCATAGTAACACATGGAGTTGGAGACATTGAGACACTTTTTGTAGGAGACGTGTCCATGCAAAGATGGGTTGTGCTTTCAGTACATATGATGTTGAATTATAGCTTATGATCAAATTACATTTTAAGAAATGCATAATTTTATTCTTTTGCCTATCTCTTTCTGTACCTATGAATTGTTGTGTGTTATGTTTAAGTGTGTGGCAAGAAAAACTTGAGCACCATGGCAACGCACGGCTATTCAACTAGCTAGTACACTCCAAGTTACACTAGCAGATTACACGAACGAACAGGCAGCAACGCGCGGTACAATTTTGCTGGTTTTTGGGTGATGACCACAAGCAAAATAAGTATCTCACCGTACACTACCGCTGGTGTTCGGTGATCACCAGAAGCAAAACAAGCATCTCACGGTCCAATGCCGCCGGTGTTCAGCGATCACCATAATCAAAACAAGCATCTCACGGTACAATTCCACTGGTGTTTAGTGTGAGCTAAATTTACCATGTAGCCAAGTGAAGTTCGGTGCAGAACATGGCTCAACCCAAAAACCATGCAGATAATCAAACACACCATATCTCGACTAAACACCAGTGGAGTGGAGTTGGGTAACACGAAATCTCCACTCGCTACAATATCTTTTTGACGATAGACGGCAGACATATTTTCAGTAAGATGTGCCCAAACTATGGTTCTGGATGATCGTTACCGGATCTGAAGAGGCGCTCGATCAGCACGTCCAGTATATACGAGCTGGACTATATATACTCCTCTCCGTGGAAGCTTCTTCTCTTGTTGGCGCCATGCATGAGTAACTCGTGCCGAGAAGGACGATCGAATCAAAGCCGACCGCGCGCAGTAGTGCATGAGCAAGTTCCACAGATCCATTACCCACCTGCATGATCGAAAAGGCGGCAATCAATCAGCTGATCACCCATCACCGTCTCCGAGCAGATCAAGGCGAGGGAGGAGACAGGCCGAAGCCAAAGAAAGGCTGCCACCCTGGCTCCCCTATCCGTCCCCTCCGCCGCGCCCCCGACCCCTCCGGCCACCGCCGGCCGGGTCCGGGGGACATGTCCGCCAGCAGGCATCGCACGTTCCCCGCACGACGCTGCAATTCCCGGTGGTCCATCCCTCCATTGTTGGCTGGCATCGGCGCTCACACCGCCACCAAACGTGACGGCCGCCGGCCGGTGCGCCCGCGCGCAACGTGCTGAATTGCCGCCGAACTGTCCTCCCGGCAGGCTGACGGGTCAACATCGGAAGAGCCATGGCATCATGATTCGGTGCAGTGCTGACTGGGCTGTGGTGATGTGCAGGCTGCCGATTTGGCTAGGCTTTACCGGTGTGTTTTGGCTGGCGGTACCGGTTGGCCAGCCCACCGGTCGTGTCGGGGTGCTCTGCGGATAAGGATGCCTGGTCGGAATGGAAAAATCCGCGCCACGTGAGGAAAAACGTCGGGCCTTCACACGTGTCGACCGAGCACTGGAGCATATGGTCTCTCGTTTGAACGTCGTCGGAAAAAAAGAGGAAAAAACATGCGCAAGGCGTCTGCTTGTAATTTTAGATTCAATGCCTCCTTGAAATTTCCTTATTTTTATTCTCTGAGAAAAAGTTCGTTATTACTAAAGAGATGGAGTACCGGTCAGATCCCACCGTTTATAATCAGTATGGTGGTTTACACTTTTTTTTCTTCTCCCGTCGCATTCATCTGGATCAGGATGATCCAATCATCCAGTTCAAAATACTATTTTTTCAGATAAAATCCTTATAGAAAGTTGCATAACTCAAACAAAGCCGTCGCCGCGAAGCCTATGAGGAGGCATCCCAGACGGTAAAGATGCTAGATGGCTAGTCCAGTCACCCCGCCACAGGCACCAGACCGTCGACTAGCAATTTCGAGTCCAGCCTATTAGGTTCGTCTAGTCTTTTTGACTATCCATGATATTTTATCACTGTTCAAGATATCTTTCAATATTCCGATAAACCGATCGATTTATCGCTTACCGGTGTCTAACCGATAAGATAAATCAGCCGATATGCCAATAAATCCGCCGATATGCCGATAAAACGGCCGATTTATCCCTTATCTTGGGTCGACCGATAAGTTCCCGATAAGCGATATCCCCAACATTAATTTTTATATACTACACACATGTTACAAGAGTTCGAGTTCAACACCTAACTTAGCGTGCACTTTAAGTCCAAGTAGCCATATACACATATTCGATTACAACACACATTTTACATACACCATGATTGTGAGTAGGATAAAGAATTCTAGATGGCTCCTCACTTTTTCTTTGAAATTTCCACATTGCCTTGCACCGTTGGAAGGTAGTTTGTAAGATTGGTGAATGTCTTCTCTGTTTCCTTGTCTCTCAAGTCCTTTCCCACGGAAAGAGATTCCAAAGTCTTTTCACGGATAGAGACGAGTGCAGCATACTTGTGAAGCAACAACAATGCACCCTCCCTCACCATTGTTGTCTACGCAATATGAGTGAAATGCATGGAGAATTATGTTTCCTTACGTTGAACTTTACTCCCTTTTTTTTTGCGGGTACAAGGGGCTGAAAGCAAATTCAGCAATTACAGGAAGGTCCTCAGAAAGATCAAAATTACAGTCCAAACCTCGCTGCAACTCGACTCCGTCTTCGACCATGGCGCCGTCGGTGGCGCGCCACCGCTACTGCTCTCCTTGACCTTGGAACAAGAGCATCCCCGAGCGGACGGGAAGTCGCCGATCGCCGGCCGCAGAGGACCTACGCCAGCGGACGTTGTCGTCGTCGAACTGAATCCTCCAGCCTCGTGCACAGAAGTCGTCGACGCCGGATCCGCCGTCCCGCGGCATCCAGCGAAGGGGAAACCGTGCACGGCAGCTCCGGAGAGCTGCGAGCACGGGCGCGGTGGAAGCTCAGCGCCAGAACTCCGTGGAGCGCCGCCGCCGAGGAAGAAGACCTCCACCTGCAAAAACACCACCAGCTCCGCCCCTTCCTCCATGGCGATGCCGGCCGAAACCCCACACACACCTACATAGCTATCCACAGATCCGTCGATCCCCCGTTCTCCTGCGCCGGAGCGGCCGCCGGAGGGCGGGGAATCGAACGGATCGACGGCGGAGCGGTGGCGCGCGAGGGAGAGCCCAGAAATCGCCTTTCACTGTGGACGGCGAAAGGAGACGCTCCAAGGTTGCGTTTTGAACTTTACTCCCTTAATCAGCATTGTACCAAGTTTTGGTACCAAAAACATTATGCGTAACAAGAGTAGTACCAAATAAAGCCATCTTGTTACTCTGGGCCTAGTGTCAACTCACCTTACATAATTATGTTCATCAGAACTGTAGTTATTCCAAAAAATTCTTCGTGATTGACAGGTGTTCTGTGGTACGTATGCATCGACATGGCCTAGCATCCTGGGATAAAAGTACTGGGAAAACTAATAGGTTCTGTTTTCCTGTATTTATCTACATGTAGCAAATTAAGATCTCTTTTGCCGGAAAAAAGATCCATCGTAAGAATTTCACAGTTCTTCCGAAGAAAGATTCTCTCTCTTAAAATTTACAATAAATTTACAAGGCCGGAAGTTGTTTCCCATTTCGAAAAAAAGGCGTGACGTCACTTGTTCTTTCTGTGAGTGGAGAAAGCCTAGTGGCGTACGTACTGCCGTGTTCCCCATGGAAGCCGGCACACATTCAGTTCAGCACCCTATGATCGATGTCCACACGTACTCACTCCGTTCTAAATTAATTGACTTCTATTTATGCACATGTGGATATATCTAGATATGTTACATGTGTAATACATCCATATTCATATAAATGAAAGTCATTTAATTTGGAACGGAGGGAGTAATAGATTGGGCAGATGAAGGAAAGACCATGTCGGAAGCGAGGCATCACATTTCACTCTCCCAGGAGAGAAATGAGCACTACTCTCACTCTCAGCAGCGGTAGCCAGGACAAAAGGAACGAAAGCTGAGTGATCCCTCATGATGGAGATCTGCTCGATCGCAATCAGCTTGCGGATGCAGCTCTACGGCTCTACCACTCAACCACGACAAGCGCCATCGTCCTGCTACCGAACGTTGCGCTATCTCGAGACGGCCGTGTTAGTCGACAGGTCCATCGGATTGCACGCGTGATGCGCTGGCCACCCGATCCACATCCGCTGGCTGCGGCCGGCACGGCATGAGTTTTTTCTGGCTGGTGTGACCCATACTACACTATAACAAAGCTCCTGGGATTTCGGCGATCTGCGCGCCTCGCGCCCCTAGCCAACCATCGAGCGACGCGTGTGCCGTTGTGGACGGCGTGTGGTGCTCTGGTTGGCTGGGGGACGAGTTACTGTGTAGCTTTTGTCGGCTTTCTAGCGTTTGTCGGGCGTGCTTCCGTTCCTGCCGGTTGCTGCCCTTACTTCCGTTCGCGTCTGTTCGTCTTTCGACGTTTCAGCCCAGCCGGTGGTGTCGGTGGAGACCGGTGTTTGCCCTGTGTTCCTGGGCGTAGCCGGTTGGTTACCTGTTCCTCCTCCTGGTTGCTCTCACGTTGTTTGAGTTGTGACCGGTTGATGCCGCTCACGGTTGCTTCTAGCTTGTCCGTTCTTGTTTTGTTTGTCGTTTCTCGTCTCTTGTTTTCGCCTTGCCCTTTTTGGGCCACGATTGGCTTCTGTGTACGTGGCCTTGTCTGGTTCTGCTTTGTTTCCTTCCACTTTTCGGTCGTACGTTGTCTTACGTGTGTAGGTCCTTTTTGTTAGGTGAAAACCGTTTGTTCACTTCGCGCGTGCATTTCTGCTCCTGCTCCGTCCGTGTCTGCCTTTATGCGCTGCCTTGGTTGGCGCGGCTTGTTTTCCTCGCCTTGTTTGTAGTATTTCTGCTGATGCTCCGCCTGCGTCTGCCTTCGTGGGTTCCATGCGCTGCCTTGGTCGGCGCGGCTTGTTTTCCCCGCCTTGTTTGTAGTACTTCTGCTCGTGCTCCGCCTGCGTCTGCCTTCATGCGTTGCCTTGGTTGATGTGGCTTGTTTTTTCCGCCTTATTTGTTTGTAGGGCCTTTGGGCGCATGTGATCCCCGTGCGGTTCTCGAGTGTAACCTAGCAATCTCGAGTGTAACCTATCAGGTTCGTCTACTCTTTTTGACTACCCACGGTATTTTTATATACCACGCACATGTTACAACAGTTCGAGTTCAACACCTAACTTAGCGTGCACTTCAAGTCCAAGTGTAGCCATATACACATATTTAACACAATTAGAACATACATTTATCGCCATCACAATATGATGTGAATGGCTGAAAAGACGTGTTTTTTGCGTCATTCTTTCTTTACTTTGTTTCTTTAGTGATATATGACCCAAATCTTATCCTAACTCCCACCTGCAGGGCTCTACAGACATCATGATTGTGAGTAGGATCAAGAATTCTAGATGGCTCCTCACTTTTTTCTTTGAAAATTCCACATTGCCTTGCACCGTTGAGAGGTAGTTTGGAAGATTGGTGAATGTGTCTTCTCTGTTTCTTTGTCTCTCTCGGGGCGGCGGTCCCGGAAGAGGGTGCTGGCGGCGAGGCTGTCGGGGCTGCTTGGGCAGCGGCAGAAGCGGTTGCCTTTTAGGCCGGGGCGGCGGCCCCGGATGCTGGTACGGCGGCCGTGGTCTGCGAGCGGCTTTCCTGGTGCAGCTTGGGCTGTGGGTGGCCGTGTCGTGCGGCGTCGTGGTTTCTCGAGGTTGTGGGGCTTCGCCCCGTGGGTTGTGTCGTGTCGTGTTGTTGTATGGTTTTCGCCCGGTTTCTTCCATAATAAACCGGGCACCTTCTGCTTAATAAAGGTGAGGCAAAGCTTTTGCCTCGGTTTCGAAAAAAAAATCCTTTCCCAGTGAAAGAGATTCCGAAGTCTTTTCGTAGATAGAGAGGACTGCAACATACTTGGGAAGCAACAACAACCCTGACCATTGCTATCTGCGCAATATGAGTGAAATGACTGCTCTCTGTTGCATGGAAAATTATGTTTCCTTAAGTTGAGCTTTACTTCCTTAATCAGCCTTGTACCAATTTTTGGTACCAAAAAACTTTCTTGAGAATCAAGAGTAGTACCAAATACCATCTTGTTACTCGGGGTCTAGTGTCAACTCAACTTACATAATTCCGTACATCACAACTGTAGTTATTCCAAAATATTCTCCGTGATTGACAAGTGTTGTGTGGTACGTATGCATCGACATGGCCTAGCATCTTCAGATAAAAGTACTGGGAAAACTAATAGGTTCTTTTTCCCCTGTAGGATCTCAAGTTTGTTTAAGTAGTTATCCACATGTAGCTAATTAAGATATCTTTTTCGGAAAAAAAGATCCGTCTACAGCATAAGAATTTCGTAGTTCTTTCTGAAACGAAATGAAAAAAGGGTTTTTGAAATAAGGTACTCTTCTCTCTTAAAATTTACAATAAACGATGCAAGGCCGGCAGTTGTTTCCCATTTCGAAAAAAAAAGAGCGACGTCAATTGTTCTTTCTGTGAGTGGAGAAAATCTAGTGGCGTACGCGCTGCCGTGTTCCCATGGAAGCCGGCACACATTCAGTTCAGCACCCTATGATCGAGGTCACTACAGGAGAACATGTTTTTAGAGGCACTTTGAAATGCCACTAAAAATCCCCAAAGTGCCTCTAAGTATTTTTAGTGGCACTTTAAAAAGCGTTGCCAATAATCGTGTTGCTAAAAATCATAGAGACATTTGAAGTAAAATGCCACTAAAAATGAGTATTTTTAGAGGCATTTCTAGATTTGCCTCTATACTTTTTAGGGGCACTGTTTTTTAAATGCCTCTAACTATTTTTAGTGGCATTTCTAGAAATGGCTCTATATTTTTTAGGGGCACTGTTTTTCAAATGCCTCTAACTATTTTTAGTGGCATTTCCAAAAATGCCTCTATATTTTTTAGGAGCACTGTTTTTCAAATGCCTCTAAAAAGTAGTTGCATAGCAGAACATATATTCATAATATACATTACAGAATTCATAACATACATTCAGGAATTCAATATTCAATAATTGCATTCATAACATATTCTTCAGAAAACTGACATGAAACATTCAGGAATCATCTACATCAAACTGACAGAAATATCATCATTTGTAAGCACAAATGCCTACTGACAGGAAACATTGAGGAATCAAACATCTGTAGCCTACATCAAACTGGCAGAAATCAGACTCCAAACGGACAGAAACTACAGACTGTCCGAAACATTTGTCTGCGTAGTTTAAACATCATCTACTACCTATGTCGATCGATTCGAAGCTCAAAATACTCCTCGCTACCGCGTCTCAGCGTCGTCCTCGCCCAGCACCTGACCTCACCTGCCGGCGACCTCCACCCAGCAGTCCTGCTCGCCCAGGACCTTGCCGGCGATCTGCAGCAGCAGCACGTCACCAATCAATGCGTATGCAATGCCACATACCAATCAACACTATTTTATGTTCAACATTTCACAAAAGATAACATAGCGATGCAATAGAAAGCATCTATTTTCTGTTGATATATAAGGAAGTAATTGTCAAAACCACTCTTTGAACCAATATAGCTTATCTTTTTTATGCAGTTGGATGAAGGTTTAACATACCCAATTCATGACTACTGAAAATTCATGCGTAAAGCAACATTGTTCAGCAAACATTGTTTGACATACCCAATTCATGCCAGTGATCTGATATATCAACCAAGTGAGCAATTAGTTTGGAAAACAACATACCTTGCAATATAGCATGTAAATCAGAACTCCCTCCTTTATAGCATGTATATGAATCCCTTACCTGGAAGAAAAATAATAATGGGCCGAGTTCAATAGGTAACCTAAACAAATTACTTGACGTGAAAGAATGTATAGCTACTACTTGCAACATGAGCCCACCACTCTAGTGCACCAAACTGTAAATGGATAGCCCAACATAATGGTGTATAACAATATTGAAAATCATTAAAGAATACATGGAGAAGAGGAACGAGAGCACTCTGCAAGTCAAGGAGAAGGAAGCAATAAAGATCCACAACCAAAAACAGTGAGAAAAAGAATTATCCTTTGCAAGCTAAGCTCTTCTTAATTTTCTGTGAACCATTTTCACAGAGATAATTACAGAAACCTAAAAAGAATATAATTTCAGACATGATAATTTGTTACCCTCATCCTCATTTGAAAATTAAAATATTATTGGACTCTTACATAATAATTCCTAATCCAATACATAGGAAACGAAAACAAATTATGGATATTTTCGAGGTTCAGTAATCTATCTGTGTGAAATAATGGAGTTACTGGATCAACCTAGGAGGTCCTGCTGCGGGTTTCCTCTGCATAGAGGCACATACCTACATGAACCCCAATTACTAGTGATCTAGCTGCTCACTTTGTGACTGGAACTAAATGAGGATGAATCAACACCTGCTTATTGTGCAGACCCAAAAGGTGAATGTGTCTAGTGGAGTGCATGAATTTACAGTGTATGTCATAAACCAGGCAATATGGACGTAATGAAAAATAGGTCCCTCTACTCTCAGTCCCATCATCTGTTTTAAAGCAGAGCTGAATCTAATCACACCAAATGGATATTCTGCATAGATAATTTTGAGTTCAATAGTTCATGCAGAGTCAAGCAGAAATGCAACCTAGGCGTATAAGAAGAACGGAATGTAACATTGAACCAACAAATGATGCATAGGTCCTCTCATCAACAGTTACCCTTGAAACATTGATTGACCCGGATTTCTAAAGCTTACATCATCTTCAGGAATTTCTGTTGACTTAAGTACAACTTAAATAGAACATAATTAAGTGGAGGCCCGAGTTTGGTAAGTACTCAGAGCATGCTAAAACTATATAAATGAAAGAACATAATTAAGTGGAGGCCCGAGTTTGGTAAGTACTCAGATCATTAAATATTCTATAAATATAGCTGATTTGCTACTAACAGAGCATCAAAGACAACAAATACCCCATCAAAGCCAACCACAGATACAATTCATAACAGCTAGTCAACTTCAAGGTGAGTAAGATGAATGCTCCTACAAACCCCAATGGCAACTATACTGTAGCGACATAGCAAAAAAACTGCAGGCATGATGATAGGGGCCTCGTATTATCTGTTTATTCTGGCTTGAAATTTTATGTAGTTCTGAAGATCTGTTTATTTTTGTAATGTACAATGGCAACAAGAGCTGGGAGGTTTGGTTGGAATTCAGATTCACCTTTTGGACCATAACCTCCTGCTCCTCCAGTTTACCATTACCCCCGTGTCGCGCTGGGGCACTTCTCCTAAAAATAAATCAGAAGCTTTCGGTGAACATGGCGTGTGTTTCACAAACACGACAGGATTACAAAAATACTAATCCATAGCTACAACCTACAACAAACCTAATCATTGCAACATTATGCCAATATGGTTTCAGGATAAGAATAGACACAAAGGACAATTCTTATGACAGCAAAATAGGAACAACTCACAAGAAAAATCAGTAATGTAAATAACACCAAACTTGGCGAGCACGGGAGCTGAGTGTACCTTACTGCTAGATGCTAGACCATGGAGGTAGGGGAACGGCTGTGACTGCGCTCACCACCTCACCAACACCACGACACCGGTTAACAATGGTTGCTCCATTCTGTTCTGATCACAATAAGATTTGTAATTATTTTTTAACCAATTCCCAAAAAATGACAGAAAAGGATACAAATGTGAAATGACTAGAAGATGCCAAACTCACGTTCATGTTTTTGCACAAATAAAGATGAAGAGGGGTAAATGTATCTATAAGCCATACAGGTTTGGATATGGTACTAGCATTCACGCAACCAGACAACAAACAAACTGTAAACCGCACATTACACAAAAAAGGGCCAGTCAAGAGAATGAAGCTACACAAAAAAGGTTCATAAGGTTCAAGTGGAACATCGGGTACGTATGCATAGTGCTATATCTCGCATGATTGTGTTGACATCTCCAAATTTTCAATATTTATTTGGTTTGTATATGTCGAGAAATTCTAGACAATGACCAAAATATTACCTAGTTAGCCTTATAACTCAAATGTGACAGAAGTACATCAAAATACTAAGAAACATATTACATTTTTTTCATGGACAAAGTGCAGTCATCCTTAATAAGGAAATGCATGTATATCAACTACTCATCTATCAATACGAACTGAAAGCACTAAGTAAATGACTGTGAGAGCTATCCTCGTGGTACTTCAACTTGTGAGAATAAACATGTCTGCAGATAAGATTAGTCAATCAGGTATTCAGGCAGAGCAAACATGTCTACGCAAATATAACCTTACTACTACACACAGAATTACAAGTACAGTTGATTCCATATAACTTACCTGAGCAAGTATGGGCAATCAGGATCAGATAACCATAGGGTCCTAGCTACATCATTTAATTCAAAGCAGATCACAGACTACACAAATCAAAGTCGTTGCGCAGCAGGAAATGTCACAAACTGACATGGGCTTGATCTGGTAGTTTAGACATTTTTTCCAGTACAAACATGGTAGATTTCCATTGACGTTGCAATACATTATCACATAGCTTACCAACAAGTTACCGAAAAAGTAACTTCCACATGTGGTCGATGATCCTCGGTGATGGCGGACGTGATCGCTTCCACATGCTTCGTCGGGATGCTCTGCTAATCCAGCTTCCTAACCTGCAATCACCAGCGCACACGCATCTCAGCATATCATTTCGTCGAGCACCTATCTGTCGCAAAAACACCTAGGAGAGGGGCAGGGAAACAAAAGTACTAGAAGTAAGCAGAAGGAGAAGATTATTCGGAGAGCGAGGGTGTCGACGAGGAAGGTGCGGCGTCCGTTGGTATTGAAGGGCTTCGAGATGCTGCGGACGGTGCCGGCCCACCGCTTCGGCCACTGCTGGTGGTGGTGGTGCTGCAGGAGCAGGCCGCGCCTAACGCTGCGCAGGGCTCCAAGCCTCAAGGGGAGGCCGAGGCGGCGTGGTCGAGCAGGGGCTCGAGGAGGGAGCCGTAGACCGCTAGGGGGCGCAGTCAGAGCCGCGACGGTGCTTGAATGGCACCGGTGACCCAGCCAAACCCGAGGCTAGGGTTAGCCACGGGGACGCGCTCGAGGGCGAATACGCGTCATGGTGGCGGGGGAATTGGCGGCTGAGATAGGGCCACGGTCGCGCCGGCGGATGGCGCCGCGGGAGAGGCCGCGACGGCCGGAGCGGCAGGGGCGGCGGAGACAGGGATACGGCGGCGCATCGCGAGCGGAAGAGAACAGATGGAGGCGAGAAAGGGGATCCCGTATGTCGTACTGATTAATTAGCCTTGTACTGTACGTACATGGTCGCGCCGGTGGATGGCGGTGCATCTCGATTAATTGGCCTTGTACTGTACTGTACGTACGAGGCGTGATTTTTCTCGCTCGCTATAACCAAAAAGCGACGCAAAGCGGGTCTTCTCGATCAGTTTTGGGGTTTCGTACGCTCATACATGCATGTGTGTGCGTCGGTCGGTCGTAATGTTTTTTCGTTTCGCTCTTCAAACAACAAAGCTAGTAACGAAATCCAACGATCCAATACTGTTCCTCTCTTCTGTTCTCTTCTCTTCTCAGATTTATTTATTTATTGTTTACAAAGACAAACAACAACGTACGAGCACAATCATCCATAACCTCGTCAGAAATCCAGAGGCACTCTACAAAGTGCCACTAAAAATAGTATTTTCAGAGGCAATTTGAGAAAATGCTACTAAAAATGACATTTTTAGTGGCACTTTGACTAAAATACCACTAAAAAATGCCATTTATAGAGGCACTTTAACTAAAATGCCACTAAAAATACCATTTACAGAGGCAATTTGAAAAAATGCCACTAAATATGACATTTACAGAGGCACTTTGACTAAAATGCCTCTAAAAATGATTTTTAGGGGCATTTCAAAGCAGTGCCGCAAGCAAAATGGCTCTAATAATAGGTTCTCTTATAGTGGGTCCACACGTAAACCTGAGAATAGTTTGATACCTGGGCCATACCTAAACCTTACCCATCGGAGGAAACGTGGCAACCCAACCTAACCTGAACCCACTTGATGTTGACATCAACCTGACCAAAACCAGACCCAATCGATCCTCCACCAAAGCCGAACTGAAACTGTGGGTTAGAACCATTAATTGCAATGGGTTAAAAACTGTTCCATCCAACGGGTTCAAGGCTCATGCACGTACATGCACGTGAGTACGTGACGCGTACATTCGGCTGGGCGCCTGCTGCGCACGTGAGTTCCATCGCGAAGTAGCAGAGTGGACCGCCAGTTTCCTTTTTTCGTACTTTTACCTTCGCCAGCTCTCGCAATTCTAAAAGAAATTTGTTTTTCGTTTTTATTTTCTGTCCAGCAGTGCACCGCTAGTTGGGCACGCGCATACATTTTCAAATCCACTGTTCTTAGGATTGTTAGAATATGTAACTGTGTCATACAGAGCTAATTAGCACGTTTGCACACAGAGCTCGGTCATACAGACCAAATTGAAAAATTGAAAGGTTTCTCAGCTTCTCTAATGCATCGATGGTACCGGCACAGCAGCACTCCGCCTCATCTCGGCCACGAGGCGCGCCACGGCGCCGTCGATGCTGGCGATCGCCTCCGCACCTCCTCGCTTGGCCAATGCCGCCAGCACCGCCGCGGCCGTCTCCTCGTCGCTTATGGCGGACAACGCGGCCTCGGCCACGCCGGCGTCCACGAGCTTCCCGACGTTCTCCCTCTCGCCCGCCAGCGAAAGCAGCGCGGCCAGCGCGTCCTTCTTCGTGCTCGTCGGGCCGGTGCGCGCCAGGTGCACTGGATTTTCCACGACAGACGCGTTTCGGCCCAGCCTGCGGTGGTACGCCAGGCTGAGCACCGCGGCTGCGGCGTTCTCCTTGGCGCGCCACGTCGTGCCGCCGGAGCCCATGATATGGGTGACCGCCTCGACGGCGCCGTCGGCGTGCATGATGCGCTTCTTGTTGGCCTCGAGGACTGAGAGGTTGAGCAGCGCGGTCACGACGTTGAGCTGGAGCCCGGCGTCCTCGGAGTAGAGCAGGGGCACGAGGATCGGTACGGCGCCGGCCTCTCCCACGAACACGACATTGCCACCACCTGCATGCCAAAATATAGTTAACGACAAGAAGCAGACTGAAACTCTCCTTATCCCATGCCTCCTGGACGCACAACAGCAGTGGCTTGCCGGTGATGAGCAGGAGCCGCTCCCACGCCGGCGGCGAAGTACCTCAGCCCGCGTGCGAAGAGAAGGCCGGGAGTGGCATGGCGGTGTCGCAACAGCTGCACTAGATGCCGGCCAGGTGATCGCGCCATTTGTTGATGTCGGCGCCGGCGCCGGCGAGCTCCGGCCTCAGCACATAGACCACCTGCTCTTTCTCCTTGAGTGCGCCGACGTCGACCAGCCATGTAGGCGCCGCCGTCGTGCTGCTGTTGTTGTCGTTACGTCGGACGACGAGGCTGCACCAGGTGGCGTGCTGCTCTGCCTCGTCGATGCCGTCGAGGCCGCGGCGCGGGAGGCGGTGCTCTTCCTGCCTTTGTTCGGCAGCGCGCGGGGGGGCACGGCCTTCGGCTGGTCGTTGGTGTTGCCTTGGGCGCCACTGCGCCAGGGTGCGCGCCCGCCAGTTTGCGGGGGCACGGCGACGGCGGCTGACCAAACTGCGCGTACCTCTGCATCCACGACGGCCGGGAAGAAGTGGAGCCCATCCCACCAAGATCATGAGCTGCTGCGGCAAGTGCGCCAGCGACGAGGCCGGCGGCCGCTCCAAACGGAGGATTCGGGGACGGCAAGCCACGAGCGGCGGCGACTGTAGTCGTAGATCGAGACAGGGTCAAGGGCGCGGTGACTATAGTCCTAGATGCGGATCCACCGAGAGGAGACGGCGACAGCGGCAGTCGCGAAGGAAGCGGCGGCTATCAGGCTCGACACTTTTTTTTTAGATGTATCAGGTCGAGAGTCAAGAGAAATTGGGCACAGAAATTGGCTACGGGAAGAGATCAAATGGTTAAAACCAATTTTGCCAACCGGGTCAAAACCATGGGTTGGACCTGTCTAGACCCAGAACTGTTAGGACCCATACCTGTCTGCACCCAACCATTTTGTGTACAAAACCGAACTGCACCAAACCTGTTGTCACGTCTAGCCCATCAACACCCGAACCAAACAAACCTACGAGGAAACCCAACCCAGTACACCCGGTTAAACAAAAACCAATCTCAGGTTTACCAGCGACGGCGGCTGAGCGAAGATGGCAGAGAGGTTAAAAAAATATACATACATCAAACACAGTAGCTATTGCTGCGATGACGGAGTTCACGGCGGCACGACAGAGGTTGAAGAACACACGTACACTTGCCACAGTCTAAACACGAACATACTTCAATATAACCTCTACTTGTATATGACCACAGAAACGAAAAAATTACAACACGAAAATTGTGCGGAACGTCGAGATTAAACTACTCGATAAAGGACATTTTAAACGGTCACAACTGAGTGCGATAAATTTGACAAAATATGATTTTCAAATGAGCATACGAAATTCAAACAAAAAAATCAAACAAATAGAAACCTTCCCGTAGCGTCATGATATGTGACCTAGTTACCAGAAAAAATATAAACTTGCTTTTTGGAAGTTTTACTGCAAAAGTGTTCTCAGAAATTTGCTATCACGAACGAACATTCATAGCTTTCAAGACAAACGAGCAATGTTTTGGCCATATTCATGACATAGTTTGTCGAAATGTGCTCCAATTTGGCACATGTATTCATTGTGGGATGGCAAGCAATGTTGCCGAACAAATATTTCGACATGTTTCACAAAAAACCCCACTTTTCATTTTTTAAGTGCTTAAAATAGCATTTTTTGTGAAGCGGCTACCGAAAAAGTCGTCCACAAGGGCACCGATACATATTCTTCACAAAGTAGACATCATTTTATGTACAATCACCAAAAGGCATGCATTTCTGAGCTTTCTGTCTATTTCCGGCCATTTAAACGGCTTCCTGCCGATTCAGCCGGAAACGGCTAGATTTTGAACTACGGCTGCCACATAGCTTGCCCTTTATTTTTCCTAAATTTCATTTTTAGGTTCACAAGTATCCATTTCATCAGAGTTACATCAAAATATCCACATGATTCAAACACTAGACACGAACGGTCACAGCGGCGACTTTGACTAGATTTTCAAATAAGCATACGAAATTCAAAAAAAAAATGGAAAACCTTCGCGTAGCGTCATGATATGTGACCTAGTTACCAGAAAAAAAATATAAACTTGCTTTGCGGAAGTTTTACTGCAAAAGTGTTCTCATAAACTTGATATCACGAACGAACATTCATAGCTTTCAAGATAAACGAGCAATGTTTTGGCCATATTCATGACATAGTTTGTCGAAATGTGCTCCAATGTGGCACATGTGTTCATTGTGGGATGGCAAGCAATGTTGCCGAACAAAGATTTCGACATGTTTCACAAAACACCCCACTTTTCATTTTTCAAGTGCTAAAAATAGCATTTTTTGCGTAGCGGCTACCGAGAAAGTCGTCCACAATGGCACCGATACATATTCTTCACAAAGTAGACATCATATTATGTACAATCACCAAAAGGCATGCATTTTTGAGCTTTCTGTCTATTTCCGGTCATTTAAACAGTTTCCTGCCGATTCAGCTGGAAACGGCTAGATTTTAAACTGCAGCTGCCACATAGCTTGCCCGTTATTTTTCCTAACTTTCATTTTTAGCTTCACAAGTATCTATTTCATCATAGATACACCAAAATCTCCACATGATTCAACTACTAGACACGAACGGTCACGACGGTGAGTTTGACTATATTTTCAAATGAGCATACGAAATTTAAAAAAATCAAAAAATGAAAAACCTTCGCGTGGCGTCATGATATGTGACCTAGTTTGCAGGAAAAAATATAGACTTGCAATGCGGAAGTTTTATTGAAAAAGTGTTCTCAGAAACTTGCTATCACGAACGAACATTCATTTTAAAACCCACTTTTCGTTCAACTTCATTTTAAAACCTACATAAAAAATCAAAAAGAAAAAATGTTTTTTTATTTTCGAAGTGATAAACCATATAGAAAGATTCGTGTAGGACTTCATGTTTTTTTTCTATTATTACGATTTTCAATTGTTTAGCTGTTTTTCAAATTTGTCTATAATGAGAAACCTTTTTTTAAAGAGATATAATGAAAAACCAGTTATTTATCTTAGTTTCGTTATGGGCCGAATACATGTGGGTGTAGAATATGAGGGCATCCTGCCTTCATTCCCGCATGGGCCAAGGCCCACGGGGCACAAGAAAAAAAAAGGTGGCCTCATCCACCCATGCCCAGGCCCAGTCGGTCTTATACCTTAAAATGCACCAAGGCGCTTCAGTATCACAAATGGTGCTGTGGATAGTTGGTTAGGGGAGCCCACATAACCTGAGAGGTCGCGGGTTCAAGTCCCACCGGCTCTTTTTGCTAAATTATATTTGCGAATTTGCGTTGTCATGTGCGTGTACCGCTTGTCACACATGTGGTGTTAGTATGGCCTACATGTCATGTTGGTGGTCGAGACCCACATGTAAGGTAGGGTAGGTGCAGGCCCAACATGTCATTGGAATGGGTGCGGGACCCGCATGTCGGGGCCTGGTTGGGACCCACATGTCAGTTAGTATGGGTGCGGGCCCCACATGTCAGGGCGGGGCCAGTACTGCGGGTCCCACATGTCAGGTAGGGTGGGTGCGGGACCCACATGTTAGGTAGGGTGGGTCCCACATGTTAGGTAGGGTAGGGTGTGTGCAGGCCCCACATGTCATTGGAATGGGTGCGGGACCCGCATGTCGGGGCCGGGTTGGGACCCACATGTCAGTTAGTATGGGTGCGGGCCCCACATGTCAGGGCGGGGCCAGTACCCAAGGGTGGGTCCCACATGTCAGGTAGGATGGGTGCGGGTCCCACATGTCAGGTAGGGTAGGGTAGGCGCGGGTCCCACATGTCAGGTAGGGTAGGTGCGGGTCCCACATGTCAGGGCGGGGACCCACATGTCTGACAATGGGTCCTACCTGTCAGAGTGACACGTCAGCGAAAATGACATTGACACATAGGCGAGACGGCTGAGTTGGCTGTCCAGTCAGAGTGACATGTAAGCAAAAAATGACACCTAATTACTGCCACGTGTGTGAGATTGCTGAGTTGACTGTCAACTCATGCGAAAGACCATTTAAATTGGTCGTAACCAGCTAGGAAAAATATATTAAATTAGTGTTATTTGCATTATGACCAATTCATGTAAGGAGATTATGACATTTCTTACAGATTTGGTCGTTATATTTTCGGGTTTAGACCCTCCAAAACAGCGAGGGACCAAATGGTACAAAATGGTCATAGATCTATGACCAATATTTTCAGGGTCACTATCAAAAGGTCATAGGATAGCATATTTCTTGTAGTGACTGCCAATCCCCGCTCGAGGCCACTCCTCCACAAAGGCTACCGCCCCCAAACTCAGATCAATGAACTCCGCCGCCGCCGGTCGCCATCCCCCTCCAAAGCTTACCCTAGATGGCCGTGGATTCCGCCAGAGATGTTCGAAATTGGAATGAATTGGACCAAATTTCTCTGGAATGTCGACACCGCATTCAGTGGGACCCAGTCCATCAACCCTCTCCGATCTCTGCCACGCGTATGGTCGAGATGAGGAAAATTTCCGGGCTCTGGTCCACCTCATTCTGGTCAATCGAATCCGCCATGGCCAAAACCTTCGAACCTGGCAAAATCCCCAACCTCGGAGCCGAAAATTCCATCACAATTTGGGGCTCTCGTTCGGAATCCGATCTAGGTGCTGGCATACTCGGGAGATGATCCAATTGATCATTCCCAACAGCCAAAGCAGTCCGATCGACCCGAAATGAGCTCCTCTTCAATGAAAATTCGTCCAAAAAAGCAAATCCAAAATCCAAATCAGAAACCAACGGGCGGGAACAACTGCCTAATGATCTCTCTCGCCCTTCCACCCGTAGTGCCTGATTCGTCTCCAGACCAATTATGTAATAACGGGAGCAAATTTCGCCCATGAACGCCCCATTTCCTCCCGAAGGAGCAAATCGCATCCATGGCTAGAATCGCCTCCTCTTCCCCTCCATGCCAAAGTAGCTCCCCACACCGCGCCGCAACCTTCTCCGGATCCCCAGGGAAAACCCCTAAACCACCCAGAGTAAGGAGTTCCTCGCCCTCATCCGTCCTCTTCCCCGATCGTAGGCTCACCAGCTCGACTCGGTGTCCAGGGAGCTCGATCCATGTCCCAACCTCCACCCGTTCCCCGACGATCAGGTCACGGGTGTCGATCACCACCTCGTCCTCATCGAGAAGTACCAATCGCCCCCGCTCATGCCGGAGCACGGGCGTGCCACGGCGAAGGGACCTCGCCGGTGATGGCAAGCCTATCGTCAAGGCGAACCTCGCCGCCCATCGCGTACCTCCATCGCAGTCACATGGCAGCACCGCGGGAGAGTGCGCGGTTTTGTCGCGAGAGCTCTGCCCACCCATCACGACGCCGGCGAGGTCGTCGCCCAACTTGCATAGCCATATAGTCCAAGTACGAATCCTATTAAACTATTGTGTTTACATATTTATCATTGTATCGTTGTATATTTGACTCATTATAAGACACGAGTCTATTATTTCGTCCTATTTGTTTCTGTTTCGAATTGAGAAAACATCCGACCTGCATATGTATTCGAGTAATGTCCGATCTGTAGCCGTATCCGACAACATTTATATTTGTATCCATATTCGTTTTGAACATATGATAACGGACGTGGAAATGGTGGCATCTGTTTCCACCCCCAGTGCATTCCCACCACGTTCACATGCAGGCGCTAGCTAGCCAATTTGCTTGGTGCAACTTGCTGTTCGTTAGCTGCAAAAAATAAATGAGTAGGAGTAGAAAACTTGCTGTTCGCGATCGATCAGTGAGTCTGTAGATCGTGGCCTGAAGCAGACGCGGAATCTATTGGGGACACGAACCACGCTGTACGACGCTGGCCGGCCTTGGGCCTGTAAGGAAGACCTGCCGATGGGGTCGTCGCTTCGCTACATTGGTTGGAGAAGAGACAGCGTGCAGACTGCAGATACGGTCGTTTGCGCTGCGCGCGCGCGTGGAACGATTTTCTCGGTGCAGAAAAGAAGGTGGCGCCTCGCTGTTTGTTGCAGTTCCAGACCCGGCATGCATGGACGTACCTTCTGCTGGTGAAACTGTGTTGGCTTGTCTGCGACGCGCACCGTTGACCGCGGAACAGCGGAGGCTCCATTTGGCTATAGCTATAGGAGTACGTCGTACGTGTTAGGAAACCGACCGTACGAAGCAACACGGGCCCACCCTTTCTTGGGATTGGTCCTCAACCCTACCCCTCTCACTCTTATATATACCCATGTACAGTGGCGAAGCCAGGATAATTAGTCACTGGGGTCAAAACATTTTGCAACACATAATTGCAGCAATTTTTAATGGGGTCATTTTTTCATATGCAATATAGATACAAAGGATTTTGGGTGAGGCATCGGTGTCATTTGACACCGGCAATTACACTCTAGCTCCGCCCCTGCCAATGTATTGTATGGAGAGACACACACCATTGATCAAAAGATCTGTCACACCTATATCTCTGTGTACTTTTACTTTTCGCATCTGTGATTGTGCCGCGTGTACGACTCTTTCGACTACGCTCTCGCTCCACGCCCTTGGACCGGACTCGCGGGCAAAGGTTGTGGAACACGTTATCAGCACGAACTGCTTCGCCAACTGATCTGCATCGAGCCTTCATCAAGCAGGCTCTCGTTGTTCATCGCGGAGGTATAATCCAGATCCGATCGCAACAACGGTTTTGCATCTATTTATATTTCCGTTCTTGCAATACGTTTTATACTACCTATGATGTCGATTTCCCTCTCGAGAGTCGAGCTGACGAAATAAAGCCATCTTGTTACTCGGGCCAAGTGTCAACTCACCTTACATATATAATTATGTTCATCAGAACTGTAGTTATTCCAAAAAATTCTTCGTGATTGACAGGTGTTCTGTGGTACGTATGCATCGACATGGCCTAGCATCCTGGGATAAAAGTACTGGGAAAAATAATAGGTTCTGTTTTCCAGTAGTTATCTACATGTAGCAAATTAAGATCTCTTTTGCCGGAAAAAAGATCCATCGTAAGAATTTCACAGTTCTTTCGAAGAAAGATACTCTCTTAAATTTCCCTTAAATTACGGTTGTATGCATCGTTTCGATGCAAGGCCGGCAGTTGTTTCCCATTTCGAAAAAAAGAGAGCGACGTCACTTGTTCTTTCTGTGAGTGGAGAAAGCCTAGTGGCGTACGTGCTGCCGTGTTCCCCATGGAAGCCGGCACACATTCAGTTCAGCACCCTATGATCGAGGTCCACACGTACTCCCTCCGTTCCATATTAGATGACTTCCATTTGTACAAAAATTGATGTACCTAGACTTATAACATGTCTAGATACATCCACTTTTGTACAAATTGAAGTTATCTAATTTGGAACGGAGGGAGTAGTAGATTGGGCAGATAAAGGAAAGACGAGTTAATTGCACCGGCGGTCACACAACTCGTCACCTATGTGCACTTAAATCACACAACTGGAGAACTAAAATTTTTGGTCACACAACTGAAAAGTGGGTGCACTTTGGTCACAAACGGGTCATTTTTCAGAAAACCCCCTGGAGTAATATTAGGAGTGCCAAATTGCAAAAATATACACCTGACCGGTGGGGCCCACCCGTCAGGTCTTTCTTCTACCTCCCGCAACGGCCCCAGTACAGTATAATCAGAGATTGATGTCTACCTTGGGCGTACAATTGATGGTAGCCTCTTCCTCCTTTGTTTAGACACGGACAGTTAGAATCTAACCAGAATCGACCAAGTCTAGGTCTTAAGCTTGCAGTATACAGAATCAATGGAAATCCAATTTAATCCAGGGGAGGCAAAATCTGGAGCAGCTTTGGGGGCTTACCGCAACCTAGCAAATTGACAGAAATTAGCGATGGGATAGAAATCCGGCGGACGGGAGGCGCCCCTATCCGTCCAATTTAATCCAGAGGGAACCTTTTTAACATGGCCGTGGCGTTGTGGCGCCGGCGGACGGGAGCAGCTCCTCGTCCATGGCGACAAGAGGAGGCCGTGTTGGGCATCGTCCTGGACATGGAGGACCAGACGTGGGCGGAGGGGGCCTCGCCGTAGGTGGGGATCCGGAGCCGGCGGAGGTAGCAGCGCCGGCGGATGGGAGCCCGCGCTGGCGGCCGGGTGCTGCGCCGGCGGACGGGATGCGCGATGGCGGCCGGGAGGCGCGATGGAGGCCGGGAGCTGAACCGGCCGGCGGCCGGCAGTCACGTCGGCGTGCAAGTAGTGGGGATGAGGTGGTGCGGGAGGTAGAGGAAAGACCTGACGGTTGGGCCCCACCGGTCAGTTGTATTTTTTTGCAATTTGGCACTCCTAATATTACTGCAGGGGGTTTTCTGAAAAATGATAGTCGAAAACGGGATGACGTGGCCCGTTTGTGACCAAAGTGTACCCATTTTTCAGTTGTGTGACCAAAAAATTCAGTTCTCCAGTTGTATGACTTAAGTGCATATAGGTGACGAGTTGTGTGACCGCCGGTGCAATTAACTCAACCATGTCGGAAGCGAGGCATCACATTTCACTCTCCCAGGAGAGAAATGAGCACTACTCTCACTCTCAGCGGCGGCAGCCAGGACAAAAGGAACGAAAGCTGAGTGATCCCCTCATGATGGAGATCTGCTTGATCGCAATCAGCTTGCGGATGCAGCTCTACGGCTCTACCACTCAACCGCCATCGTCCTGCTATCGAACATTGCTGTCTTGAGACGGCCGTGTTAGTCGACAGGTCCATCGGATTGCACGCGTGATGCGCTGGCCACTCGATCCACATCCGCTGGCTGCGGCCGGCACGGCATGAGTTTTTTCTCGCTGGTACGGTGTGACCCATGCGGCTAACGACCGATCAGCTCCTTGTTGCCACGAGAGGCATCAGTCGATCAGAGATCAGCTAGATCATTCATGGCCTCCTCCTGTTCGCTCTAGAATCTAGATGCCGTTGATTGCAAAGGAGGCATGAACAGTTTTGCACTTTTTCGATCACAAGCCCAACACTGTGCTTGCGCGAGCAACAGTTAAAATGCACTGCCTTGGATGCACTCTGCCATTCATTTCAAGAAGAAGGAGCTGACTCGGCAGTCCTGACTGATGCTGAAGATCAACAGTGTTTCAAGGTTTGAGCAGCGTCTTCTGCACCGCATTAGCTGTTTGGCTCGTGATTCCTGTCAGGTAAGACAGACTTAAATGGAGAAGTAGGTAGTGTCATGTTACTGTGTTAGCATGCTCCATCAGACCCTCACATAGTGCGGTTTCTGAAAATGCCACAGCAGGTCAGGTACAAAGTAAATCAGCGTGTTTACATCAGCAGGAGATCGACTGGTTGCAGGTGCATCAGGAAATTATCAGACATGTTTCCCGATCGACCTTGTCCACACAATAAATATACTGTACACATCAAAACCACGGGCTGCATGCTTGGGTGATTACTCCGGCTAGCCGGGACTCTGAAAATTACAGCCGACGCTTTCAGATCGATCGTTTTTATCTGGAAGCAGGTTTGTATAGAACACAGTCGACACCACGTTCACATGCACTGCATGCTTATTTCCTTCCGGATCATGTCCACGCAATACGAAAATCACGGGCTACTAGCTACTGTAGTTGCCACTCGATCGATCCTCGTGTTATCTTGATTCTCGAAGCAGCTAGGTAGCACAGTTGGCAGCACGTTCACATGCAGGCGCTAGCTAGCTAGCCAATTTGCTTAGTGCAACTTGCTATTCGTTTACCTGCAAAAAAAAAACTGCTGGACAGGAACCACTGTTGAATCACAAGGAAGGTCCTCCTAGCATATTTCTGTGTGCCAAAGAGCGTTCTGCGTAAAGTCTGAACCCAGGGGGGAGTCGACACGCAACGCCACCGTACGTACGATCCACCTGCCGTGCCGATGGGGTCGTCGCTACATTGGTTGGAGAAGAGGACAAGAGACAGCATACGTGTACGTACGGCGGTCGCGCGAGTGGAACGATTTTCTCAGTGTGGCGCGTGCAGAAAAGAAGGTGGCGCCTCGCTGTTTGTTGCAGTTCCAGACCCGGCCGGCATGGACGTACGTTCTGCTGCTGGTGGACGCACGGTGAAACTGTGTTGGCTTGTCCTGCGACACGCACCGTTGACCGCGGAACAGTGGAGGCTCCATTTGGCTATAGCTATAGGAGTACGTCGTAGTACGTGTTAGGAAACCGACCGTACGAAGCAACGTACGGGCTCACCCTTTCTTGCGGTGGGGTTTTCCCTCTAGATTGTTTCTCAACCCTAACCCCTCTTCCTCTTATATATACCCATGTAACACACCATTGATAATAAGATCTGTCACACCTATATCTCTGTGTCCTTTTACTTTTCGCATCTGTGATTGTGCCGCGTGTACGACTCCTTCGACTACGCTCTCGCTCCACGCTCTTGGACCGGACTCGCCGGCAAAGGTTGTGGAACACGTTACCAGCACTAACTGCTCCGCCAACTGATCTGCATCGAGCCTTCATCAAACAGGCTCTCGTTGTCCATCGCGGAGGTATAATCCAGATCCGATCGCAACAACGGTTTTGCATCTATTTATATTTCCGTTCTTGCAATACGTTTTATACTACCTACAGTGTCGATTTTCCTCCCGAGAGTCGAGCTGACGAATACGTCGCCGACCAATGTCGATACTCTCGGATTCATGGGGGATTTGATGACGCCACCGTAGGGAGTCGGTACCGTAGGAAGTCGGTACGGAAGTGATCCTGATGATCACGGTACCGCCGCGGCGCACCGGCCTCCTCCTGTTCGCTCTAGAATCTAGATGCCGTTGATCGCAAAGGAGGCATGAACAGTTTTGCACTTTTTCGATCACAACCCCAACACTGTGCTTGCGCGAGCAACAGTTAAAATGCACCGCCTTGGATGTACCCTTCCATTCATTTCAAGAAGAAGGAGCTGACTCGGCATGCAGTTCCTGACTGATGCCAGAGATCAACAGTGTTTCAAGGTTTGAGCAGCGTCTTCTGCACCGCATTGGCTGATACATATTTCGACGTGAGACTTGATGCACACTAGGAAATTAAAGGAAGACGTACTCATACTTACAGTAGCTGTTTGGCTCGTGATTCCTGTCAGGCTTAAATGGAGAAGTATATGTTAGCATATGCTCCCTCAGACCCTCACATAGTGCGGTTCCTGAAAATGCCACAGCAGGTCAGGTACAAAGTAAAACTCGTGGTTCATCATTCTACGTACAGTTGTGATGAAACAACTGGTCAATTACAGGCGACGCTTTCACGCTGGTCAATTAAGCTAGTGCCACTAGCTAGCTCGTGATCGATCGATCCAACGTTTTTATCTGGAAGCAGGTTTCTAGAACACAGTCGACACCACGTTCAGATGCACTGCATAGTATCCTTCCGTCCACCGTCCACGCAATACGAAAATCAGGGCTGCTCGTTGCCACTCGATGGATCGATCGATCGATCGTCGTGTTACCTTGATTCTTCTTGAAGTAGATAGTAGCAGAGTTCCACGAGGGGTGGGAACTGGTAGCGGATAATTCGATATTTGTATTCAAGAAATTATAAATGAAAGTGGTAAATATTCGAATCCGAACGGAATAGAAATATCCGGATTCTTTTCTACATGTACAAATACAAATGTTTTACTGAAATGAAGCAAATGAGGATATGGAAATGGATATATCCGTATCCCGAATAAAATTATGTTAGCCAATTTAGGTAATCCTACCCGATGTGGCAATTAATTAACAAGACTAAAAGAGTAAGAAAGTGGTCAAATGTATTTTTTCTGTGATAAAACTTTAAACTATAGTGTTTACATAGCTATATTTATCACTGTATATTTGACTCATTATAAGACACGAGTCTATTATTTCGTTATATTCGTCTCTGTTTCGAATTGAGAAAATATCCGATTTGCTTGGTGCAACTTGCTGTTCGTTAGCTGCATAAAATAAATACGTAGAAAACTTGCCAGAGAGTGTGTTTTGCGTGAAGTCTGATTTATCTAGACATGTTACGCGTATAGATACATTCACATGTGGACAAATAAAAGTCAATTAATTTTGAAGAGAAGGAGTACATTGGAGAAGAGAACACAACAGACAGCAGATACGTGTACGTACGTACGGCGGTCGCGCGAGTGCAATGATTTTCTCGGTGCGGCCGCGCGTGTAGAAAAGAAGAAGGTGGCACCTCGCTGTTTGTTGCAGTTAGTACGTACGTGGCGGTTGACCGCGGAACAGTGGAGGCTCGATCGATTTGGCTATGGCCGGCTATAGGGTACGTCGTACGTACACGGTGTACTGCGGAGTTTGGCTAGCTGTTGCCCGCGCGAGCGCTCGCTCGCTCTGCGGACGCGTTGACGCCGTGGCCACGACGCGCAGCACGTGGGTGAGACCCATCCACGTCTTCTTCCTCTCGTGTCTTCCCCAAAATTCACGATTCCCCAAAGTTCCCTAAGGGTGGGAATTTGTACTCTCTCCGTATCAAAATATAAGTCGCACTAGTCACTTACCACACACATGTACATAGACACGTACATGTGTGTGGTAAGTGACTAGTGCGACTTATATTTTGATACGGAGGGAGTAGCATATAATCCGAATTCGAATGAAATAGAAATGAAAGTGATAAATATCCGGATTCATTTTTATAGATACAAATACAAATGTGGTATTGATACGAAGCAAATGAGGAAATGGATATATACGTATCCCGATTAAAATTATGTTATTCAATTTTGGCAATTCTTCCCCGATATGGCAATTAACAAAACTAAAAAGAGTAAGAAAGTGGTCAAATGTAATTTTCTATGACAAAACGTTTTTTTTGAGATTCGGGGGGGGGGGGGGGGGGGGGGGTCAGGGGATACAAGGAAATAGAAGACAAAGAAAAAAAAACAAAAAGGCTACTAGAAAAGGGAAAAGCAAGAACCTACTCCCTCCGTTCCAAATTAATTGACTTCCATTTGTCCACATGTGGATGTATCTAGACAATTACACGTATAGATACATCCACATGTGGACAAATGAAAGTCAATTAATTTGAAACGGAGGTAGTATATGAGAGGCACAAAGAGATGAGGGATACTTTAAACTATTGTGTTTACATAGCTATATTTACCACAGTATTGTTGTATATTTGACTCGTTATAAGACACGAGTCTATTAGTTCGTCCTATTTGTTTCTGTTTCAAATTGGACCTGCATATGTATTCGAGTAATATCCGATCCTTAGCCGTATCCGACAACATTCATATTTGTATATATCCGTATTCGTTTTGAAAATATGATAAGGGACGTGGAAATGGTGGCATCTGTTTCCACCCCCAGTACATTCCCACCACGTTCACATGCAGGCGCTAGCTAGCTAGCCAATTTGCTTGGTGCAACTTGCGTGAAGTCTGAACCCAGGGGGGACACGCAACGCCACCATACGTACGGTCCACCTGCCGATGGTCGTCGCTACATTGGAGAAGACAACACAACAGACAGCGTGCAGACTGCAGATACGTACGTGTACGCACGGCGGTCGCGCGAGTGCAACGATTTTCTCGCGCGTGCAGAAAAGAAGAAGGTGGCGCCTCGCTCGCTGTTTGTTGCAGTTCCAGACCCGGCCGGCATGGACGTACGTTCTGCTGCTGGTGGACGTACGGTGAAACTGTGTTGGCTTGTCCTGCCGTTGACCGCGGAACAGTAGAGGCTCCACTATAGCTATAGGAGTACGTCGTACGTGTTAGGAAACCGACCGTACGAAGCGGCCCACCTTTTTTGGGGTGGGGGTTTTCTCTCTATATTTGTGCTCAACCCTACCCCTCTCACTCTTATATATGTCAAAGTATTATTATTGTATATACGGGTATGGTGTAGTACACCAGCCCGTATATACCCACATATGTACAAGCCACGGTAGAGGCTCTTTCTACCTATATTAACACGCAACCGATCTCCCGAAAGGGGTACGATCGTTCTACCCTAGAAATTCAACATGGTATCAGAGCTCCCTCCTTCCGAGCTCTAGCTGCCGCCGCCGCCGCTGAACTCAGCCGCCGCCGCCATACAACACACCTTGCCGCCGCCGCAGGACCTCTGTCGCCGCCGCCTACAACTCCACAAACTACAATCGCCGCTGGATCTGCTTCGTGCTGTCTAGCCGCCCCGATAAACCTACAAACCCTAGATACAAACCCGCCGCCGCCGTAGTATTTGTGCTGCCGCCGCCGCCTACAACCTACAACCCTTGCCGCTGGTTCCATCCAGCCGCCTACATCACAACCCTAGCCGCAGGATCACTGCCGCCATTGCCGTCATGATGTTAAATTCCCTTAGTCCTGATGTTTTGTCTCATGTTCTTGGCATGGAATCTACTGCTCAAGCTTGGGCTGCTATCAACAACATGTTCTCATCGGCATCAAGATCTAAGGTGCAGCACATCCGATCTCTGCTCAACGACACCAAGAAAACCGGTCTCACCGCCGATCAGTACTACACCAAGATGAAGACTCTTGCCTCCGAGCTGGCTGCCATGGGCAAAGGCCTCGATGATGATGAACTTCTCGAATACCTTCTTCATGGCCTTGATGGAAAATCCTACAACTCACTTGTGACCACCATCAATGGAAATCCTGGTACCACCTTAGATGATTTTTATGCTCAGCTATGTTCATATGATATGCGTAATGATGTGTCAGATGATGCTACCGAGGACTTCGTCTCCTCGGCCAATGCTGCTCAGCGTGGGCGTGGTGGTCCGCCTCGCTATGGTAACCGTGATCGTTCCTATGATCGTGGTGATCGTGGCTCACGTGGAGAATCTTATGGTGACCATCGCCGTGATGGAGGAAGTCAAGACCGTCGTGATGGTGGCAGCCGTCGTGACAATTGGCGTGACAAACGTGATGACCGACGTGATGGAGGTAGCCGCCGTGACAATGGTAGTCGCCGAGATGATGACAGGCGCCATGGTCGCCGTGTTGACAAACCTCCCACCCCCTTCGTGGATATAACATGCCAGATTTGTAATTAGTCGCGTGTTTCTGGCGAGAGAATGGAGGCTGGGAGGAAGACGGGGGAGGAGACACGGATTAATCTGGAGCGTCCGGTTGTCTGCTGATCCGACGGTTCGCGCGCACTCGCCGCGGAAGGCAAACTGCCGACCGTTCTAAACGTAGAAATTCCATAATAAATTCTTGTTATGGGAAAATAACATATTTTGTTGCTGAAAAAAAGCACAATCCATGTCTTATTAACCTCAAATGCACATGCCGAATCATTTCTTACGGAGGAAATCAATATATTTTTAGATTCTTCGAGCAAAGCGAGTGGACTTTGCGTCGTTTGTCTCCCAGCCCGTCCGAGTCCCCTTAAAACTATACACCCTTAGAGCATCTCCAACCAGTCCCTTTAAACTGTACGGCCAGACCATTGCCAGGAGATAGACTAAAATAGGTTATCCAACCGGTTTTCCCAAACTCCCCCAATATGTCGTGGTTGTCCGACACACCTCAAACTCGGGTGTCCGGGCATGTCCGGACACTCCACCACGTAGGACGCGGTCCATCGCAAACCACTTTATTATTATTATTATTATTATTATTATTATTTCTTTTCTCCTTCTTTGTTCATCTCACCAATCACATACAATTGACCGGATATTTTTTGGGGACATGGCTGGAGATACACATGTTTTAGGTCAAAAGCATACAACGTCCGTACCGCAGACAATTTAGGGGCAATTTTCTTGCCATCGTGGTTGGAGATGCTCTTGAAGCATCATCTAGCAATCTCTGGGTTGAAACACCCTCTTGATGGGCCGACCTAGTTATAATATTTTTCTTTTCCCCCTATGTTTTCATTTTTCTATTTGTCTAGCATGTTTATTTTTTATTTTTCTGTTCCTTTCAATTTATTTTTCAGTTTTTTAAATCATATCAAAATTATATTTATGTAACGAATGAACAATATTTTCAACCCGTGAACAATTATTTCGAACAGTTTTTGTTACGAAGAATATTTTGAAAGGAAAAAAAACACGTGATTTGAAAAATATTCACAAGTTCAATAAGCACGTGAGTTAAAAAAATGTTCACAAAACGTTGTTTTCAAATTTTAAAAAATCCATGCTGATAAGTTATTGTTCACTATTTAAAATAAAGTTCACTGGGTTATAATTGTTTTTTTGCTAGCTCAAAAATATATTCTTACATGTCAATTTTTTACTATATTAAAAAAGATTCGTGTGGTTATGAAAAATTGTTTGCGAGTTCAAAATTATATCGGCACAATCCCAAAAAAAAAGTTCACTGATTGTACAGTAAAAATAATTCGTACGATTTTTCAGAAAACAATAAGAAAGTTAAGAAAAGTAAAAATAAAAATAAATAAAAAGGAAACACAAATTTAGAAGAAAAAACGAAGAAAAACTAAAAATTAAAACGAAGCAGTAAAATAAAATGGAAGCAAAAAAGGGTAAACAAAAGCATGAAAGAAACACAGGGAAAACAATTAGAGTAACTCTACCTGGGCCAGCCTTTCCGCCCGCCATGGGCGAGTTCCACCCAATCTTCCGCCACTGGCCAGCTTTTTTGGCTCACGCACTTCGTCACTCGCACACCAGCCTAATTCTCCTGCCCTTAAAAAAAAACAGCCTAATTCTCCGCGCGGCCGCGCCATCTCGCCCTTCACATCCACGAGCAAACGGAAGCACATGTTCTCCTCCGCGGCCTATCCTTACCACCAAATCAGGCTCTCGATCTGCTAGCCACGCCCGCCTAATCGGTTCGGCTGTTGGACGTTGTCGATCAACGCAACCCTTCCTGAGCCCGCCAGGTGTTCGACGGAATTCCCAACCAGGATGCCTCGGCGGATTCCATCCACGTTTCCTAACACTGGCGTCATTCTGGGAGGCTCTGGAACATTTCTTGTGGCCGGCGCACTAATGGCGCTGCACTGCCCAGAGCAGAGCAGTTGCATTGCTTGTGCGTCAAGTGTGGTTCTGATTGGCGGTGGCCCAGCTAGGCTCGCCGACTGCATGAAATTTGTTTCAGTGTCGACGATGGAGGACGGTAATAATAAAGTGGTGCGATCACATTTACACGCACTGTTATCCAGATGTCTAGGTTCTGCAGTACTTTCATATCTGAAATTTATCACATGAAGGGAAGATAAATATCAGATTTTAATTTTTTTAGTGGGCTACATTGAGAAGTACGTCTTTATAGCGGGATAGATCATCTCGATGGAAATATCGATTTTTTTTTTCATTCCAATACAATTACACATATATTCTGCTGGATTTAGAGTTTCTGGAAACAAATCCGTAATACATGTTTCTCGTCAATTTTAAGGCACTAAACTATAGTTCTTCTGCTGTAGATTTTCATCTGTTTTTTTTTTTTGCTCCAGGCTTAATTTGGAAAGGTCGACATGGGCAAGTATGGAAGAGTTTTCCTGGTCCTACTTTTACGGCATGCTCCTTGGTAATACTCCACAATTTTCTTTTATCACATCTGATTTGGCTAATATAACATTATTCGTTGCCTGGATGGTACTTCTGTACATTGATCCCCTGGCAAGTCTGATCTTCTTCCTGATGTTCTATATTTCCCCGGTCCAATTAGCACCACCAGTCCCCTCGCCTGAAAGTTGTTCATACTGAGCTGTTTGTTCTGTTGTACTTGCAACTATATCATCATCTGATGAACTCTCACTTCATAGATCACATACAGTAAGATATATTAGGCTTGAGTAGCTTGAGTGCCATACAGATGAATTTCTTGAGAAATAGCTGAATCCACTTACTTCACGGAGTAGATGATTAATCCTGTAGCTACAATAGCAAATGCTAGATAGTAGATCCAGTTTACCTTCGTGTTGCATATAAGACATATCAGCCTATATTAGAGCCAATTCACCTAGTCCAAAGTCATAATTTGGAGGGAAAAGTCACCTGTTGATGATAGAAGAAAATTCGAATTGCAACTGCCCAAACATCAGTCGTTAAGAGCGAGAGGTTGAACATAGTTGCTCCGCTCATCTGCGAGAGGTGCTAATCAGAAAGCTATATTATTATGGCATTGTTATTTGACAATGGGAGGGCCATCTGGACTAGTACTTGTTGATGAGTTGGTACATTCTGTTGTCTATATAACCGAATAATAGCATCCATTTTTCCCTTTGAGTTCCAACACGTGGAGTTTTTTCTTCCTACTCTCTCCGTTCCTAAATATATTTCCAGATTCACATGTATCTAGACATGTTTTAGTGTGTATGTTTACCCATTTCAGTCCGTATCTAGATCACATTTGAAATACCTAAAACATCTTATATTTAGAAACGGAGGGAGTAGTAAAGTAGAGAATAGCACTTGAACAGGTTGGGGAAACTTAACCTTAATAACAAAAGGAGCAGTGGTTCTGAACACCGAAGATACTACCGCATATCCTGTGAACAAACCTATCTGGAACGATGTGATAAATGGAGGGGGTTAGTCATTTCTTGATCTAATAAACAAGTGCATCCCACCTGAAGTATTATTGTCAGGTTGATGGATTTAGTTTGCTTACCAACATCGGGGACCAATTAATGCCTCTATATTCTTCATTTCAAACAGTGTTCTAAGGTTTGTTTATGTAGGGCAACATGAACTTTGCTTCAAGAACATAGACTAAAATATTTGCAGCTAGATTTTCGTGCAAATTCAAGTCATGAAAGAATAACAGAAAGTCAAACATAGTATTCTCAATCATGCCAGCTTTCATAATGACATTATGAAAAGGATACAGCTGAATTCCCGTGACAAGCATCCCAAATATTCCAAGCATAGGAACAAATTCGATTCTGTCTTTCTTCTTGACACAGTATTCCTACAAATGGAGGGTAATTAAAATTCCCGTTATAAAGCATGAAAAATTTGCATACATATTGACATCGCTATTGGTGATGATAGCAATTATGGAATGTGATTTAACAACCTCCCCGACATTGCTAAAACAATACAAAATGTCCCAGCAATGAAAATGGCGTCCCCCAAAAGTGGTATTTTACTCACATCTGCAAAAAATGAGCTATCATTCATCTTTTAATATTTATGTGAACTTTGCTACATAAACCAGACATTACATTTCCTGCTCGTGAGCCTCATAAACATTTCCTTTTATTGGAGTACCCAACACATATTCTGTTTTATTTTTTGCCATCTTCTGTTAGGAAGTTCTGAGATGAGTTGCTTAACCTATAATTGGCACTCTGAGAAGGTGTTTACTTACCTTGCACATCTGGAGAATCGGAATCTGATAGGATTCCCAAGGCAACTCCTGCCATGCAAGTTCCTGCTCCTACAAATTGCCAGAAAGAATATCTTGCGCCTAGTGCAAAGCTGGTAAGGATCAAGACCCATGGAATGGTGCAGCAATTCAACAGGTTTATGCTGGTGATGTATGAGTATTGGTACGCCTTGAGAGCTGCAACACAAGTTTAATAATGATGGCACTTTTAAACTACCGTCAATTGGTGTGGTTCAGAGTTCTAAACTGTATCCTGCATGGGGTGTACTCACAAAACAGTTTCCCTCGACATCGACGAAGACCAGCGCGAGATACCAGTACCACAGTATCTGCAAAGATGATAAAGAAGCTGGTGAGCCATTGGTGATTGGTTACCTTCCAAAATTCATACTTTTGTAGCTATTGTTGTCACCAGTAACGTTCGCCGTCGACGCAGGAGAATTGGTCCATAAACCAGCGCCAACAGCATGTATGAGAAGAATGACTGCGTCAGTGGTGCATGAACTCCTGCAAGTGCAGGCTGGGATCACAGGTTTTTGATCGGCTTGTACGAAGTGGCGGTGCAAGTGCGACTGATTAACCCGGTGAGAAAGATGATTGCTAGTAGTTCGTTACCGAGATTAGTAATGGGCGATGTGACGAAGCTGCAGATTGCCAGGGAGAAGGAGATTAGCTGCCCGAGGAAGAGAAGGGACAGCATCCTCCATGTGTCTCCCTTGATTTCCATGGAGTCGAAGTCCAAGGAAGCCTTGCGTGTGGCAAGTGAGGGCTAGATCATCAGCAAAAAAGGTAGTATCAACGTGACGTTTTCTCAGCAAAATAAGGCGCTACACGACGTCCTCTCAGCGTTCTGCGGTCTTGATGATGAAATAAAAGTTCCTCACTTTTTTTCTGTAGACAAGCGTAATACAGTATTAATTTTGTGGAAAAATACAAGGTATAATACTGGACAGCCACATGTTGGTAGTGCTGACCTGGAAGCCAGACGGCACATCCACTGCTTTTCTCATCAAACATATATAGCTGGCGGCATGGTTAATTGGTTTCGAATATTTTCTGCAAGAAAAAGAAGATATATTTCTTTGCTCAGCAAGCTCGTCCCGCCGCGCCATGGACAATAATAATTATACAAGGTAATTATAATGCTGAACTGGTGGTGGTTGGCTCTAGTGTATTCTACTTCAGGGTTTTCTTAGATCAGCAACTCGTCCCACCACTTTATAGAAAATTTGAAGCTTAAGGAAATATTTATTTTTTCTAGAGAAATATATGTTTTGATCCTGGATCAGCTGCAGCAGGTTGAGAGATCAAGGATTAATACCAAAGGTAAATGAGCCAAGCTACCGAGGAAATAAAAGCTCAAAAGGAATAGTTACTCTGTGATGCTACGAATATATGCAAATGGAACTGATGAAAGTGGCCGCGATAAAGTCTTAGCATGAATGGAGATACACACGCGTTTCACACGCCGCCGCACGGAGAGCAACGTCACCACGTCTAGAGCAACAACGTACTCCCAGGGCTATTCTCCGTCCTGCTGCTATCGGCGGGTTTTTAGTGTGACGATTAAAGGCTTAAAGCATGCTAGAGACGATTCAAGATTGTGTTGGGTCTTAGCTGGCCACGCTCCATCTTTAACTTCTTTTCCAGCTGCTCAGCTTGTATATATCTAATGTGCTGTATTGCTTTCCGTAATGATCAATATCAAATATGGCTGTAAAAGAAATTATGGATACGCTAGAAAAAAGACGTCCTTCTTAGGAGGACGCCCCGATCGCTTTGGCCCAATCCTCCCGGCGATGGGTCTCGCGCGTTTCGGCAGAAGTTAGCCTTCAATTGAATCTGAATCACAACTGAACAATCTCACCATGGAGTTGACGCTGACCGGCTGACCTTACTACAAGGATGTGGGGACTTAAGCTCAAGTATTGCTGTTCTAGAGCTCATTTTTAAGTTGTACATAGTTTAATGTTTTTTCGGTTCTCGTTGTTTGGTTTATACTACCATGATATTCCCATGGAGGCATCAATTAAGATGTCTCGTGAAGGACCGACGATTTGGGAAGTTTCAGTAAGTTAACGATGGACTTTGCCTTATAGTATTATTGCGCTTCTTCGCATTGATCTGTATTACTACTCCCAGTACTTGCACAAACCAAGCTGTGCTGGTTTTCAAGCTCTTAGTCCAAAAGTTCCTTTTGATTCCTTTGTACCAAGATATACTATCGTGATAACCTAACTAGGAAAATTCCCAACTCAGAACGACACACAGCAATTGGACGAGAATTAAGAGAAATTTGGGTGAGAAGTGAGATGGGAGCCGAGCTGAAAAGCGGCGGTGGCCTAGGTTTTTGTTTTGAACGGGAATTGGCCCGGTGCATTGGACCTCAAACTGAAAGGAAAAAAAAACAACGTTAATGGCGACAGCGACAACGTTACTGGCGAGTGGCGACAACCTGCCACTTCAACTGGATCCTTTCGATCTTCTTGAACGAACCGGTACCGGATGATCTGGACTGTAGGATAACTGAACTGTTTGGAGGTGTTGATTTCGTCAGTCTTCAGAATTTCAGTCTATGTCAACTATTTACAGAACTGTTTCATACAAAAAATATATAATACTGACGCCCATCCTAAAAAAATCTTTATCTTTTTCAGATTAATAATTGTCTTGAAGCAATATCAGTTCTTCATATACATGTCGCAAAAGATTTTATACTATGCACAGTTTGTCTTACCATACTTAATTATCATGGAGGTGCCTTGTACGTTCACGGTGTTGACCCCCCTAGCAAATGTGAGCTTCCTGTTGTTTCCTTTCCTGGCAGTTCAAATTAGAACCACTTCCTGTTGAGCTATCCTCATTTGGAAGTTGTCGATACTGAGCTCCTGCTTCTGTACTTGCAGCTGTTCCATCGTCTAAAGAGCTCTCACTTCATATTTTACAAGCCATTTGGTTTGTTAGGTTCTGACGAGGGACATATATGTGCAGGTGTAGATTGATCTAGAACGACTTGAACAAACTTACTTCAGTGAGTAGATGATCAGTCCGGTGGTCACAATTGCGAATGCTAGATAATACAGCCAGTTTACCTGTTTGTTGCACCTAAATCATGTGAGAATTTGGTGAATATATTATGATCTGGCGCAAGGATCAGTCAGAAATTGTTACCTGTTTCTGATACACAAATACTCGAATTACGACTGCCCACATGTCTGATGTTAAGAGTGAGAGGTTAAACAATGTTGATCCACTCATCTGCAACAGTTATGGTCAGGAAAAAGAGCTAAATTAATATTGAAAATGAGAAATGGAAGGGACTTCTGGCTGATACATCTTTTTTAGGGGTGGGAACTGGTAGTGGATAATCCGAATTATCCGACATTCGTATTCGACAAATTGAAAATGGGAGTGGTAAATGTCCGAATCCGAACGAAATAGAAATGGAAGTGGTAAATATCCGAATTCGTTTTGTACAAATACAAAACAAATGTGGTATTGAATTCTGAAACAAATATGGATATGGAAATGGATATATCCGTATCCGAATAAAATTATGTTAGACTGGTTTGGTAATTCTAACCTGATATGTCAATTAACCAACCTAAAAGAGTAAGAAAGTGGTCAATTATATTTTCCGTGCTTGAACTTTAAACTATTGTGTATTATCTAGCTATATTTATCACTCTACCGTTTTACAATTGACTCATTATAAGGCACATGTCTATTATTTCATTGTATTCGAATCCGTTCCGAATTGAGAAAACATCCGATCCGCATTCGTATTCGAGTAACATCCGATCCGCATTCGTATCCGACAACATCCGTATTTGTATTCATATTCGTTTAGAAAATAAGAAAACGGATGTGGGAAGGGCACTATCCGATCCGCATCCGATCCGTTTCCACCCCTAATATTTTTATACTTAGTTTTTCAGGTAAGTCATAACCAGTTGATGGGACCGATTTTCATTGTTCCCTAGATACTTGTATAGCTTATTATGTGCTCAACTTGTTGGATGAAATTAACCTTGAGGACAAAAGGAGTAATGGTGTAAAACATAAACGTTGCAGCGGCATATCCAGCGAATAAACTTATCTGAAAAAAAAAATAGTTAGCAGAAGTGAGTTTGCTGACTGACAATTCAAAAGAAGTGTATTGCAGATAAAAGAGTTAAACCAAAAACTATAGTTTGCTACCATTGTTGGAGACCAGGCAATTGCTTCTAGGCTCTTCCTTTCAAATATAAATCTGATGTTTTGTCAGGTTAAATGGTAACATGAATGTTTGCTCCAGAAAGAAATGTAATGATTTTTAACTATGCTAGAACGAGAGCAAATTTATTAGATGGCAATATCAATGGATCATGCTGATTTCCTTTGCTGGTCTGTAATTAGTAACGAACTGTGGAGAGGATACATCTGAACTGTACAGATAAGCGCCCAAATAGTCCATGCATCGCAACAAGTTCTACTCTGTCGTTCTTCTTGACACAGTATTCCTACATAATCAAGGAAAATGATATGCTTCTTAGTATTCTTAAGAAAATATCACTGACAGCAGCAGGATAAATATAATAGATCACCAACCTGCCCAACATTGGTAAATGCATAACAAACTGTCCCAGCAATAACAAGGGCATCCCCCAGAAGTGGTATTTTACTTGGATCTGCAGAAAAATAAAGTTTTTTGTAATACGTTAAAACTTATCTCTGCTGTAGAAACTGCAGAAACAATTTTAGCTTGGAGGGTTCATAAAATTAGGTTTTTGATTTGAGCACATCTGTACTATTCCATTTTGCCATCTTATTCAGCAGTAAATTTGATCTAGACTATTGTATTATCATGATTTCCTCTAAAGGAATAGAATAGGGAAGAGACATACTGTGAATAACTTCATCCTGTGCCTGCTCTATCCTAGGTTTCTCACTGTTTTTCTGTTGTTGTAACTGGCATCCTAATTTAACTTCCTTGGTATTTTAACTTCAGTAGTTACCTATTTACCTTGCACATCTGGAGATTTTGCATCCGAAAGGAGCACTAGACCTAGCCCGGCAACGCAGGTCCCTGCTCCCAGAAACTGTGAGAACGAATATCTTGTGCCTAGTATGTACCAGGTGAGTATGACGACCCATACAATAGTCCAACAATCCAACAACGTTATGCTGGTGATGGATGAATACTGGTACGCCTGGACAACTACAACACAACTTTCAGGTTTATATGTTCATCGTCAGGATAAAGGATTGCATTTAGTATTTGACTGGAATGTGTATTGCTTGTACTCACACAGATAGTTCCCCTGGACATCAATGAAAGCCATCGCTAGGTACCAATACCAAGGTATCTGCAAGACAGGAGCGCCCAACAGATTGAGGTGTAAAACCACATCAGGCAAGTTCCGCCAATGATTTTCATGCATCTATGCTCACCCGCGGTTTCTGTCGTCGATACAAGAGGATTGGTACATAAACTAAGGTCAACAGGAGGTATACGAAGAATGATTGTGTGAGTGGTGCATCAACTCCTGCATAAATATACAAGAATGAAATTGTATCTTATCTCCTGCTTCACCAATGATATTTTAGATCAAAAAGGCTATTAGCCCAGCTCCATTTTAGAAATGAATCAACATTCAGTTTTAGTTCATCCTTAAATGGCTCTCAGAATAGGCCATGGCTAAATGCCATAACCATCAAAAGCTCTAAAGAGAAAAAATAATAAAATTTGTTCATTTTTCAGTTTTCCTGGAGCGCAACTGGATCGAAGCACATGAATCAGAAGAACTTGTTTCATTTCTTCACCTCCAGCGCCTCTAGGCTAATACTGAAGATGAGTAATTGCTACAAAGAATCAACTAGAAGTTTGATTCTATAGACTAGGATAACGAGAAGAATGGGTACCAAGATTAGCAACGAGGGAGGAGGCGAAGTTGCCGGCGGCGAGGGAGAAGGCCACGAGCTGGCCGAGGAAGAGCACGAGCAGCAGGCCCCTTGCGTCCTTGGTCTTGATCTCCATGGTCGACCACGGCGCACGCGAGGCTGAAGGTTGACTTGCAGATGGCTGAGGTATCCATGTTATGTGCCGGAGTATGATCTTTTGTTTATTCAATAGGTATTTCCTTTTTTTAAATATTTAACCATAAATGTATGAAAATGAGTGGTAAACTACCCAGCAGATATATTTTTATATACATGAAAGTTGCGAGCAGCATGCCAGCACTTGACCAGTCTATTGATTTATGGATCTTGTGACCTGACCTGTCCTAATTGTAGGGAAAAGCCTATTCATCACCCGGGGATCGGCGCCTTCCCATCCTCCTCCTCCTGAGCGTGACGCATGTCCCGACGGGGGCTCACACACCGCAACTCTTCCGCCGGTCGTTTTTGTCCCTCTCGCTCTCCACCTTTCTCCAGCGAAGCACGCCTCCCGGCTCACCCGCCGCCGCGCGCCTCCTCGGCGAGCTCGCTGCACCCGCGCGCTTCCCGGCCGGCCGCCGCCGCCGCGTGCCTCCTTGGTCAGGTCGCCCTCACCCGCGCGAATCCCCGGCCCGGCCACCGCACCCATGCGCCTCCTTGGCGAGGTTGCCGCACCGCGTGCCTCCGGGGCCGGGGCGCCGCCGTGCGCCTCCTCGGCGAGGTCGCTGCACCCGCGTGCCTCCTCGGCGAGGTCGCCACATCTCCTCGTCCCCTAAATCGCAGCCAGTCGGGGACTCGACAACGGCGACGACGCGAGCCTGCAGTGCCAAGGAGGACGGGCGCTGTCGGTGTTGCGAGCGGCGGGCAAGGGACTGCTACCAGCGGCGCACGGCGGTGCTGCAACCCGTGGGCGGCGGTGCTGCCTGCACTCGAGAGCGGTGCTCGAGGTCGGTGCCGGTGCTGCCTTCCGTCATGGGCGGCGCTGCATGCGCTCAAGGCGGTGCTGCCATCGGATGGAGGCGATGCTCCGGTAGGTAGACGGTGGTGCTACAAGAGCAAATTTATTCGATAATTTTTGCTTCTTCTTTCCTTGATTTGGTGCAAAATTTTGAAGCATTTGTAGCATTATGTTTCCTCTATTGATGCAAATCGATACATGAGTTGTAGCAATTTTCTTCTTGATACATTTTTTCTTGATGTGGTGCAAATTTTTTGAAGGTTTGTAGCAAATGTTTCCCTTTTTGATGCAAATCTGGAGACGAGTTGTAGAAAATTTCTTGTTTTATAGGATGCAATTTTATATTCAAGAGGTGCAAATTCTTAAAAGTTTTGTAGCATTTTTTTCTCCTTTGTGATGCAAATCAACGTATTAGCCGGAGAGCCTTCGACCACGTCTTCTCCGGCGATGGAGGTCTTTTTGCTGCAAGGTGCTCCCAGGGGCTCAACATCGTTGCTGCCATGGTGGAGGCGATGTGCTTCCAAGGAACAGCGGCGTTGCTCCCAGGGGGCATGACGGTGCTGCCAGGAGCACGGCGGTGCTACTAGCCGCCGGTCGCCGTCAGTCGCCGCCGGCGTGAGGCACTGCAAGCCAAGGTCACCGGAGCTGCGAGTTATGGGCGCGGCGCGTCACGTCTGTCGGGTGAGGCAGGGGGATTTTTCATCTTCGGGGGTCGGCGAGGTCTCTCGCCGGAGCTACGACGGCGTTTTCTCCTATGATGGTTGGGGAATACGGTCGACCGACGGGGGACGGGACTGCTGCAGCGCGCAGCCATGGGTTTGTTGGGGGTTTTTTTTCTGTGAGGGAATGAGAGGTACGGATGATTTTATTTTCGCGTTGACCATTTCAAAAGGACACGTGTAGCTCTCTCCACCTGGGGGATCTTTCGGAAAGATCATCCGGGTGACGCTCAGCACGCCCCTAATTGTAGGCCCGCATGGACCCGAAGTGACCAATCATGGCAGGCGATGCGCCTATCGGTCCATAACTGATTATTGTTACACCTTCAGAAATGGAGATGTGGACATGAAGGGCAACACGAAAAGGGACATGTCGATGGAGTCTGTTTGTAGGAATGTTGGCACATTTATAGACCAGACATGAAAAATGAAAAATATCTTGCATATGGGCAATTACGTCAGAATATGGTACTAATCATATTCAGAAACATACTTTATGTGAACACAGAACCACGCACGCAACGTTTTTTTTTTGCGAGGGTGAAACTGACAAAGTTACACCAAGTTCCTTATAGAAAAACCAGAAACAAAGGAAAATTATAGGAAAGTCCTTCTGGATTCCAGCTTCCTCTCCACAGCGCAACACGCTCCGCCGGCGCGCCGCCTCCACTCCTCCACCAACGCTTGGACTGGGAGGAACCCCTCAGGAGACGGGAAGTCGACGGTCCTTGGTTCCTAGGAACCTCCATCCTGCACCTCGAAGAGTCGCCGGCTTGGGCAACTTCAGCAGCACCACCAAGGTCTTCAGATCCCGGCGCCGCCGTCACACGACCACCGGCAAGGGGAAAGCGCACTCGGGGGCTCCTCCGAGCCGGGAGTGCGCTGAGGGCGGCAGATCCGCGACGGAGCTCCACCAGAGCACCCACCACGGAGGAGACGGAAGCCACCTGCAAAAGCCACTCCGGCGACGCCGCCATCTCCACAGCGCCTCCGGCTAGCGACCTACGATGACCTACACTATGTACACACCGTGATCCGCCGATTCCCCAACCTCCCGCCGCCGGAGCGGCCGCCGGAGGCGAGGAATCGAGCGGATCTACGGTGGCGAGGTGGTCAACGCGGGGGGGGGGGGGGGGGGGGGGTTGCACAAATCGCCTTCCTCTGTACTGTAGACGGGGGGAAGGGAGAGGTCCGAGCTCTTTTGAACATAGCCGGCTAATTTGATGCTTGTGGTGGGGTAACTAGACTTGGTCAATTTTGAAGCTCCACAATTTCGGTATACGGTAGGTGATATGTCATATGTGCAATTGATGATTTGGAGTGTGGGTGTCAACATTATACTCGGTGTTTCTCAAAGGAAAAAAAAGAGACATGGATGAGAGGGGCTTGTAGCACAATGGAAGATGCTTATCCCGGTTGTCGTTCTCTGCTCTGAACCAGTGTTCGTAATTCAACGCACCAATTCTGCCATATGCAAGATATATAAGATTAAGAGATCATATCGGCCAATTGTGTACAACTAACTAGACGTCCATTTTGATAGGTCGGACACATTTGTCAGCACTGCCCGACAAGGGGATAGCCAACCATGACTATCTGATTATATTGATGCTATTCTCTATTTGGTTGTCTTACCTAGATCCCCCGAAAATGCAATTCTATCGGCGACGTATCCTATCGGCCGTCACTTATTAGCTGTCCAATTCCTTCCGATCGATTCACGTTCGTTTGATACACCATGACATACTGTCAAAGAAATTAGAAGGTTATCTTCGTGTTGCAGCGGGGATCCCGTTAAGAACTATACTATGTGAACAAAAGGGTATACCAGGTATTATGTTATCATAGTCGAGATACTAAATTCAATATACAAAAAATGCGTGTGTGTTATAAATTACTGATGTGAAGGGATCCCGTTAAGAACTATACTATGTGAACAAAAGAGTACCATGTATTATGTTATCATAGTCGAGATACTAAATTCAATATACAAGAAATGCGTGTGTGTTATAAATTATTGATGTGAACAATTGGAAGGTTGAAAGAATGGATGATGTGTACACTGCATGTAGAGTTTAATAAATATTAATGGATATGACTGGACAATTGATTGACTAAGAGAATGTATGAGGTGGATAACTTACATCTTTAGATAGACATTCATTAATGCATATTAGTGGGGTTTTACTTTGTAAGAGTATATAGATGGAGGGGAAAAAGTGTTCAATCCGGGCATTAATAAACTTCACGTCATCTTCCTCTCTGTCTCGTTCCCTTCCTCGACGTCGCACTTGTCTCCATTTCAAGATCTTCAGGTCGTGTTAGTTTCAGAATTTGAATCGTGATTGAGATATCTTATGTCTGTTTTTGACGTCGAATAAATAAGAAAAAGTTGCCTTATCCACCATTATACATGCCTTTCATGCTGAAAATTTTGAAAGGGATTTTACATATTATATTATTAGACGGTGCTACGGTTTTTGAATGTGGAGTGAGAGAGGATTTTTTTCCGCTGCAAGAGGATGCGGCGGTACTGACACGATGGTATAGGTCCATAGGGGGCCGATTTGGGATCATCGGAAGTCGTAGGATCCGTCCTCGCCTACGCGTTCTAGTTCTTTTCAAAGTCAAACTTTTAAGAGCTTGACCAAATTTATACGGGAAAATGTCACCAACTATAATATCAAATGCACATAAAATAAAAATATATTTTATGGTGATTCTAATAATATTAAATTTATATTATATGTGTTGCTATTTTTTCCTATATATTTGGTTAAAATTTACAAATTTTGTTTTTATTAAATTCAGAACGGAATGTAATTGTGATTGAGGAAAAATTTATCTGCAATGTCAAATTATTTCGAAATAGTGGTCCACAGTATCAGTTTTTGAACGCACAACTCGGACAAAATCCGTCGCGGTGGCGGGCCGCTCGCTCCTCTGACGCCGCCGCCGCGCCGCCCTCCGTCTCCGCGCCGTTAACGCCTACCTCTGTCCCGACGTCCCTCCTATCCTTCCTCTACTAGCTCACTCCCTCTCTCGCGTCAACGCGCCCTCTTCCCCTCCGCCGCCGCCATCTCATGCTGTACACCATCCACATCTGCTCCCTGTTCATCTCCGGTGACGATGAGCGGTCGCATCCTCCATGGAAAGTGCGCCTCCAAGGACTACGCCCATGCGGATGAGTCCGCTTTGGCTGGGCCCAGAGTGGAGTATGCTCATCTCAGGTTTATGCCCGCGGCGGTCACCTTGGAGTTCAGAAGTCTGAGGTAGCGGCGAAGTGCTGGGCTGCCAAGATGAACGAGAAGGATGTGTGTTGCTATTGACTCCAGTGTCGCTACGTGGGAAACGAATCGTCTCCAACTGAGATCTCAGGTACCAGACTACAATTATATCTTTCTGAAAGCATGATGAGTGAATTGATGTAGGGAACCAATTGCAAGGTTAGCGTTTGCAACAAGACTTGACCCTATTGCCAGCAGAATAATCAGCCCAACGCAAACAGCCTTCATGAAGGGTAGATTCATCTTGGATGGAGCCCTTGCACTGATTGAGGTTGTCCACGAGCTTCGGGTGAAAAAGCTAGGGGGCATTCTCCTGAAGCTCGACTTTGAAAAAGCATATGACAGGGTTAACTGGAAGTTCTTGATTGAGGTTCTGCGTCGGAAGGGCTTCAATGCAGGGTACATTCATAGGATTGAGCAGCTGGTGTCAGGAGGGCAGACGGCTATTTCCATCAATGGGAAATTGGTCCATACTTCAGGAATCGGCGTGGGGTGCGTCAAGGGGACCCACTCTCGCCGCTCCTGTTTAACTTTATCGTCGAAGCTCTCTCTGCTATGCTATCTGCAGCTTGCGAGCACGGTCACATCAAAGGGGTAGTTCCGCACTTAGTCCCAGGTGGCCTCTCCCACCTTCAGTACGCCGATGATACCTTGATCCTACTCCAAAACAATGATCTCGACATTGCCAACCTGAAGTTCTTACTTCTCTGCTTTGAAGACATGTCAGGCCTAAAGATCAACTTTCACAAAAGCGAAGTTATTGTCCTAGACCAAAGCATGGAGGAACAGAAGAGGGTAGCAAACATGCTGAACTGCAAGCTAGGGGCGTTCCCTTTTACCTACCTAGGGCTCCCGGTCTCGGATAGAAAGTTGACGATTGAGCAGTGGCAATTCTTGATCAACAAGCTTGCGGCAAAGATAGAAGTGTGGATGGGTAGGTTACTTTCCTCGGGGGGAAGGCTAATCTTATCCAATGCGTGTCTAGATGCACTCCCGATCTTTGCTATGGGGCTGTTCTTACTCCAAGATGGGATTCATGAGAAGTTTGACGCAATCAGAGCACGTTTTTTCTGGGAAGGAGCGGGGCCCAAACGTAAGTATCACATGGTGAACTGGCCGGCCATGTGCCGTCCGAAAGAGTGTGGAGGGCTGGGGCTCTCCCACACAAAAAACATGAACAAGGCATTGATGATGAAATGGATTTGGAAGCTCTATCAGAATAATAACTCTATTTGGAACTCGATTGTTAGAGCGAAATATCCAGAAGCTGGGGATATATTTGCTAGTCAGTCTCAAGGCGGCTCTCAATTTTGGCGCAGCCTGCACAAGATCAACACCTCTTCAAGCTTGGTGCAAAACACACGGTGAAAGATGGTGCCAGAACTTTGTTTTGGTCGGACTGGTGGGCGGGTGCTGCCCCTTTGAAAGATAGTTTTCCTAGGCTGTTTAGTATCTGCGACAACCCGTTGCTAACTGTCAGACAGGAGTTCAGCCCTTCGGAGGAAGGGGTCGGTTTTCGCAGATCCATGGATGAGCAGACGCTAGTGCAGTGGACTCAGCTGCAAGCGGAGTGTCAGGATGTTTCGCTTCAGGAGGGCCTGGATGTGATCACCTGGGCACTTGAACCATCGGGCAAGTTTTATGTGGCTTCTATGTACAAGAAGCTGTCGCAAGGGGCGACAGTGGCCCTCAAGCTTAAAATCTTTACCTGGCAGCTTGTGCTTGACCGTTTGCCCTCGGGAAAGCAGCTGGCGACGCGCCATGGTCCGTCAGACGGCAAGTGTGCCTTATGCGGGGAACCTGAGGATGCCTCACACATGTTTTTCACATGTGTTTTTGCAAAATTTGGGTGGAGTGTGCTTCGGAGAGTTCTTGGGTGCAGCTGGTGCCCTGCTAACTTTCCGCAATTTTATGCTATTGTGCAGTCTCTTTTGGGACAGCAACGCAGAATCAGCTGGGTGTTGTTCTCTGTGCTTTGCTGGGCTCTTTGGACAATTCGTAATAAGCTAGCAATAGAAGCTAAGCTGCCCAAACATCCTTCTGACCTGGTGTTCAAACTTGCTATGTTTATCCAGGTGTGGGCAAATCTCTCAAAGCAGCAAGATAAGGAGCACCTCCTGATGTTGGCCAGCAAAATCAAAGGAATCTACGCGGAGCTGGCGCCTGGGCGGTCTCTCCCTTAAGCTGTCGTTGCTATCCTAGTTTTATCGCCTTTATCACTGGTTTGTTAGCGGGGAGGCCGGCCCCTTACTCTTCTTCCTAGTTGCACTGGCAAGCTGTTGGCCTCAGCATGGTGTAATAACTTGTTCTGAACCTTGGTGTGCTTTATTAATTTAAAGCCGGGCAGGGATGCCTTCGTTCTAAAAAAAAATCTCGGAGGAAAAAAAAGGAGTCACGGTTCTGTTTTTTTTCTTTTTCCGAGAAAGAGGAGTCATGTTTCTGTTATACAGACTAAAATGGATGAGATTGTTGTACGATTGGGTTCCCTGGATCCTGAAATTGGAGATCGTGTTTCTTCAAGTTGCACAGCTGATGCCAGATACATAAACTTCTGCCACCTATCGATCCCATTCCAGAGCATGAAGAGTTTCTGAAAAGTCAATTAGTGAAATGAAGAAAGACCCTTTTATGTATCATAGCTTCTTTGCTAGATGAAATTTATGTTGCTTCTTCTGAGAAGCTGCCCATACTTGCAAGGATGTGGAAGCCCAGGATAAATCAGAACTTCACTGTTGTATAGCCTATTTTCAATTCTCTATGTTAATGCTTTTACGGTTCTCATGGTCACGGCGTCAATGCTGGTTCTTTCTTACAAAATTTACATTTACCTGATTGTCTGTTATGAGAAACTTTCTGGTCACCATCCTAATACTAAAATACTCTGTTCTTTTTTAGCAATAACAATCGTGCATACTGCATGATTGTATACTTTGAAGGTTTTCTTCTGCCAGGCTACAACGAAACCATGGAGCTAATCGTGACACCTTTTACATTGACTCCCCTAACATAGGTGAGCTTCTTCTTGTCGCTTCCTTTCTTGGCGGCCCAAATTATAAGCACTTTCTGTTGAGTTATCCTCACTTGGAATTTGTTGATATGGAGATGTTGCTTCTGTACGTGTAGCTGTTCCATCGCCGGAAGAGCTCTCACTTCATATATTACAAGCAATTAGTTAGGCTAATAAGAGGGCTAGCATTTGTGGAAATGGATCTAAAACGACTTGAATGGACATACTTTAGTGAGTAGATGATCAATCCAATGGCCACAACTGTCAATGCTAGATAGTACAGCCAGTTTATCTGTTGGTTTCACCTAAATCATGTGAGCATGCAGTGCAAATATATTATGATCTGATGCAAAGATCGGTAAGAAATTGCCACCTGTTCTTGATAGAACAATACTCGAATGGCGACTGCCCACATGTCAGATGTTAGGAGTGAGAGATTAAACAATGTTGATCCACTCATCTGCAAGAGCTATGGTGATTTTCAACTCTTTGTCCAGAATTTCATTTTGATTCCTTTCTTATCAAGTATATTTACTATTTACTGTCTGTCTGTTATGAGAAACTTTCTGGTTACCATCCTAATACAAAAACACTCTTTCTTTCGAAGCATAACAGTTCTGCATAACGCAAGATTGTATACTTTGCAACTTTTCTTCTGCCATATTTCATTATGGCTATAACAAAATCGTGGAGCTAACTTTGTACATTGACTTCCTAACAGATGTGAGCTTCTTCTTGTCGCTTCCTTTCTTGGCTGTGCAAATTAAAACCACTTTCTGTTGAGTTATCTTGACTTGGAAGATGTTGATACTGAGATGTTGCTTCTGTACCTGTAGCTGTTCCATCGACCGAAGAGCTCTCACTTCATAAGTTACAAGCAATTAGTTAGGTTAATACGAGGGCTGGCATATGTGAACATGGATCTAAAACGACTTGAATGGACAATTGGCCGTACTTTAGCGAGTAGATGATCAATCCAACGGCCACAACTGTGAATGCTAGATAGTATAGCCAGTTTATCTGTTGGTTTCACCTAAATCATGTGAGCTTGTAGTACAATATATTATGGTCTGGTGCAAAGATCGGTAAGAAATTGTCACCTGTTCTTGATAGAAGAATACTCGGATGGCGACTGCCCACATGTCAGATGTTAAGAGTGAGAGATTAAACAATGTCGATCCACTCATCTGCAAGAGCTATGGTCATCAGAAAAGGCTAAACTAATATTGGCCTGTAAAATGAGAAATAAATGGTCTTCGATATCATACTTCCTAATGAGCTAACATTACCCCAATAGCTTACTTTATACTTATTTATTCACATAATTCATAACCACTTAATGGAACCCATTTTTGTTGTTTTCTACTTGTGAAGCTTATTTTCTGCTTAACATGCTGGAGGGAACTAACCTTAAGAACTAGAGGAGTAATGGTGTAGAACATAAATAGTGCAACGGCATATCCTGCAAACAAACTTATCTGAAAATAAATAAGATAAAAGTACTTAGCAGGAGTGAGTTTTCTGTAAGACAATTCAAAAACGTATCAGATAAAAGAGTTAAACCACAACTGTAGTTTGCTACCATTGTTGGAGACCAGGCAGCTGCCTCTATGGTCTTCCTTTCGAATATAAATCTGATGTTTTTTCAGGTTAAAGGTAACATGAATATTTGCTCCAGAAGAGTATATGTAAGATATTTTTATGCCAGACAAATTGTAGTGGTAGTTGAACGATGCAAGAACGAGAGTAAATTTATAGACTGCAATACCAACAGATCATGTCAGTTTTGTTTGCTTGTTGGTAATTAATAATGAATTATGGAGAGGATACATTTGAATTGTACTGACAAGCAACCCAAATAGTCCAAGCATTGCGACAAGTTCTACTCGATCGTTTTTCTTGACACAGTATTCCTACATATTCAAGGAAATGATATACGTATTAGAATTGTAAGAAAATATTGCTGGTAGTAGCAGGATATATCATCAGCAATGGACCAACCTCCCCAACATTGCTAAATGCAAAACAAACTGTCCCAGCGATAACAAGGGTATCCCCTAGAAGTGGAATTTTACCTGCATCTGCAGAAAATGAAGATTTATGTAAGCTGTTCACTTACCTAACTCCGCTGTAAGAATTTGAGGAAAAATTTCAGCTTGTAGGGTTCATAAAGTTAGGTCTTCATGAGCACAACCGTAACTGTTCTATTGCATTAAATTTGATCTTTTAGACTATTATTGTAGTATCATGATTTCTACTGTCAAGAACTTCATCCTGTGCCGAGATTTTTGTAACTGGCATTCTAATTTAACTTGGTGTTTTAACTCTTAAACAGTTACTACTAACCTTGCACATCTGGAGATTTTGCATCTGAAAGGAGCACAAGACCTAGCCCTGCCACACAAGTCCCTGCTCCAGAAATTGCCAGAAAGAATATCTTGTTCCTAGTGCGTACCAGGTGAGTATAATGACCCATACAACAGTCCAACAATCTAACAACGTTACGCTGGTGATGGACGAGTACTGGTACGCCTTGACGACTGCAATGCAAGTTTCAGAATTATAACATGTTGATATGTTCACCACAGGAGCACGGATTGCATTTAGCATCTCACGGAAATGTGTATTCCTGTACTCACCCAGATAGTTCCCCTGGACATCGACGAAGGCGATCGCTAAGTACCAATACCAGGATATCTGCGAGACGAGAGCACTCAGAACAGTGAGGTTTGAATCACACTAGGTAAGCTCCATGGTTTATTTTGATGCAGGTATGCTCACCTGCAGCTTCTGTCGTCGATGCAATAGGATTGGCACATAGACTAATGCCAACAGGAGATATGCGAAGAATGACTGAGTGAGTGGTGCATCAACCCCTGCATAAATGTATGAAGTTATATATCTATCTGCTGCTTTGTCAACTGATGGTTCTTGTACATGGATTAGGCCAATGCGGAAGATGGGTAAGTGAGTAAAAATACTGCTCGTAGCCAGTGCTGTATGAAATGATAATTTGAATTTATGGATTAGTCTAATGAGATGAGAAGGATGGTACCAAGATTAGCGACGAGGGAGGAGGCGAAGCTGGCGGCAGCCATGGAGAAGGCCACGAGCTGGCCGAGGAAGAGCACGGGCAGCAGGCTCCATGCCTCCTTCGTCTTGATCTCCATTGGTCTCTGACCTCCGATGGGATTAGATGCAGAGGAGAGATTTATACGGTTGCAGAAGAGGAAAACCGGAGCAGCAGAGTGGAAGGTAGACTGGCGGATGGGCCTCGTGCCTGTAAACTAAGGCAAGGGTAGCTGGGCTCGTGCAGTAAAAAAAAAGGTTAGTTGAGACTTGAGAGTACAGTGTCCCTTTCAAAAAAAAAAGTTGAGAGCAGCATGTGACCGCTCCATTTATTATGTTTTTTTTTTCTTTCTTCTAATCTGATATGCGTCTGGATCTTATCATTACTGCCCTATTGCAATACATTATACAGCTCGTGCCCCATGAACTGATCGATCTGCCAGAGCTTCATATCATATACTGATATACTGAACAGAGGATCGTTGAAGACACCGTTTACAAGGCTTTCGACAGTCCACCTGCTGGCTAACTACTGTGCCGTACATTGAACCAGCTTCCCCTTCATCCTTGATCCGAGGGTGGCAAATTTTGTTTTTGTCTGATTCGCTCTTGCAATTGTCGGAATGAGACTACCACACCAATCATGTCATCACGGAAAGGGTGGAACCTGATGGATTGATAGCAGGCACGCTGGCACAGTTATGGACCAGATATGAGAAATATCTGTTGCATATGGCCACTTGCGTCAGATATATTCAGAAACAAACTGTCAGTACTTGCACGCAACTTTGAACATGGCCTACTAACTTGATGCTTGCTGTGGTGGGGTGACCAGATACGGACGAGGGGTCTCGCGGAACGATGGCAGATGGTCCGGATTATTGTTCCTAATTCGACAGACCAATTATATGAAAAAGAATCAAAATCAACCGACCATTATGCCATATACAAGATGCGGGTTAGAAAGTGGCAACGGGCCTAAATGGTTACCAAATCGCACCAGTCCCAGTTTTTATCAAAATCAATATTTTCCAAGTTTTTCTAAAAACTATAAGCAGTTCAACAGTCATGCATGTTTTCAGTTGGAGATGAACCTGTTATCAGTTGGAGATGAACATGTTTTCAGTTCGAGATGAACCGCACCAGTATGAAACTACAGCGATTTTTTTTGAGGGGTACTGTGCAGTAGGAAACGGCGAAACCTATACGCCGCCCGTTAGCGGCGTGTATCGTTCGCGCCGCCAACGGGACCCTCTGGCGGGCCGGCCCAGTTTGGCGCATCGGGCGTTTTCCCTTCTTTCTTCCGTTTTCTTTTTCTTTTTCTGTTTTTGTTTTTTCCTTTTTTCTTTTCTGCTTTATTTTGTTTCTTTTCTATTTTTCATTTTTCTTTTTATTTCTTTTTTCGTTTTTTGTTCTTGTTTCGTTTTCGTTTTTTGTTCTTTTTTCGTTTTCATTGGTTCCGAATTTAAAATGGTTTCAAATTTCAAAATGGTTCCAAATTTTAAAACTGTTCATTTTTTGAAAATAGTTTCAAATTAAAAAAATAATTTCTTAAAATAGTTCCAAATTTAAAAATGTTTTCATTTTGAAAATAGTTCTGAATTTAAAATAGTTCTAAATTTTGAAAATGGTTCCAAATTAAAAATGATTCGAAATTTAAAAATGGTTCCTTTTTGAAAATGGTTCCCAATTAAAAAATGGTTCCATTTCAAAAATGGTTCCAAATTTGAAAATGGTTCCATTTTTGAAAATCGTTCTGAATTTAAAATGGTTTCAAATTAAAAATAGTTCCAAATTTGAAAATGGTTCCATTTTGAAAATGGTTCCACATTAAAAAATGGTTCCAAATTTAAAAAAATGTTCATTTCTTAAAATGGTTCCAAATTTAAAAATGTTTTCATTTTGAAAATAGTTCCGAATTTAAAATTGTTCCAATTTTGAAAATGGTTCCAAAACCGAAAGTCCAAATGGTTCGAGAGAAATTTTGTACTTTCAGATTTTTGTACTCTGTACTGAATATTTTTTACTTCAGGTTTTTTTTTTTTGTATTTTCGGTTTCAGTGTACATGTATTCCTGATTTTTTTTGCTTTCGAGAAAATTATTTTTAATACATTTTGTCTGATTACATGTCGAAAGTACGAGAAATATGCCCGCGCTGAACGTCTCCTGCACGAGCTAGCTGAACGTCTCCTGGCACGAGCGCGCGTGGGAGTGAGCTAGGTAATATGAAAAACTATAGCATCACGTAACGATCCAAGACACGAAGCAGTTCACTCAAGTAATGGGTCGGCCCGTCTCGGGTTTTCTTCAGGCGGTGCGAGCGTTTTGTGCCGCAAACAGGCGGCATAAAGGACCTCCTGTAGGAAACGTATAACGCGACGTGAAGCAGTAGAACGCCGAACGCGACAACAGGTTCCGCCAGGCGGATGAAACTAGGCCGAGCCCAATAACGCGAAGCGAAACAGGTCCGCCGGGGGTACGCGAACGGAATGTTTCCTCCGCGTAACGCGAGCTCCCCCCGAAGAAGATGCTAGAGCAGACAAAACCTATACGTCGCCCGTTAGCGATGCCATTCGCTTGCGTCGTCTGAAGCTTCATTTACTGGGCCGGGCCCATTTCATTCGCGATAGGTTGCTTTGATATTTCAACCGCTCGCATAGGTTCGCGATAGGTTACTTTTTCTTTTCTCCTCCTCGCAAGAGGTTGCTTTGATATTTCGTTTTCATTTTTCTTTTGTCGTTTTCTTTTCTGTTTCCATTTTTATTTTTTATTTTTTGTTTTATGTTTTTGTTTTTTATTTTTCTTTTGTTTTCCTTTTATTTTTTCTTTTCCTTTTCTTTTGAAAAAAAGAAAATCAAAAAAATTCAAATTTGTCCAGACATAAAAATATTTCAGATAGTTCAAAAATAGTTTCTCTCCACGTCTTTTTCTGTTCAATTTTAAAATCGTTAAAAATAGTTTCTTTCCACCCGCTTTTTTTGTTCACTTTTAAAATCATTCAAAAATAGTTTACGTTCACCCTTTTTCTTTTCATTTTTTAAAACTTGTGCAAAAATAGTTCCCGTCCACCGGTCTTTTTTGTTCACCTTTAAAATCATCCGAAAATACTTTCTGTTCACCGCCCTTTTCTATTCACTTTAAAAATCGTGCAAAAATAGTTTCCGATCACCGGCCTTTTCTGTTCATTTCTAAAAATCATGCAAAACAATTTTCGTTCACTGGCCTTTTCTGCTCACTTTTAAAATCGCTAAAAATAGTTTATGTTCACCGACTTTTTCTGTTCACTTTTAAAATCGTTCAAAAATAGTTTCCGTTCACTCCCATTTTCTGTTCATTTTTAAAAATCGTGGAAAATTAGTTTCCGTTCATCGGCCTTTTCTGTTCACTTTTAAAATTGTTCAAAAATAGTTTCCGTTCACCGGCATTTTCTGTTCACTTTTAAAATCGTTCAAAAATAGTTTCCGTTCACCCCCATTTTCTGTTCATTTTCAAAATCGAGCAAAAATAATTTTCGTTCACCCCATTTTCTGTTAATTTTTAAAAATCGAGCAAAAATAGTTTCCGTTCACCTGTTCACTTTTAAAATCGTTCGAAAATATTTTTTCTTAATTTTTTAAAATCGTTCAAAAATAGTTTCTGTGTTCACTTTTTAATACTGTTCAAAAATAGTTTTGTTCACCGACCTTTTCTTTTCACTTTTTAAAATCGTTCAAAAAAAGTTTTTCTTCACTTTTTAGTGTCTTTAAAAAATAAAATCTGTTCAGAGACTTTTTTTTGTTCACTTTTTAAACCGTTCAAAAATAGTTATTTTTTGTGTAATATTTGTATTTCGGTTAGTGTTTTTTTCTTACCCTACACATTTGTACTTCCGCTATTATGTATACGTCCAAAATTAGTTTTTTTCGTTCAAATCTTTTTTCTGTTCACACTTTTTAAATTTTGATCAAATAAAGTTTTTGTTCAATCATTTTGTTGGTTATGTTTTAAAATCGTCCAAATCTTAGTTTCCGTTTACGATTTTTCTGTTCGCTTTGAAATTTGTTCAAACATAGTTTCTGTTCAAACAAATTTTTTTGTTCACACTGTTTTTCTGTTCGCATCTTTCACATGTTTCAAAATCGTTCAAATCTCTTTTTCCGTTCACCCTTTTTTCTGTTCAGTTTTGAAATTCGTTCAAACGTAGTTTCCATTCAAATATTTTTTTGTTCACGTTTTTAAATCGTTCAAATCTTAGATTCTGTTCACGTTTTTGAAAATCGTTCAAGCATTTTTTCTGTTTTTGTAAATTTTGTTCAAAAAAATTTCTGTTCATTATGAAATTCGTTCAAATATAGTTACCGTTTTTTTTCTTAAAATAGATTGTCAAAATATGTATTTTTTGTTTAGATAAATATTATCGCTTTTTTACTGAGATTCTCTTACACCAGTAGATAAATATGTGTTAATAAGCTAGTACAAGTACCTAGAATGGTACGAGTGAACGAGAATAGTTTGAAACAGTTTTGTGTGCAGTAAATAAATGACCGAAGAAGCAGTACGCGCAATGCGCGCGGACACATGGGCCGAGACCAATAAGGTGTTCTTGTAGGCGACGCCGCTACGATCCGTCGCACGCTGTAGTGTGAGCGGGTGGATCGCAGCTGGGCCGGTGACAGGACCGAGCTCGCGATTTGGTGGTACCGAAGCACCCCGCTTGGCATTTGCTGGACCAACTATTCGTATGGTGCATTTTGCGGCCCACGAAACAAGAAAAAAAAAACTACTCGTGCGTACCAAGTAGTGATGGCCAAGCATTCAAGTATCACTGAGGAAAGTACATTGTCTTGCAGTTGAAGTTTCCTTGGGTAGTGTTTACAACTTATGCGCAACGGAGTGAACTCTCTACTCGCACAAAACAAGGAGAAGAAAGAAGCAAACTTGTCGTTGAACCACGACAGTTGGGCAACTCATGCGTCAGCTTCACGCCGCGTTAACTGTGCGAAACATCAGCCGACCAGAGACGCGCGAGTCGCCGTCTCTGAATATCCCTTGGAAGAACAAGACTGCAGAGGTTGCTAGCTTGTTGTCCCATGCAGAATTGCAGGCTCCAATCAGGTCAAACCGCTATTCAGGCTATAGCTAGCTTAGTTATCACGTCCATATCAGATGCACACTGCAGAACCGCGAGCGTCCACTTCTTTCTATGGTCAAGGCTTAGCCCGTCTGCTAGTCGGTACGCAGAGTACTAAGGAGATCTGGATGATGTCCACAGTTCAGTATGATCGTAGGACGTAGAGGTACGCGCTAAACCGCGACGAAAACTTTGAACATAGAAAGGAGCATGCAGTTATCTGCGGGAAAGGTCAAGGTCGTTGCAGACACCGCGAGCGACAGTTCATGGGCAAAACCTTGACCGACACGCACGCACGCTTTCACTTTCGGGAAAAGCTCTCATCTCGGTTCCCACTTCCCACTCGCGCCAATGCCCGATCGAGTTTTGTTTCAGTATTCTATCTTCGCGCAAGGCGCTCGATCGATCGATGTGATGGCGGCGAGACTCGCAATGATCCAACCTGGAGTATATGTACGGGCAAGCGTAAGCCGGCCGTCATTGAAAGCTACCGAGGAGGAAGAAGAGGACAAAGAAGTGTGCGTCGTCCGTTGAATATCCGGCTAGCTAGATGGAGGGAGAAAGAGTGTCTCTGTACCCTTGCTAAGCTAGGGCCGCGATGGATTGTGCTTTTCTTTGCATCGACGAGGAAGAACCCACTACAGGAAAGCCACAAGACGCCGACGGAAGGATTATACGTCGACGGCCAAATGTCGGGGCCGTCGGCGTATCAGGCGAGATCGGGGATCCACGAACGCGGCCGTCGGCGTAGCGAACCCCGTCGGCGTAGCACGACATCGGCCGACGGCTGCCGTCGGCATACAAAGCGCCGTCGGCGTATAACGCCATCCTTGACGGTAGGGGTGGGCATAAAAAACCGAAAACCGAACACCGAACCGAATTAACCGGAACCGAATTCACTGAAACCGAATTTACCGACACTAATTTCGGTGGGTATAAGTAATAAACCGAATTTTAATTTATTAATTCGGTTTTTACCTCAGATTACCCGAAATAACTGAAATAACCGAGATAATAGCGACATACACGTAAAACCCTCTCGTCCCCATCGATACTAACTTCTCAGCCCAACAAAATAAAGCCCAATAGCCACATGCACGCACTAGTGCTAGCCTTCACACGTAGCAGCCCCAATGGCCCATGATGCATTTGTTTGTTTACTCGCCCAGTGTATGTGTGGAGGATAAACATCATGCTTTTGTTTTTTAACCCACCCAATCACCCATTCACGTTCGTGCATGCACATGCTAGCATGCAACCATGCGCACGTACGACAGGAACGTCAAGTCAGTTTTTTCTGTTTCCCATCGTTTGGACATTTTCGGTTTTAACCAAACAACTAACCGAATTACTGGTTAACCGAACTTCCGGATGATTAGAAAACCGAAATAATTTTGGTGCCTATTTCTTATAAACCGATTTATGGAAAAACCAAATAAACCGAACCGAATAAACCGAAATAACCGAATGCCCAGGCCTACTTGACGGTGCTCGAACGGGAGACCTTTTGCTGCCCTGGGACGCCGACGGCTACCGTCGGCGTATAACAGGCCGTCGGCGTATAATTATAAATTAATTTAGATTTATTTATATCTCTATATAATATCTAATGTAGGTATAATTTATATACAAATTGGATCTATAATATTTAATGTAGGTATAATTTATATATATATATTCGATCTAGCATTTCCCTCCCAATTTCGGTATCCTAACCGCATAAAATAACGGGTCGAGTCTTCCGGAACCCGACCCTACAACATATACATGTAAAATAAATAAAAACAACACACTTATGTATACAAGTGTGTTGTGACTTTGGTTTCTTGTGTTGATTTGGGGTAGACTTTGGTTTCTCATGTTCCTATGGCCTAACCTAACACAACCAAGTAAAAAAGTCCACTGGCCTACCCCCTTTCGACGCACGCCTATGGGGGTAGACGAAAACGTTAGGGTTTTTCCAACGGATTCAGGGTTTCGCCGAAGCGGGGACCCGGAGCGTCGGAACCCCACCCAAACCTAGGTTGTGCCATACCATATGTATACAAGTGTGTTGTGTGTTGTAAATGTCCGGTATCCTACTCCGGGGTGTGACCGGCTTCACCGGCTTCACTTTCTCTCTAGTGAGTTCCTGCACTTAGAGGTGAAAACTCCCCTTTCGGGCGAACCGGATGGAATCTTGTGTTGATTTGGAGTAGACTTTGGTTTCTCATGTTCCTATGGCCTAACCTAACATAACCAAGCAAAAAAGTCCACTGGCCTACCCCCTTTCGACGCACGTCTATGGGGGTAGACGAAAACGTTAGGGTTTTTCCAGCGGATTCAGGGTTTCGCTGAAGCGGGGCCCCGGAGCGTCGGAACCCCACCCAAACCTAGGTTGTGCCATACCATATGTATACAAGTGTGTTGTGTCTTGTAAATGTGCAATATCCTACTCCGGGGTGTGACCGGCTTCACTTTCTCTCTAGTGAGTTCCTGCACTTAGAGGTGAAAACTCCCCTTTCGGGCGAACCAGATGGAATCTTGTGTTGATTTGGGGTAGACTTTGGTTTCTCATGTTCCTACGGCCTAACCTAACACAACCAAGCAAAAAAGTCCACTGGCCTACCCCTTTCGACGCACGTCTATGGGGGTAGACGAAAACGTTAGGGTTTTTCCAGCGGATTCAGGGTTTCGCCGAAGCGGGGCCCCGGAGCGTCGGAACCCCACCGAAACCTAGGTTGTGCCATACCATATGTATACAAGTGTGTTGTGTGTTGTAAATGTCCGGTATCCTACTCCGGGGTGTGACCGGCTTCACTTTCTCTCTAGTGAGTTCCTGCACTTAGAGGTGAAAACTACCCTTTCGGGCGAACCGGAAGGAATCTTGTGTTGATTTGGGGTAGACTTTGGTTTCTCATGTTCCTACGGCCTAACCTAACACAACCAAGCAAAAAAGTCCACTGGTCTACCCCCTTTCGACGCACGTCTATGGCGGTAGACGAAAACGTTAGGGTTTTTCCAGCGGATTCAGGGTTTCGCTGAAGCGGGGCCCCAGAGCGTCGGAACCCCACCCAAACCTAGGTTGTGCCATACCATATGTATACAAGTGTGTTGTGTCTTGTAAATGTGAAATATCCTACTCCGGGGTGTGACCGGCTTCACTTTCTCTCTAGTGAGTTCCTGCACTTAGTGGTGAAAACTCCCCTTTCGGACGAACCGGATGGAATCTTGTGTTGATTTGGGGTAGACTTTGGTTTCTCATGTTCCTATGGCCTAACCTAACACAACCAAGCAAAAAAATCCACTGGCCTACCCCCTTTCGACGCACGTCTATGGGGTAGACGAAAACGTTAGGGTTTTTCCAGCGGATTCAGGGTTTCGCCGAAGCGGGGCCCCGGAGCGTCGGAACCCCACGCAAACCAAGGTTGCGCCATACCATATGTATACAAGTGTGTTGTGTGTTGTAAATGTGCAATATCCTACCCCGGGGTGTGACCGGCTTCACTTTCTCTCTAGTGAGTTTCTGCACTTAGAGGTGAAAACTCCCCTTTCGGGCGAGCCGGATGGAATCTTGTGTTGATTTGGGGTAGACTTTGGTTTCTCATGTTCCTATGGCCCCCTAACCTAACACAACCAAGCAAAAAAGTACAGTGGCCTACCCCCTTTCGACGCACGTCTACGGGGGTAGACGAAAACGTCAGGGTTTTTCCAGCGGATTCAGGGTTTCGCCGAAGCGGGGCCCGGAGCGTCGGAACCCCACCCAAACCTAGGTTGTGCCATACCATATGTATACAAGTGTGTTGTGTGTTGTAAATTTGCAATATCCTACTCCTAGGTGTGACCGGCTTTACCGGCTTCACTTTCTCAAGTGAGTTCCTGCACTTAGAGGTGAAAACTCCCCTTTCGGGCGAACCAGATGGAATCTTGTGTTGATTTGGGTAGACTTTGGTTTCTCATGTTCCTATGGCCTAGCCTAACACAACCAAGCAAAAAAGTCCACTGGCCTACCAACTTTCGACGCACGTCTATGGGGGTAGACGAAAACGTTAGGTTTTTCCAGTGGATTTAGGGTTTCGCCGAAGCGGGGCCCCGGAGCGTCGGAACCCCACCCAAACCTAGGTTGTGCCATACCATATGTATACAAGTGTGTTGTGTCTTATAAATCTGCAATATCCTACTCCGGGGTGTGACCGACTTCACTTTCTCTCTAGTGAGTTCCTACACTTAGAGGTGAAAACTCCACTTTCGGGCAAACCGGAAGGAATCTTGTGTTGATTTGGGGTAGACTTTGGTTTCTCATGTTCCTACGGCCTAACCTAACACAACCAAGCAAAAAAGTCCACTGGCCTACCCCCTTTCGACGCACGTCTATGGGGTAGACGAAAACGTTAGGGTTTTCCAGCGGATTCAGGGTTTCGCCGAAGCGGGGCCGCGGAGCGTCGGAACCCCACCCAAACCTAGGTTGTGCCATACCATATGTATACAAGTGTGTTGTGTCTTGTTAATGTCCGGTATCCTACTCCGGGGTGTGACCGGCTTCACTTTCTCTCTAGTGAGTTCCTGCACTTAGAGGTGAAAACTCCACTTTCGGGCGAACCGGATGGAATCTTGTGTTGATTTGGGGTAGACTTTGGTTTCTCATGTTCCTATGGCCTAACCTAACACAACCAAGCAAAAAAGTCCACTGGCCTACCCCTTTCGACGCACGTCTATTGGGGTAGACGAAAACGTTAGGGTTTTTTTCCAGCGGATTCAGGGTTTCGCCGAAGCGGGGCCCCGGAGCGTCGGAACCCCACCCAAACCTAGGTTGTGTCGTACCATATGTATACAAGTGTGTTGTGTCTTGTAAATGTGCAATATCCTACTCCGGGGTGTGACCGGCTTCACTTTCTCTCTAGTGAGTTCCTACACTTAGAGGTGAAAACTCCCCTTTCGGGCGAACCGGATGGAATCTTGGGTTGATTTGGGGTAGACTTTGGTTTCTCATGTTCCTATGGCCTATCCTAACACAACCAAGCAAAAAAGTCCACTGGCCTACCCCCTTTCGACGCACGTCTATGGGGGTAGACGAAAACGTTAGGGTTTTTTCAGCGGATTCAGGGTTTCGCCGAAGCGGGGCCCCGAAGCGTGACTTTGCTAATTTTGAACATGGTAATTACATTGTGGTCAGTAGAATTTGACATGTACTAATGTTTAATTATTTGTGCAGCAATTGGACATATCCTCACGGAGCCCGTGCGCCTAACTCCATGATTGGAGCTTTGATTAGGAAGTTTTGGCCAGGCTTATACAGTACGGTCCCCAACGGCGAGAGGAAGCTAGCCACCCATTGGGTAGACTATCAGGCCGCCCATCACCCGGGCTTCGGGAGATGTTCTGACGGCGTGATCACCAAGTTTTGGGTAAGTTGAACTTTTCGAATTTCGTTCATAGTTGATGTCCCCACCATGCTCTCACAATTTGTTTTTGTGCATGATTAAAGAAATTCTATAGGGTACTTCTGAGGAGCGTGCCAAGGCGGACAGGACTTTGGAGGGGGCTTGGAAGTTGGCACGACAGCAATTCTACAATGTAAAGCATACCTCCGTCAATCATTACAGTTCTGAGAAGTTATGCAAGACGGCGCCGAAGCATGAGGAGCCACCTGATATGACCATGGTGGATTACATGTCGGTAAGTAAATTGTCAATGAGACTACATGTTGATGCTAAGTTGCAATTGCATTCACTAGTACAGAACGACACATCGGATATCCCTCTATGGAAACGGCAGGAGTTAGGCGACGGAGAATCGAGCCTTCCACGCGGAAAAAGCCGCCCGCGAGGGCTATCCTCCCGCGACCCGCGACACATCGGCAACGGTTGTGCTTTCCGCAACCGTTTGCTTTATATGAGCAACTGACATATTTTCGTGTCCGTATGCATTATTTTCATTATTGTAAATGGTTAATATGGATGACCGTATCCGATGATTCCATCCAGACCTAACGCTATGAGTGGTGTCGAGTTAGCCAGCTACGGAGATTCCCATAAGACTGAAAGATAGGAGCGGCGGCGGCGAGGGCGGAGGCGGAGTCCAGATCTTACATCTATGCTACGGGCGTCGATAGGCGCGCGGTGGTTGCCGGCGTCGAGAGGCAGCGCAGGGAAGCTTGGGCCCGATTCCACAGCTACTGGGGCGGTGGTATAACCCGAAAACCTACTACTTATTTTTTTAATTATTTTGATTTAGGAGCGCGGAGTATAAATCTTACATATGTAGTTTGCCATTTTACTAGATGGTTCTTGATCGAGCTTGGATGTACGGTGGTCGCACGAGTCCTGAATTCTCACAAGGTGTGGTTGAATTCTTGGACAGGGCTTCGCAACACATGTAGAAAGTAATGAACCGAAGATGTTTTGTCCTTGTCTTACCTGTAAGAATGAAGTCTTGTGGCCTAGAAGACAAACGATAGAAGAACACATTATTTTGAGGGGATTTATGGAATCGTACACATGTTGGTCAAAACACGGTGAACAACAACCAGCAATCTTTGCCGACAACCGTGATGATTTGAGCAACGATAATCATGAAGTCAATGCCAGAGATGGTTTGGGCAACGCTGATGATGATGTGCATCCAGATGAAACCAGAGCCGATGGTCCACAAAAAAACCTAGAACAGATGATCAATGATTTGGAGAATAATATGGAAGGTAATGATGAGATAAAGAATTTCCTCTGTCAGTCGGCGGACTCGAAGAAACCTCTGTATCCGGAATGCAAGCTCAGCAAGTTGGATGCGACACTAGAATTGTTGAAATACAAGGCAGAGAGTAGTACATCCGATGTGAGCTTCACAAAGCTGTTAAAACTTGTCGCATTATTACTTCCACCTGGAAATGACTTGCCAGCGAACACTTACCATGCCAAGAGGGTGATCTGCCCCATTCCAGCCGAGTACGTGAAGATACACGCTTGTAAGAATGATTGTATTCTCTACCGAGGGGAAAATGAAAATATGCGGCGTTGTCCCATATGTAACTTTCCTCGTTACAAACGCAACCTAGCAAAAGACAGAGACAAGGGCGAGGATGAGGTCACAACGGGAGTCCCTTACAAGGTTGTGTGGTATTTGCCAATAATACCCAGATTGAAGCGTATGTATGCAGACCCAAAGCAGTCAGAGCTGATGCGTTGGCATGCCGATAAAAGGAAAAAAGATGGACTGCTCAGACACCCGGCTGATGGACCACAGTGGAGGCTTATCGATTATGAGTTCCCAGACTTTGGCAGGGACCCCAGAAATGTAAGGTTTGCACTAAGTACAGATGGAATGAATCCTTTTGGCAGCATGAGCAGCAGACATAGCACTTGGCCAGTTCTTTTAGCAATGTATAACCTTCCTCCTTGGTTGTGCATGAAGAAGAGGTATATCATGATGTCGATGCTTATTCAAGGACCAAAACAACCTGGGAATGACATTGATGTTTACTTGAGTTTACTTGTCGAAGAACTACAAGTACTGTGGGATGGGGTAAGAATGTATGATGCGTTCAAGAGAGAACAGTTTGATCTCAGAGCAATGTTGTTTCTGACCATTCAAGATTATCCTGCACTTGCGAACTTGTCAGGGCAGAGTTTGAAGGGATCCTTTGCATGTGTCACTTGCAAAGAGAGAACAAAAAGTCTTTGGCTGCCGAATTCAAGGAAGACAGTGTACATGCGGCACCGAAGGTTTTTGGCAAAGAATCACCCGTATCGTAGATTGAAGGCCCCGTTCGATAATACGATTGAGACCGATGACACACCAGAACCATTTTCAGGAGCGGATGTCGATGACCAGACGAAGGATGTACACACTATTTTTGGTAAGGGGAAGAAACCCCATCTCGTGAGAAGGCAGTGTGGAAGAAAAGATCGGTTTTCTGGGCATTGAAGTATTGGGCATATCTGGACGTTCAACATTGCATCGATGTCATGCATGTCGAGAAAAACGTAACTGAAAGCGTTCTTGGATGTGTAATGAATAACAAGGATAAAACGAAGGATGGTATGAATTCACGGCTGGATATTCTTGCATTGAAATATAAAAGGAAAAAGTTGAAGCCACAAGAGAAGCCTAATGGGCAGTGGTACCTCCCACCTGCTTGCTACCAGTTATCGAAGGAAGAGTTGAAGGAGTTCTTGCAATTCTTGTATGATATGAAAGTTCCGTCAGCATACTGCGCAAACATCAGGACTCTGGTGTCGTTTGAAGAAAAGAAACTGATGGGGATGAAGTCACATGACTGCCATGTGATGATGACACAGATGCTCCCTGTGGCAATTAGAAATATGTTGCCTAAACCCGTTCGAGAGGCTCTCATGAGGTTATGTGATTTTTTCAACGCTATATACCAGAAGGTAATAGATCCATTCAAATTAGACAGATTGCAAGAAGATGTTGTGAAGACTATCTGCCAGCTGGAGATGTTCTTCCCCCCTTCGTTTTTCGACGTAATGGTCCATCTAATTGTACACATTGTTTATGAGATAAAGCAATGTGGTCCAGTGTATCTGCGCACTATGTATCCGTTCGAGCGCTTCATGGGTATACTCAAGCACTACGTCCGTAACAGGTATCGGCCAGAGGCAAGTATCGTTGAAGGATATCTTTCGGAGGAGGTGGTTGAGTATTTCATCAGCTACATGGATGGCCACCGACCTATCGGGGTGCCTCTGTCCAGGCATGAGGGGAGGCTAGATGGAAAAGGGTTAATGAAAGATAAATCATGTTGGCCAGAGTGTGAATTATTTGAGAAAGCACATTTGTACGTATTGCAGCACCTTGCAGTCGTTACACCATATGTGGATGCTCACAAGGATCTACTTAGAATTGAGCTAGGAGGCCGAGGCTTGACAGAGAATCAGAAGGAAGCACAAGTCTTGAAACTGCACAGCCAGAGATTCGCTGATTGGCTGATGACGAATTGTGTCGGAGATGATGACGAGACTTTAAAAAGTTTGGCAAGAAAGCCAAACTTTACGGTTCATAAATGGGAAGCATATGACCTGAATGGCTACACCTTTTATACAAAGAATAGAGACAACAAGACCATGTATCAGAATAGCTCTATTAAAGTGGAATCGGAAGATCCGAATGGGAGGAAGGATTGATACATTACTCACGGTTCCATTGTTTAAATGCAAATGGGTCAAACTGGGTCATGCGAAAGTTGACCAGTACGGCACTACATATGTCAATCTCAACGAATTGGGATACAAAGATGAACCTTTCGTTTTAGCTACCCAAGCCACCCAGATCTTCTATGTCAAAGACCTACTACATAAAAATTGCCATGTTGTGATGAATGGGAAAAGGAAGATCGTTGGGGTGGATGACGTTACTGATGAAGAAGAGTACAACCAGTATGAAGACTTGCCAGCAACTGGAGAACGCATACAGATCAATGACCGACAGGCTCCTGGAGATGGCTTTTACGCAAGAGATGATCACTCCGATGGGGCAATTTACAAAGGAAATATTCAGGTTGATCCAGTTTTACTAGAGGAGGACGAAGAATGAGCAAATTAATTTGTACCCTAAAGTGATAATTGTATTTCTTAATTGGCAAAGTAATGTGCTGTTGTTATTTCTTAATTTTCAACCGTAAACGCTACGTTTATTCAAATTCCGAAATATAATTTATTTATACCACATCGGCAACGGTTTTTTTGAATGCACCGTTGCCGATGTGACATAAACCCTACTTCCAGACTTAAACTTTGGGGACCAACCTACCACCCCTCGCATTTCCCCCCGCTCACCGTCTTCAACACCACCCCCGGCGGCGTACTCACGCTCAGCTGAGTTCATTATGCGGACTACTCGGGCCGCCCTTGCGGCGCAGGCGGCTTCCCTGGCCGTCCCCCCACCCACGGTCTCAGCTGAGTTAGTTATGCGGACTACTCGGGCCGCCCTTGCGGCGCAGACGGCTTCCCTGGCCGTCCCCCAACCCACGCCGCGGGGCAGCTCCAGGCTACGACGGCGTCGCGCCGACGCCGTGGTCAGCGAAGACGCCCAGAGGGTGGGCTCTATGCCCCCCTCAGGCGACAACCGCGGCCGCCGTCTCCACTGATTTGGCTCCCGGAGATGCTGCCGCCACAGATCTGGCCGCCGTCTCCACTGATTTGGCTCCCGGAGCTGCTGCCGCCACAGATTTGCCCGCAATAGAGGAAGGGGCAGACAGCGGCGACCTCATACATGCCGGAGACACACTTGGGACAGGTTAGTTGTGCTGATTAACTGTATTACACACTGTAAAGTCGGACCTTTTAGTTTTAATTAGATCCACCTTCTATTATTCACCTGTTATTCAGAGCTGTCGTCTGGTGATGAAGGGTCCTCGAGCTCATCCTCGCAGCAGGATCAGTTTATCATGAAACAAAGGGGTCGAGGAATTAGAAAACCAACCCTAAAGCCAAGAGGAACATTTACAGTGGAGATGATTGACAAGAAAACTGGTGCCCCGTTGAAACCAGTCAAGGCACATAGGAAATTTAAGACATTGTGTGGGTGTGTAGTCAGGGAAAAGGTCCCCATTACGGTTGACGACTGGAGTCAAGTCACTCCAGAAGAAAAGACTTTCATCGTCAACGCCATAATGAGCCAGTTCCAGCTCGCAAATGAGGAATGGAAGCCTGCAGTTCAAGCTGCTGCTCTTTCTAAAGCAAAGGATTCGTTCCGTAACTTCAGGCACCGTCTGTACTCCAAATTCCAGAAGAAAAATCGGGATGCTACACTTGTATACCCCTTCATTAAACCTGACGACTGGAAGGAGTTCAAGAAGTATAGGAGGACGGAGGAGTTCCTAACAAAGAGTAAAGCCGGCAGCGCCCTCATCAGTAAAAACAAGCATCCCCACAATATGGGGGTTCTTGGATATGCTGGTTCGAAGCCCATATGGAGAAAACAGGATGAAGAAGCAGTTGCTTCGGGGGGCACGGTTCCTTACTCTGATCTTGAAGGTGAACGGGCACGAGACTTCTTGAGGGCGAGGTCTAAAACAAACGAAGTTGGTGAACTTGTTATAACTCACCCCGAGACCCAAAAGTTACATAAAACAATGGTAATAACCATATATAACCTAAGTTGTTTCCTCCTTAACTGACACAATATTTCCTTGTGTACTGAATTCAGTGTACTACTTGTCTTATCTCCAGCTGGAGCTGAAAAATAAAAAGGACAGCGGAGAGATTCTGGCACGAGGGAAAGATGACATTCTCTCAAAAGCTTTGGCTACGCCTGAGCCCTCTGGTCGGTCTCGGACGTACGGCACCCATGTTGGCCACAAGAAGGCTTTCGCGATAGACCAGGCTGAAAGGCAGGCAATGAAAAAGGCCAGACATGACGCTCAAATGAAAGCACTAGAGACAAATATTACGGCCAATATCGTTAAGCATCTTCGAGACGGTCACCTTGATCCCGGTAGGGGGGAGTGCCCTGCAGCCAGGAGTAGTTGTGGATCATTGTCGGTTGATGGTCTTGTAGACACCGGCAAATATGCTGTGGACGACATCACGAGCCCGGTGAGATGCAAACTACATGTGCCTGTAACCGTGATGACGCATCATCCCCTGGTGGCAGCACTAGGTATGGTTCAGCCACCTACCGATGTGGTACCTCAAGTGGATGGTGTGCCCTTAAAGCCAGGTTTTGCAATGTGCTTTGTGGACAAGGTCATGCCTGGCTTCGAAGGCATCTTGCTATTTAACACCTGCGTCGATGCAGACGTACAAAGCTTGGGCCAGGCTAAGCTGAGATACGTACAGTGGCCCAAGAAGGAGATTTCTCTTCTCAGTGCCCTGCCATCCACCTCAACAGCTTCTCGACAGATGGCGTCGTCTGAAGGCCTCCGTTCAGCACAGCTCCTCCTTGATATTGCGGCCAAACAGCCTTCCAGAGAACAAGCAGTTGAAGATACAACGGTTGCACAGAGTTGTGAAGCCACACCAACACCGCCTGTCGATGGTAACTCACCTACTGCCCTTGTGGTGAACAACACCACCAACTTGGTTGAAGCTACACCAACACCGCCTCCGCCTCCGCCTCAGCCACAGCAGGCTTATCTGCCGCCTCCGCCTCAGTCACAGGAGGCTCAACTGCCGTCCCTGCCTCCTCAGCCACAGCAGGCTCATCTGCCGCCTCCGCCCCAACTTGTTCGGACACGTAGAGGCACCACACCCGTCCGGGCGAAGGACCATGCCAAGATGGCCCCGATAAATAGAACCCCGATGAAGCCCAAGCCCAAGCCCAAGACCATTAAAAATAAAAAAATACTGCACCGATTGACAGCGACCAATACCTAGATGACGAAGAATTTAATAAGAAATACAATGCAGAGGTGCAAAGTGGCCCCAAATACGTGCGTGGACAGCCATTGTTGACTAGAGATGGATTACAAAGATCAGGCTTGGCTTGCCAGCAGCTTCATGAAAAGTACCTCCTATGTTGTGAACAGAATAAGGAGATACCTTCAGTATCAGGAAAGAGGATTTTTACGGCGTCCAAGGTGACGTTCGTTATAACTGGGAGTTTTCAGAGATGTTCCAAGTTTTCAACCTGAATATTGTTGATGGCACGTTCATGCGTTTGTTCACATTGTATGTGCCTTACAAATACTTTTCACATTTTAATAGCTTTCTTCTGTTCAGTACATGCTAACTATTCTCTTTCTTGTACTTAGGAGCCAGGTATTCGAGTGCAACCGCAGGAAAGAACCGGTAGGTTTCCTTGATCCGGCTCTTATCAATTACACGAACATCTGCAGCAATGGATACGACGATTATTTCAACTATGCTGTGAAAGCGTTGACTCATTATCAAGACAAAGAGTTGATCCTGCTTCCTTACAATCAGGCGTAAGTTTGTTATCAAAAATTATCTGTACATCCTGCTTCCTTACCATCAGGCGTAAGTTTGTTATTTTCCTTTGCAGTTCTCACTGGTTCTTAGCTGTCATCATTCCTAAACAGAACAAGGTATTGTATATAGATTCCCTACTTGGAAGTAAATTATACACCCTTGGAGAATTCTTGAACAGGTATTACATCGTTCCCTAGTTTACTTTATGATTTAACTTTCACGTGTTGTTTTCTCAATCCGCCAACTCATTACTTTTGTAGTGTGTTCGAAAAGTACTTGACGATAATCAAGAGACCGTTGGCCAAGAGAGGAGAACAGGAGGCCATATTGAGTCACGTACAAGTTAACCCGGTAACAGTTGCTACTTTATTCCTAGTTTTCACAAATACCTGCTAGCAAACCAAACTAAGTGAGCGATTTTGTCACCAACATTACAGTGCCCTCAGCAACCACCTGGTACAAATCTTTGTGGGTATTATGTGTGCAATGCAATATTGAAAGTCGTTCCCACCTCGAGAAGTCTGCCAAGCCTCGATTCGGTTAGTAATCCACGACATCATCAACAATTCATGTTTCCTAACAATATTTGCAGACATACATGACGAAAGATACCTAACTAAGAATCTGCCTGCAGCTTATAGGTGGAATGGGACGTGCACCTTTGAAGAAGGATGTTCTTACGATGGTGAGAGGCAAGTTTGCTGCGTTCGTCCTTAAACACATCGTAAGCAAGGAGGGAAAACTACACGACCCTAATCCATGATCATGAGATCCTATTCGGCATTTGTTCACCTGTCCATACCGGCATTCTCGCTGGTGAGACTATAGATTTTTCCAAAACAATTGTTGTCACCATTGTGGTGTAACTTCTTTAAATTGTGTCCACTTTTTTCCGAACAATGGCTGAAAACTTTGTATTTGTAGCAATAGCAATAGCTGTGAACTTGTATTCCAACATTTGCTGTAAACTTTGTGTTCATATGATTGTTGTAAACTTGTATTGCTGAATGTCTGCTAAATAATTGCTGTAGCACGGGCGTGCAAGCGCAGCTAATTACTATTAGCTTGCAATTAGACATAGGAAACGGGCAAACAGAAATAGCCGTTGCCGACATGATACAACACTGGTAACGGAGGACAAAACCCTCCGTTGCCGAAATGGTCACACATTGGTAACGGAGAGCCGGAGGCTCCGATGCCGAAATTTTCTCACATCGGAAACGGTGTTCTGCCACCGTTACCGATGAGGGCCCCCACATCAGTATCGGAAGCGGGGACACGGACCCTTTCTCCGTTGCCGAAGGGGTTTTTGGCCCGTTTCCGATGTGTCGTTCTGTACTAGTGATTATCTGTTCTTCACATGAGTATTTTTTTAGGTTATGCCCACATGGGCCTATGGTAAGGCAGACGCGTGGGAGGCGTTGGCGTCGAGGTGGCTTGGGCAGAACGCCGAGTTCAAAGCCTTGAGCGAGCGGAACAAGGCAAACCGTGGGAGCGGGGGACACATTGTGCGGGAGCTCGCAACCATGATCGCTTCAAGGCAAAGCTGGTATATATATACATGGAACAACCTTCATTTATTTCCCCTCATGTTCCTACTTGATACGCATAACACTTCTTTGGCAATGCAGGAGGCCGATATCGGGGAGCCTGTGTCGAACATGCAAGCATGGGAGAGGATGAAGATGAAGAAGATCGATCTATCCGAGCCTCAGCCCTCGTTTCCCGATTACTTCGGCAGTGCCGAGGAGAACATAGCTAGGTACGTCGATTCGTTCCAGGGTCTTAATCCGGAGGTGGATAGACCTCTTGAACATGACACCGACGAGAGAGCGATGGTCCTGGCCGGGCACGGTTGGGAGCATGGCCGTTTGCCCTGTCTTAGTGCGGTAATCCCGCGTACTCCTGAGTTGGGCCTCGTGCGTATCAAGGCTACACTCACCGCCGACGACCCCCCTATCCTGCCTCCTCGGCGGCCTTCCCGAGCTCGCCCCGATGTAAGTTTTTCTCAATTTCATTCTCTTTCCGCATTCGTTCCTAGCTAAGTGGCTAAGTTGACGAGATTCGTTCTATTTTGAAATTGTAGCCTGGTTTCGAGGCGGCCTTCGATACCGCTTACGCGAACTATGAGGCGGAGTATCACTTGTGGCTGCAGGCGAGAGCGGACTATGACGAGTGGCAAGAGTTGCGCGATGCTGTAAGTTTCAACCTTTATATTTGCAAAATATGACAAGTCCAATTTCCTCTAGTTTGAACCTTCTTTTTTACAACTCCTGACATCTAAACTATCTTGTAGGCGACCGAGAAGTTTTTTGCCACTGGAGTGCGGGATCTGCTGCCTCCGCGTCCACCTAGGGTGGGAATGCCGCCCATGTGCCCATCGAGCGAAGCGGTCGCTCGCACATACAAGCCAACGACTCCGGTAAGTTATTTGCCAAACCAGTTGTTACCGCCGTACTGTGCTTTCCAAGTTGCTAACTTGGACTCAAACATGTAGGGATAGGGATGCTCCAGGAATGCACCCTTTGGTCGTGCTTCTGCCTCGCCGACTTCGACGCGCGCGCTCGTGGAGCATGGCGGTGGTGGTGCCTCGCCGAGTTCGCCGCGCGAGACCACACCGTCTCGTGCCTCGCCGGGTGCCTCGCCAGGTTCCGCGAGTGATTCGACGGCGGCTGCCCCACGTGGTCGGTCGCCTATGCTCACGCGTTCAGAAATGGGTACCTCGAGCTCTCAGGAGATGTAGAATGTGTCCGGGTGTGTTTGTATGAATGTTTGGATCAATTCGAACTATGTTTGTGTCATTTGGAGTTTGTATATATGTTTGTATGAATTCGAACTGTGTTTGAGTCATTTGGAATTTGTATGATGGTTTGAATTATATCTGTGATGTTTGTGTATGAATTCAAATTATATTTGTGTATTTGAAATGTGCTGGAAACAGCAGCAACAATCAGCAAAAAAAAAAAATATGGTCACTCATACGCCGACGGCATCGGCGTAGGGTGCGTCGCGGACGCACAGGATGGCGCCACGTCGCCCGAAGCGGACCATATGGTTGCCGTCGGCGTATGTCATCTCCCAGGCGCCCAGGAAGCGGCCACGTGGCGCTCATTGCCGTCGGCGTATGCGGAGCTAACGGAACGTGGGGATGCCGTGTTGTGGGGCCCACCACAGCGTACGCCGACGGCGGGCGCAGACGCCGACAACAGTTTGGGTACGCCGACAGTTCGGGACGCCGACGGCGAGACGTCGACGGCCGCCGTCGGAGTACCGTTTGGTAATCGATCGCCAGATGATTCGCGGAGAAAGTGAAGCCGTTTGTTGGTTTTAAAACCGTTGATTAGCTTGGCGTCGTCATCTCCTGCCAATCAGTAGGAGGTACGAGCACGAGGGTTTTGTCCGCTAGTTGCTCCTGACTAGGTGCCTTGCCTTGCCTTCCCTTACTTCCTTTCCCCGAAATTCGTTTTCATTGGGCTTATCCCATATTTTCTGCTTGATCCGTGCATTACATACAGCATGCTGACGCAGTTTCAAGTCATAGCTCCATCTTTTAAACAATGTAATGGTCACCTTTTCTTTTTATCAGAATCATGGCACGGTGCAGATGTTCATGTTCAAATGTAAATCTAGAACTGGATCACGGTCCAAATCCAAAACGTGCTAGTCCAATTAGTGTCCACTCAAAATTAGTACAGTCCACATCCAGTCCACGATTAGCTTCCCATTATCCAAATCCGTCCAAGTCCAAGTTGTGATGACGTTGGACATCCAAAGTCCGATGGACAATGGAATGCATGCGGTGTACGGTTAAAAACGTACACACAACGTATCAGCCTAATTAATTGCACCGTGCAAATCAATAGTCGTCCTAGCAGCAGCATCGATCGGCCGCACGTCGAGCATCAGTTCAGCGTGTCAGCATCATTAATTGCACCACGTCCAGCGTGACAGGCTCGCAACCACGGTCACCACGTACACCGATCTCTTCCTGCCGCGCACATCCTTGGCCAGCTGCACACGTCCAAATGGACATTGGACTATCCAACTCTGAGGTCCATGTCCACGCTGTGCTATTGGACATACTATCCAATCGAGTTCCATGTCCAGTCATGTCCAGCCCAGTTAGATCCAACTTATTTCAGGTCCAAAGCCCATGGATATTAGAGATCCAATTCTAGATATATTCAAATGCATGCGAGTGTGTGCATGTACACCCATTCTTTGGAACTACCCATATGAGCATTGATGGTCTTTTAATTGCTCCAACATCCATGTATTCCCACCTTTTTTACCCAAGTCACACAATGGCCCCATGACACCAAGATCTTCCAAAAACCCTCATGATCATGGTCTTGGTGTGACTGACGACGTGATGATATTTTATGTACAAGTGATAGTGTAGTCAGCAAAATTATAGTTAGAATTGTTTAAAAAACCCATTGGAAAACTTGAAATTTTATAAAACCAAGTTCCTGCATTTTGGCACGGCTATAAAAATAGAATGGGATTCTCCATCCTAACAATTATCCCTTTTAATATGTCAGATCTGATTGAGCCTGTACCAGACTTGGATTCTTTAGTTGGTCCTTTCACAGTTGAAGAAATTGACGACATAGTGAAGCAAATGAAACTAGATAAAACCCAAGGTCCGGATGGATTTAATGGATTATTTCTCAAAAATGAATTCATTCGGCTATGCAATGGTTTTCACTCTGGTGCAACTTCTCTGAAAAGCATCAATTGCTCATCACACTAGTTCCTAAGAAACAATGTCCAGAGACTGTAAATGATTTCTCTCACAGGTAAATGTTTAAAGTTCCTCACAAAGCTTGCTGCCAACAAATTTTGGAAAGTGATCACAAGAAACATACATGATAATCGGTATGGTTTTATTAAGGACAGAACAATCCATGACAGTTTGGGATGGCCTTTTGAATTCATTCACGAATGTCAACAGTCTAAGAGGAAGATTGTAATCCTTAAAATAGATATTGTGAAGGCTTTTGACACTCTAGATCACGCAGCTATTATTCAGGTTATGAAAACAAAGGGTTCCTTGAGAAATTCTTTGAATGGGTTCAAGAAGTGATATCTTCTGGTTCTTCTTCTATCTTGCTTAAAGAGTACCGGGTAAATCCTTTCTCTGTAGAAGAGGAGTAAGGCAGGGGGGCCTTTGCCCCCCCCCCCCCCCTCCTCTTTTTGCAAGGAGCTGATTTATTGCAGAGTTTGGTCAATAGAGCTTACCACGAAGGAAGATTATCAACTCCAATTCCCATCAGAGGCCATTTCCCAATTATTCATTATGAAGACGACACCATTATTGTGTTACCGGCTAATAAGTCATACCTGGATGTGTTCAAGGATATTCTTCAGCAATATGCAACTTTCACTCGATTAGGAGGTCGCGAGCCTGGCCGGAATGGCCCAGCCGCCGGCGGACGCGTTGAGCAAGAAATTGTTGGTGAGGGAGAACACCTCAAGGTCACGGAGTCCGTCAAAGAAATCCGCCGGGATCATGTCGAAGTAATTCCATTGAGGTAGACGTGGCGGAGCGCGGCCATGCCCCGGAAGGACGGGAGCGGGCCGAAGAGGGAGTTGTTCTGTAGGCTGAGGCCCTGCAGCGTGTCGAGTTTGGCGAAGGAGGCCGACAGCGCGCCGACCAAGTGGAACATGTAGGTGGTATTTTCAACGGGGTGCTCCAAATATTCTAGGGATAGAGGATGATTTGCATGGTATCATAGGTTAGCATAACCTATGACCTTTCTGACAGATTTGTTCGTTATATTTTTAGATTTAGACCCTCCAAACACAGCGCATAACCAAATTGTTTAAAATGGTCACAGATCTATGACCAATATTTTCAGGGTCACTGTCAAAAGGTCATAGGTTAGCATATTTCTTGTAGTGTCTATTGGTTTTGCCCACGGAACGATCAAATTAAATCGTCACGAAAATACGCACACGGGATACTTATAGCCACGGGGCACTTTGTGCCCAGTGCTCCAATCTAATGCCCGACACAAGGTTTACATATGGCTGGATATGTTACACTCAACAAACACCGAGGAAAGCATATTGTTCAGATGTTGTTTAAGTTTCCTTCAGTAGTGTTCACAATTTAGGCGCAACGGAGTGAACCCTGTACTCGCACAGAACAAGCGGTAGAAAGAAACAAGCCCTGTCGTTGAAGATCGACACTAACACTCGGGTAACTCACGCGTCGGCTAGCTTCTCGCCGCGTTGAACCGTGCAGCACCATGAAACATCAGGCGATAAGTCGTGTCAGAGACGCGCGCGTCGCCGTCTCTGAATATCCCTTGGAAGAACAAGACTGCAGAACACCGCTGATCGCCCAACGTCTAACAGGAAACGGAGGAGGTAGCTATAGCTTGTCCGATGCAGAATTGCAGGCTCGAATCCGGTCAAATCGCTATTCATAGCTATAGCTAGCATCGCTATCACGTCCATATCGACGGTCCACTTCTTTCTATGGTCAAGGCTTACCCCGTCAGCTAGCCAGTTACCGGAGCTAGCTAGCTAGCTCAAGATCTGGATGATGTCCACAGTTCAGTATGATCGTAGGACGTAGCGGCACGCGCTAAACCGTGACGAAAACTTTGAACATGCAGGTTGCTAGCCGCTGCGGGAGGTCAAGGTCGTTGCGGAGACCGCGAGCGACAGGTCATGGGCGAAACTTTGATCGGCGCACACGCACTTCAAGTCATCATGGCAAGATGCGCGGCCACGCATCGATATAGCGCAAAAGGAATGACTGAATGCTGATCCGACGATCGGGTGTGATATATATATGACCGTTTTCTTCAGTAAACAATTACAATGGCCAGTCCGAGGCGGCGTTCATTGTTTACGCCGTTTTACACCAGATAAGCTCGCTCATTGTTAGAGATCGAGTTGTATCAGTCATCTCTACATTAATCAATCGAACAGAGTCCATGCGCGCGTGCAGGTGCAGCGACCGCTCTGAAAAACAAAACGAAACGGACTCTCCTCCTGTTGTTACTGTTTGAGAGCCATCCTTGAGAGTCCACCGACCGTTCTGCCCGATTCCGGCAGCTCTCGCCGTCGGCGCTCACGCCGGATGGTGTAGAGACGAGCTAGGGTGCCGGCCCGACTTGTATATATGTAGATCTAAGTTTTGCTTTACCCGTAGTGGAGTCTGGCGTATGCCGTCTATCTTCCCCTTCTTCTTTCTTCTAGCTTTTGCTCTGGTGACTTGCAGTGATGCCGGAGACGGCCCCCTTCACCTCCGCAGCCCGGATCCATGGTGGATCTGCTGCAGGGTCGAAGATGGTCGAAGCTTCTCCAATAAAATCGACTGATGTATCTACTGCTCTGTAGATCAAGAGGTGAGATGGCGTCTTCTTCCTCTGGCCGGCCGTGGAGGCGAGGAGAGGGGGGCATGTTGCTGTTCTCCTTCTGGATCGATGGAGTGGCTATGGAGTTGGTTTGTCCTGGCGTTCGAGCGCGGTGCGGGACGACGACTGAGGTGCATCTCCAACAGGCTTCCATGGCGGAAGCAGAAGCAGGAGCTGCTCGAAGTCAGCTCCGACATCAAGCGCTGCAGCTTCTTCATCGAGTAAGGTATGCGGTGACTATATCTTTCTCTGGCCGGCCATGGCGGCGAGGGGCGGAAGAGAAGCTGCGGTTCTACCTTTGCTTCTGTGGGGAAGCTTCTGCTGCATCATCTCCGAGCACCACACGCAGCGGCCAGGCTTGCCGCTGCGATCTTTGGCCAACAAGGTGGCCATACTTCTACCTCCAAGACGGAGGCCTGCTGGATCCGACGCTGAAGCTCGACGCCGCGATGTAGCCAAGTGGTTCGTCCCCGGCTATGCCGTGTGTGCCGGCGTAAGAGATCATCCGCCGGAAGGGAGAGTTCGAGTGCTTCAAGGGGCTCCGATCTCGGCGCTTCCTACGCCTGGAGGTCGCCGGCGGCGTGTGGCGGAGAAGACCATGGGCTTGATTGCGTTTCTTTCTCTAGTTTGAGGGTCTTTTTTGTAAAGTTTCTGGTCCTTTATTCGAATATCAGGTCTTCTAGGGCAATAGACGAAAAGAACTGGAATGTAATATGTACCTGCCACGTGTTTACATAGAAATGCAGCCGGGGTCTCTGGACCCCACCCCTTGTCCAAAAAAAAGAAAAACAAAACGAAACAGAGACGTCGCCTCTGACTGTATGTGTAGGGCGTGTGGCAGCTAGCGTGGGTCTCGTCAAAGGAGCCACACGCACGCACGCTTTCACTTCCAGGACATGCTCCAAGTCGCAGGTGTTCTAGCCTCGGTTCCCACTCCTGCCAATGGCTGATCGAGTTTTGTTTCAGTATTCTATCTTCGCGCCAAGGCGCTCGATCGATCGATGTGACGGCGGCGAGACTCGCAATGATTCAACCTGGAGTATATATATGTACGGGCAAGCGCAAGCCGGCCGTCATCGAAAGCTACCGAGGAGGAAGAAGAGGACAATGAAGTGTGCGTCGTCCGTTGAATCTCCGGCTAGAAGAGTGTTTCTGTACCCTTGCTAAGCTAGGCCCGCGATCGATTGTGCTTTCTTTTGCATCGACGAGGAAAGAACCTGAATCGTCTCAACTTGGAGAAAGAACCGTTTGATAATCGATCGTCCAGTGGGCCGTTTCCAGATGATTCGCGGAGAAAGTGAAGCCGTTTGTTGGTTTTATATCCGTTGATTAGCTTGGCGTCGTCATCTCCTGCCAATCAGCAATGGAGGTACGAGCACGAGGGTTTTGTCCGCTAGTTGCTCCTGACTCGGTGCCTTGCCTTCCCTTACTTCCTTTCCCCGAAATTCGTTTTTATTGGGCTTATCCGATTTTTCTGCTTGATCCGTGCATTACATACAGCATGCTGACGCAGTTTCAAGTCATAGCTACATCTTTTAGACAATGGAATGGTCACCTTTTCTTTTTATCCGAATCATGGTACGGTGCAGATGTTCATGTTCAAATGCATGCGAGTGCGTGCATGTACACCCATTCTTTGGAACTATCCATATGAGCATATATGAGAGACTAAGCCGGTAAATCTTGAGATTGATAGAGTCGCCACAAGCATCCCAAGAGTCGATGGGCATGTCGTTTTTCACTGAAAAAACATTGTCGGAAAGCCTGAAATAAATACATGAAAGTTTGAGCACATGTGCCAAGTTTAGGATTTGAACCTGATCGGGTGAGTAGATTTCACGAGGGTAACCAACTATATTTAGATATAGTACGTTGGGTGATACTCCCTCTGTTAATTAAATAAGGCATATAAATTTAGTCAAAAAATAATGTATAGTAAGTTTGACCAATTATATAGACAAAAATATAAATATTTGGAGTACCAAATTATTATCAATAGACACACCGTAGAATATATTTTCATAGTATGTTTATTAAGTATTGTAAAGATTCATATTTTTTCTATAAGATTGGTCAAAGTTATACTGTGTTGACTTTTCACTAAAATATACGCCTATTGAATCATACCAGCTGCAGTCCACCATATCCAAATTTCATCTATTGAATCATTTTTTTATTTGAAAAACTTATATTTCCTCAAACTCAATCCACACAGTCCACAAAATTCAATTATATTATTTCAGTAAAATAAGCCGTATAATGTTTGTAGAAATCAAATGATGTAAAATTTGACCAAGATTTTAGAAAAATCTATCGAGAACTATGACACTACGTAGGTAAAATATTTGTTATGATCTATCTAATAATTCTTGAGCAATTTCTGAACATCCGGGTTCGGATTTGCATTTTCGCAATTCCAGCAGAAAAAAAAGGAATTTAATGGGAGATGGACATCGGCCGTGCCGTGCGGCGCCGGCCGGCAGGCAACCGCAGGTGACGCGATCGACGGCGACACGTACATATTCCCCATGATTCATACGAAAACCGCGGGCATCTACGGCGTGTTATCGACGGGGGGTCCCTCTCGCTCTCATGGAAATTCTATCGAGAATTATGACACTACGTAGATATAATATGAAAATATTTGTTATGAGCTATCTAATAATGTTGATTTAGCATTGTTGTTGGTGATAAGTTTTTCTAAGAACTTAGTCAAAGTTACACTGTTTGACTATAAAAAAAATTATACGCCTTCTTTTACGGAACGGAGAGAGTTTAACCTAGATGAGACTTGCACATGTTTTGCAGCTATAACAACAGCCGCCTAAATACAGAGATCTCGATGCAGTAGTCGTGCTGCTAAACTCTTGAGCAATTTCTGAACATCCGGGTTCGGATTTGCATTCTCGCAATTCCAGCAGAAAAAAAGGAATTTAATGGGAAATGGACATCGGCCGTGCCGTGCGGCGCCGGCCGGCAGGCAACCGCAGGTGGCGCGATCGACGGCAACACGTACATATTCCCCACGATTCACACGAAACCGCGGGCATCTACGGTAATGCTATCGACAGGTCCCTCTCGTTCTCATTCCAAGCGCGTCCTCCCGGCCGGGTCCCCGCCGGCCGGCCCACCGCCGCCGTCTTTTTGACATTCCTGTGCCGCGTCTCCTAAAGCGTTCAAACTCGTTGCCAACTTGCGAGTCCTCCACTAGCTCCCTTCACCTCTTTTTGGCCGGCAACATGCATATACCTTATTTGCCAACGGCAAAAAAGATGCACTACATGTCGATCGAACCAGCTGCTGCGAGATTCTCAGAACGTAAATAGCATGCAAGAATCCCGGCAACAAAAAAACATGCAAGACGAAAGTACTTATATTTACATAGTGAACTTGTAGCGACTAGCGAGACCAAAGTACGTCTATACATACTGTGAGCACCTAAGTACGTTTAGTTGTAGGTGCATGTATCTGCATATGCTAAGACTTGAATGAATGAGACCAGATAGAAAACTTTTAGCTGCCATGGTATTGGTATAGCAACATCTGCACCTGGCCAAGAAGCGCACTAGCTAGCATGTGTCATATTCTTCGAGTCCCTGATCTAACTTTGATTTTACTTCTCTGCTTTTTACCACCCCACTTATTAGATGGACCGACTCACCGTCAAGGTTGGAATTGATCAAGGTGTGTGGTCCGGTTCGCCCCAAAGTTGGACTTTGGTGGAAATCACATTTTTTTCCCGATAAAGTGGTGGAAAAAAGATAGTATTGCCTCTCCCACAAAAGACTTTGAGCAGAAAAGGCGTCATTCTCTGCTGAAGTAAGTAATTTTTAACTGATCGTCCATTCCTTTACTCATTCGGTTAATTCGTCCGCCGTGCGTGCGCCTATCTAGCTATCTGATTAAGTAGTGCATTAGTGGTTTCCTTGTGTAAATTATCCATTCATTAAGTGTCTAATCGGCGCCGAGCGTACGTGCAATGCACTCGCCGTCTTGTTGACTTTCAAGTTGCAACGCATCGGTGCATGTCCTTTTGAAACTTGGTCGAGACTAATTTACTCGATAATGTCGACGTCATACAAAGTGTGCGGCCACTGGTATATAAGGTTTTTTATTCGAAAAAACTGAAAATAATTAATGAATACAATAAGAGTACATGTAGATATAAGTTCAGTTCACCTGTGTTTTTTATTCAGAGGGATCTAAACCCACAAAATTTCTAGTACTTAATCAAGTAAAATGAAACTCGAACCACATGAAGAATAATTATGATGTTAAGATGCAAATAAACACACACGTTTCATTCTTCGTGTGTAGGAATTCTAAGAGGTCCAAATATATTGTAAAATTCTTGCTTTTTTCCACGGAGCACATACTAAAGAATCCCACATTCTTCCATTACGTCTAAAAACTAAACTAGTGAACATAAAAAAACAATGTTCATTGTCATGCACATTTGAATCATATGGGTTTAATTTATAACAAAGGTTATCTCAATGCAACATGGGAAAAGCAAATAGGTTTACGGGCAAATTTTTCTTTAAAATGTAGTGCAAAGGATTTGTTAGGAAAAAATTCGACATGATTCCTACAAATCAAACTAATTACATTCAGTAGCAAGTGAGCCCCTCCCTAATTCTCCTACTCTCCTTGCGTCTTTTCCCTTTCATAGTCCTCTGATCCTGCCGCCCCATTGCCTAATCCCTCTCGTCCGTTCTCTGCTAGTCTGAATTCAAATCAAACAACGCGCTCCATTCTATCTGAACCTCATTTAATCTCGAGAAACCCTGATATCCCATCCTATCATGGTTCGTCCGGCGAATAGGAATTGTCGCAATTCTCCTTGCAATCAATAGTACCTACATCTTTGTCCATAATCAACAATTAATAGATAAAAAACATAAAAGTAAATTAAATTTTGTGTCACTACTTCCTACGAAAGTTCTTTGAATCAAATAGAACCTTGGATTGCATACACTCCATCATCCCCACAATTAAAAAAAGCCGGATATGCATTGTCTTCTAGCTGTTACTCTCACAACTAATTTCTATTGTAGTTTATTTATTAAATCAAACATTGTCAATTTATTATGTAAGTAAATAATTTGTTTGACAATTTTGCGCACAAGATTTACATGTACCTAATACAAATGTTTAAAAATATAGTAGTAGTCAAAATATGTAGTAAAGATACAAGTGAGTATAAAATATCTTTGCCTAGCAAGATGATCGGGCCGGCTAGCCACATTTATATTTTCTTTCTACATGCGGGATATTTAGAGACCTAGAGACAAGGACATTTGCTCTTAATTTATGTGCTTAAATATATTGTGTTTTGAAAGTAAAATACATCTAAAATTGTTTAAAAATGTGAAAAATATGGCATGCCTGCATCTCAAAAAATGGGTTGAAACTTGTCCTTATGAATCTAGGTAAACCGAACATGTAAATCCTGCAAGTTCTTCAAAAAAAATCATCAGATGAGATATATCACACCACATACAGGCAATTGCGTTTAAAAATGTCATATTTTACAGAAAATACATGTTGGCATGTTTAAATCCAATATCAAAATGTATCGGTATCTTTTTGTTGCTCAAAACATGTGATTTTTTCAAACTCTCAAAATATGATACCATAGGATGCCCTTTCTTCAAGCTTATCAACGACCACCATAAATAAAGGTGCATGAGGAATGCATTATTCATGCCAAATGAATGAAGGCAACACGCCGACACCTAATAATCAATCACTGATTCAGCGGTCCATGTCTTTAATCCCATAAATTTGAACTCATGCATGTATTACTAGTACATTGATACATATCTGCAAGAATATTGGTCTGTGAAGGTGACAAATTTTCTCCCTTGCAAAGTACAAGCTACAGGCACGTAGGCTAACCTACCAGTCTTCTGCAACTCCTCTCAAGAAGAAAATTAGTCTACTTCACATCCTATCTTCTCCACGGTCTTATTGTGTACTCCCTCCGTTCCTGATTGTAAGGCCTATAGTTTTCTCTGAAAAGTCAAACCTGACTAACTTTGACCAAGATTTGAGAAAATATTATTAGGATTTAGAATGTCAAATCAGTATCTTTAGATTCATCATGAAGTATATTATTGCATTTTATATTCCTAATCTTTGAAATATTAATAGTTTTTTCTAAAATCTTGGTCAAAGTTAGTCAAGTTTGACTTTTCGGAGAAAACTATAGGCCTTATAATCAGGAACGGAGGGAGTATAATTTATTGTTCCCACGTTCTGTACGTGTGTATATACCATCCTCACGCACGCCAACTAACTAAAGATCAAGATTTAATGAACCCTGTCAATTGATCTGTCATGCATGCTCACGCCCGGGCGGCGGCGCCATGGCACTGGTCGAACCGTATGATGCGCTCCTTGCGCTGCGTCGGCGGATCAAGATTTAATGAACCCTGTCAATTGATCTGTCATGCATGCTCACGCCCGGGCGGCGGCGCCATGGCACTGGTCGAACCGTATGATGCGCTCCTTGCGCTGCGTCGGCGCGGCCGCCGACGCCTCGGCCGGGACGACGGGGAAGTGTTCACCTCCGAAGGAGCGGGCGTGGTCGTTGAGCGATCGCTTGTGCTTGAAGTCGGAGCCGCATGCGCAGAACCATCGCTTGCCGCAGTTCTTCTCGTGTGTGCGCCAGTCGCCCTTGACGGCGAAGGGCTTGGCGCAGCGGCGGCAGCCGAAGGGCTTGGCGCCGTGCTTGCGCCTGTAGTGCGTCTGCAGCGTGCGGAAGTCCTTGAGCGGCCGCGCCCGCGGGTGGGCGACGTTGTTTCGGCAGCCCGGCGCGCAGCAGTAGCGCGGCAGCCGCAGCAGCGACAGCGCCGCCGCGTGGGACGACTGGCCCGTGCCCTTGAGCGACTCCGGGCCCTTCCTGTACTCACGGCCGTGGCCCCACATGTGCATCTGCATGTACACACACATGATTAGTCTGTGCTGTTCTACGTAGATACATGGATATAACGCAAAAAAAAGTTTAATTAATTAGTGGAATGTGGAGTACAAAAGGAATATGTTCTTGGTGATCGACCTTGTGTGTGTGCTTGGCTACAAGCCTATATAATCTGTTTGTTGTCGATGTCTTGGTGAGGAAAGATGTGTGAACTATAGGGGAAACTAAAGTTTGCAACTAGTTGCGCCCGCAACCCATTCCGCATGTCGCACTTCCAAGTTTTCAAAAAATGTGAAATAAATCATGGGCATTCGCTCTCCTATAGCCTGATACTACGTACGTGGCCGTGGTTATGGTGGTTTGATTCCTTGCGGCCCCACATGGAACGGCATGCAAGCATGAACATGCATGCATGAGACCGAGTTGTGACACGAGCAATAGGAATTCTACACGACTTGTGAATTAAGCTCCAAAGACCGTGTTCTTGGTAGAGAAAAATATCCATAATACAACTCGGTCTACCAAAACGAAGATGGACCCAAAGGAGGTAGGTATAGTTGGACAAAACCGCATCCAGACTAAACAAGGAAGGAATCGGGATATCGAAGAATAATCACCTGCATGTTGTTGTACCTATTGAAGGTCTTGCTGCAGACATGGCAGACGAACTGCACGGCGCCGATGAGTATCTGCGCCGCCGTCGGGATCCAGTAGCGCCGACCGGCCGTGGTGTCATGGCTGTTCTCCTCTCCACCCACACGCACGTAGTCTGAACCTTCCACGGACTCCACCAACATCTCACCATGTTCTACTTGCGCGCATGCTTCCACCTTGCACCTCTCATGCCTTGGCTTGATTTCCTCCTCTTCCTCCTCCGTTTCCTCCTCATCCTCGTCCATTTCCATGGACGGCACCTCTTCTTCGTCAGAACTATAAGCGGCACTCGCCGGCAAGCCGATGTTCAGGTCAACACCGGCCTCTTCTTCGGTAATACTGCTCACCTCTTCTTTGACAGTATTAACCTCTTCTTCGGCAACAGCTGCCCCGAGCCTGCCAAGGAGTGGCAAACACAGCATGGTGCTCGGATCCTCATCGTCACCCGGTGCTCTGTGATCCCTCCATGGCGTCGAGAGTGGCGACGACGACTGGGATGTCGGCGACCGCGGTTTGAGCCACTCGAAGTAGCGCACGCCGAGACGACCCGCACCGTTCATCCCGTAAACACTCAACACCATAGATCAGCTCGGACTTGGGACCCTGGCCAGGCCTCTCTATGCAGTAAGATCTGCGTTCTCTTCACTGGCAATATATTGCCGCTAGCGTAGGCTGCTTTATATGTGGGGTTTTGGGTGGGAGGTCGTCTATGTCAAGCCGTGCATGTCACGGCCGGGAAGGAAGAAGCGGGGAAAGCCAGCCAACTAGCTAGCTATGGAGTAGGGAGGCTGGTGCGCCGTTGGTGTTGCTCTCCCTCAGGCTTTATATGGAGTAGGGAGGCTATGTATAGTTAGTCTGTGAGGTCAGCAGAATAATTAAGCTGGCTGGGAGCTGCATCTCCAGGCGCGTGTGAAAAGGGCGAGCTGTATAACCGCGGCAACTAGTACATATGCGATTGATGCCTAGAGCATGACATTGACAGCGAGATCAGGTTCATGTGGAATGTGGTGCGCCGTGTGGGGCAATTGCCACCTAGGTAATCACATAGCCGCCGTCTCTGGGACGGCGGGTACAGATTGCCGCAAAGGAGGGTGGTACTAGGTTCTCGCGATCTCGGCGAATATATCGGCTGACGTAATGACGTGTGGCAAACTACTCTCTACATAAAATGAGTGCCCCAATTTTAAATTAGGGTATAGTTCAAAATTGCGACATTTATTTTGAATCGTAGGTATAGTACCGATTATTGGACTGGAATAGGCTGGTGAGAAATCCCGGTCACGTCCTGACGTTGCTCTAGATGAAATTGATTGTGGTACTTAATACGGCCTATTTAATAGGACGAATGATTGCTATACCGTAGTCCATATGTATAAGAGCTACGTCCCTTTCTAGCGAGGTACGTAGGCAGATTGTTGGATACACGCCTCTAGCTCTGCCCGTGCTTTACTGTAGATTATGCACTAAACTATGTACTAATTAATTGACATGTCATATGTAGTAAGTTATATGACAGAGAGCGGGATGGGCTGCTTGCCTCCCATTGGAGTATTACACTACGCCGTCACATATCTTCCTTTTCTATAGTGTTCTCTGTTTCCATTAGGGTACGTGCAGTTACATGCTGGTACTATATATCGTTTTGCTTGAGGCGCATGATGACTAGGGACCTTGCGCCCTTGACTGTACTTATCCGCTGCAGTGTGAATATGCTGGTTGAGTAGGGTTAGGTGTTTGAAGATGACAAACCTGATAGGATTAGAATTCTTACTTCTTTTGAACTAAGACAATGTTGACTATACATCTTTTTTTTAAAGAACAAGTATAATTGCTAACGCATGATCATTGTGCTGATTGACCAGGGTTATGTCTTGAATATATTGCCACCAGAATTTCTAGACAAATCCTAATATGATTAGAATTCCTACTTCTTCCGAAGAAGCACAAGCAAGGATTTGGTTAGCGGTTGAAATACCATAGTTACCAGCCGGTACCCTATATGCTATATCGATTCATATATGATAACCCTTATGTTTTCTCCTCCTATGCGCTCTAGTGGCAGTGGACGAGGTAGTGACAGTGACACTTGTAGTAGCAGTAGCAGGTATCCATTATTAACTGGGTACTGGCTGGGATAGTAATACGTTCTAAACGTATCTATTTTTTCAATCACCTTGCTAAGAGTCCGGAATAACACCAAACTTGGAATAAACTGCCAAAGTAACAAAGTTTTTAGCAAAGAAAACATACTTAAGATTGTATGGAAAAGGTGTACAAGCATGAGGCCACTGTGGCGCCATGTAGGCCCATCAGCGCGACTACCCCCTTCAGGCGTGGTCCATGGCATCTCGGAGCTCTTACTAAGCTTCTTTGGGTACTAAGAAAGGTGTAATTTGCTTGTACATCCAGCTCACTTGAACCAAAGTTATTTCATGAGGTATTCCACAGCCACTCCAAGTAAACTTTCATGTGCACCAAAACTCTCAAAAATTTATCCTTTTGGTGTTTGCTCAAAGTTCAGGGATAGTAGAATGTGGGGTAACCATGAACTTGACAGGCACAACCAACCTATAGGAGTATAGGTTCAATAATAATAAAAGATATTTTATGCCAATCTAGTGTTATTAGCTCTAAATCAAGCACCCATGAAATTTCAATGTTATGGTACATGCAAAGCAAGAGTACGAAGCGGAAGGAGGACTAGAAATTCTATGGCTACCAAAAAGTGGAAGAATCCCTCAAAGCAATAGTGGAGGTATTCGCCGAAATCGGTGGCGATTGCAACAATTCAAAGGGCCTTCTTAACTATGAGATCACCAAGACCAAGTTTCCCAACATCATCATCAAGATCAAGGATATATAAAAGTCTTGACCTATGTGTAATTAAGGAAGATTTGAAAAGGAGGGCTGAGATTTGCCATTGTCCATTAAAAAGCTTCATATCGATATGTTACAAGGTTCTACTTTTATTTAAATATGTTTCTATATCTATTTTACTAAGTGATGATGTTAAGAATCATATGGAGTATTAATGTGTCTGGACTACTTGCCTCGATTTTTTTAATGCTCTAGTCTTCCCCACCTCAAATTTGTTCCATTCTTCACCACCGTGTGTTTAACCATACGATTATTTATGTTAGTGCTTTTTCTCCTATATAATTTTGTCACATTTCTATAGCTTGGTTTCTCTTACCAACAGTACTGCATCAGTGGACTTATTTGGAACTTTTTATTTCCGATTCATGGCTCTGCCCACCGGCGGCGGTGCCACATGCAAAGTCGTGACATCACCGCTTTACCAAAACCTTCTTGAGCGGATTCTATTTTAAAAATCTAGACGTGTCAAAAAAATCATGATACATTGACATCACAGTTGTCCGGTCCTAGCACTGTCGTCACTGCCGCCAACTGGACGACACGGCCAAAAATCAGGACATTTGAACTTAATGTGTTTTTCTAAGAGGCGTGGAGCCAATATTTCAAGTCATCGCCGTCACTCAAACCTTGTGTGCAACTTTACCCGCTTTAGAACAATCTCTGAAGGTGCGCAGATATACTAGCTAGCTAGACTTTGTCAAAAAGAAGATACAATAAGCACCATATACGCCATCCACGCGCCAGAGAACAAATAAAGCCCGGTTGACAATTTGACACACCGAACATATATATGAATATGCATGTCTCTACTCCTATAAAAATCACAGTTAGTGATGATGGTGTGCCTGCCATCTTCCATCCACCACCGTTCGATCCATATCTAACGATAGACGTACGTCGCGGCCGTTTTGTGGTTTTGCCCTCCAGTTTCTATGGAATTAATCTGCAGTCCACATCCACCGCACCACACGCACGAGTGCACGATCGCTCCCCGTCCACACCGCCGCCTCCCCCAGCATGCGCGGCCGCCTCGCAGGACGGGCAGGAGGGCTGTGCCTCGCCGTAGGGTCTGCGCCACCGCCTTCCTCGCGCTAGCTGCCGCCGCGCCGGAGGGTTGCGCCTTGCTTTGAGGGAAAGCGCGCCATGGACAATGTTGTCCTCGTTCATCCGCCGCCGCGACCTTAGTCCCTCATTTGGCCGCCCCCGCAACAGATCCGTCGACGGACGCCCGGGGAAGTACAGATCGGCCGGACCAGAACTAACCAGATGCGCTGCATCGAGTCATTTTTTGGTTGCTGGTATTTTTCTTTTGAAATTGTGCAGTCCGTGCTTGATCTATTACAGATGTAGAAAGCTGATAGAGGTGGACCTGCAAGAGAAAGCAGCGGTGGCGTGCGCGCGGTGCAGAGAGCCGCAGCATGGCGAGATCTGCCTAGACCCGGTACAGGTCACTTGCATTTTCCCTACACGGGAGACATAGACATACATCAAATTGCCTAGCTAGCCCTTTCTTTCTCTCAGCTTTCCTGATAAATTTGTTGCGGTGCAATTGTCCTCAGTGATTTGTGCTGCTGTTGGATTTTACTTTAGATATTTGGTATTAACGCCTACTAGCACATAGACCGTGCATTGCTACTGCAACACCTTAAATAAAATGAAAAATTTGTACGTCATTTCGAAGCAGGTTGGTCATGGACATAACATGAGAAACACATTGAATATGTTGGTACTTATCCACAAAAACAGAAATTTTGTTCCTGATTTTCTTTTTGGAATCAGTGAAGTTCTCCATATAATGACTGAAAAATTGTACATTTGCATGGATCTGGCTAGCATCAACTGTTATTTCATCCTGGCCATAAAAATAGAGAAGGATTGATGGCAAATTCTGAGTAGGCACGACAGAATCGGTCGTAGCGGCCTACACTTCTGTCGACCCATAAGTTGTAGATTAGTTACAACAAATGTTAGTTTGCTTTGGTTGCTTTAATTTATTTCTTTATTTGACCAATAAATTCTCCGTGGATTACAAGGATGTGAAGCACACAGGCAATGGGCTTGTGAATTATATTACGGACATTGGCCATTCATGGCCTTCTATTGTGTTGCTTCTGAGGTATATGGCTATTCACACTTAGAACAGCTTGCATCCTGATAACGAATCAAGAAAATAATACATAACCGTTGTTTAGGATGGTAATTGGTCAGGTGAGCTGAGTGATAGATCATGAGTTGTGGCATGGATACATATAGTTTTTAAGGGCTTGATACAGGACATGTGTATGCGACCGATCTCAACCCAGTGGACAAGCCATTGTGCATCTGCAGTTAAGTACATGAAACAGATAATAACAAACAATCAAATATAGCTGGCCAACTAGCTCACGTATATTCCATCTTTACCTACAAAGCTTTCAACTTACAGGTTCTGTACATTATCCTCTTTCTCTTTGCTGATGAGAAGTCCACAAGCTTGCTACTGTAAGATGACTTCACCTCTATAGTAATCAAGCAGTCAGCAGGCAACTTGTTTAGCATCTGATATATTCTTTTATGGTACAGTTGCAGAGGCATTCTAAAGGAAAATCCCCTCAATTGTCTTCATGTTTATTTCAACTCTAATTGGGTGGGCACTGAAACAACTGGTCAATGTCATGCAGGTATTGATAACAAGTTTAGTGCAGCTAACTGGTCTTTGCACATTTCCATGTATCCAGAACAACGGGTTCTTCCACATGATTCCGACAGTAATAGTGGATCTTCTTCGATATGAAGCTCAAAACGTTGACATCCATGTACATTAACTGATTGCACATGAAAACAGCCGCATATGCTTGTGTGCTATATGATTTGAAAAGAAGGAAGTGAGCAAAAAAAAAAAAGAACTGAGGTTTAGTTTTTGTTTTTGCGTTGGCATATATAAAAAAAATCAATCATAGCGTCAGGCGCTGTTGGTTGTAAGGCACTTATGGTAGCTCCTTAATGTATCTTTTAACATGTCTATGTCTCTCGTCTAAGGGTTGGCGTGTTGTTTGGAAGGGCGGTATGAAAATAAAATGGAGGGAAATGCTTGAGCAAGGAGAACACATGGATTGAGAAAGTTCTGTAATTTGTGTATGTTTATCCACAATCATGGTACGGTCTTTCCTTTTTTAGCAGTGTGAGTGCTTATGTTACCAGGCAGAAATAATGATAGTGCCTACCTCTTGTACTGGGCTACTAACAAACAACATTTACCTGGTTGTTGGAGGTTTTTAATTTCTATTTTTCATAAATGTTGTTCTATATACCTATAGTAGAACAGTAAGAGGACAAAATCAATTGGTGTAGCCAATATATTTTGAAGGGTCAGTTTGATGTCACCGTGAACTTCTATATTTGAACTTCTATATTTGGACCCGTTGCAACGCACGGGTATTTTGCTAGTATGAGGAAAAGTGTAAGTTTAGCGTGTAATGTTAAAAAGGGCCGAACTATATATGAATGCATGTATGAGGAAAAGTGTAAGTTTAGCGTGTAATGTTCAAAAGGGCAGAAGAACTAGCCAGACTCGTAACTATCGAGTCTATCAAGAAGGGGTAAAGCTCTCGCGCTCTAGCTTGGCTAGCTAGGCTGCGTATGGCTATGGCTGGGCTGGTGCTAGTGGAGGTCGCAATACCGTGTGATATATAGACCCAGTGGAACGGGGAAGATCACTCGCGGGCGAATGAATGTCAAGCTCGGGTCCACGACGGGATGCATGCATGTGTGGCTGGAGTGGTGTCTGGTGGGCGATTTAAGCTCCGCTTGACCGGACTAAATTGGCACTACCAGTAGTTGCTGACAGGAAGATGCACCGGATCGAGACCGACCGGCCGATCTTCCGCCACGCATCGACGGACCACACGGTCCTCGGTTCACGCCGGTCGTCGTCGTAACTCTCGCAAGCTCGTACACGCGCGTGGTCGATCCGTCGCCGGCGCCGGTCCATGCGCGCGCACATGCATGGCGATCGGCCGCTGGTCTCGGCCATGTGCCGTGGGACGGTGGGGGGTGGACGCGTGTGGACGGCGGCAGTGGTGGAGGAGCGACCACCGGCGCCGACGCCGCGTGCCGGCCGGACGTGGAAGGTGGTCCGGGTATTTGCGGAACGGCCGTGGCTCTGCCGGCGGTAATGGGGCAGAGCCGGTTTTGTGTTTGGTTTTTGAGGAAATTAGAGGGTATTGGGGCAGCCCAGGTCAAACATCACGTACGAGTGGAAAAGCAAAAGGATAGGAGCCCACGGCCGTTACTCCGAGATCTGCGTTCGGGCTATGCTTTGTGCAGCCTAGCGGGCGAATGGCCCACTACTGAAGGAGTTGGGCGTGCCCGGTGTGGGATTCGGCCATCTGTTAGGTGGTTTTCTTCTCAGCCCTATGACTGTTCAGGCCATGGTGCTTAGCTGGGCCAGCAATCTGGAAGAGTTGATTCTCAAAAAAAAAAAAAAACCTGGAAGAGGTAGCATGCACCACGGAATTCAACAAGGGATTGTGGATCGCTACCAAATAGGAGGATGATATGATTCTCAAAACAAAAAAAGGAGGATGATATCCTGGAAAGTAATATATGTAGCTAGCAACGTAAATCTATTTCGTTTATTCGACCTAATGTATTTTTCACTCATGAATACAAACTGATCATTTCTATATCACCACTAATATAAAAAGACACATAGGGTGGCTGATCCAAATAACATGAGCCGTCGATGATATAGTACAATTTTGTATTTGCTTTTAGTGTTTTTGGTATTTGCTTTTAGAGTTTGGCTAAAGTATTTGATTTTAGTGTTTTTTGTACTGTATTTACTCGTGGTTAGACATAAATGATATAGTACAATTTTGTTCTTTTGCGTTGCAGTTTCTGGTAGAAGATAGAATTTCGAATGAGTTAACATTTATCGTCATTAATATTATTTTGCAAAGTGAATAAAAATCATTTCATTTTATGTGTACACTATTTTTTTAGCATTAGTCGAAACGTGCATTTGCACGTGCACATTTACTAGTATAAAAAACACACCTGCTCTTGTGATGGAATGCACCGGAGGTTGAAATATAGTTTAACAGTTCTAGAAGAAACTTAAAATTGGTTATGGCATAGACACAATATATGCATCATGTCATAGAATATTATTTACAACCTAAACCACACACATTGATTGTGTTAATGTGCCAAACTTACGGCCAAATTGAATTAATGATATTTAAAATGTGATTTACTTTTTTCTCAAGTTGTGAGTCATATAAGATTTAAAATTATTTGTCCGTGCCTAGTAACGATTTAAATTATAGGAGTGTATGGCGGCCTTATGGTGAAGGTTGTGGTACACTAAGAGACATTTGATACCACAATGGTTTTTTAATAGTTTTAGATGTCTCGTTGGAGCATAATCTAATCTTATGTTAGGAGCGCGAAGAGGACGGAATGTAAAGTGACTCGAATCAAGTCTTATCGACCCTATCCCCAAAACACTCGCCTCAACGTCAGTTTAGATCGGAACAAGCCTTTTCAAACCCACCCCTAGAGCTCCTAAAAAAGTCTTGAATATCTAATGCCCTCCCGAGATTTTTTTTAAATAATACGATTTTATATAAGAATTTTGGACAATAGCATGCGTGGAGAGGGAATTCGAAAAATAGCGTGCCTCGGCCTAGGGCGCGCCGAAACTCGACTTTCGGTCGAGGCCGGCCGAAAGTAGGCCTCTGCGCGACAGGCCTCTGCGCGGCAGAGCGAGAAGCGACAGCCCTCTGCGGCCTCTGCGCGGCAGAGCGAGTTTCGGCCAGGAGCGGGCCGAAACTCTACTTTCGGCCCAGACAAGGCCGAAAGGTATCAGCTCCCGTCGTCCCTGCTTTCTTCTTCCCTTGTCATGATCCGAATTTGTTTCGCGGTCCCGGCTTTGATCCGAATTTGTTTCGCGCTCCCGGCTTTTATTCCGCCCTTCTTCTCCCGCCATATTTCTCCCGCCATATTTCTCCCGCCATTTTGTTCCCGCCATTTTCGTCCCGACTTTTTTCTCCCGCCATTTTTCTCCCGCTCTTCTTCTCCCGGGTGAGCCTATATATATACCCCAGTAGATTTGGTGATGGAGGAGGGGTGTGGTGCGTGGTTATTTCCTCAGTCAGATAGGAACGATGTCTGGTAGTTCGGGTCCTAGTTCGGAGCATAGGTCGTGGTGTGTTTTGTATCACGCCGCAATATGGACTGAAGGAAGTATTAGGGAGGGTAGGCCGAAGAGCTGTTATAGGGAGCTAGTTAGTGAGTGGGGGAACATTCGTGAGGTGGGAGAAATTATAGCCAAAAAAACCAAAATCCAGATGACCCCTGAAGAAATTAGGGATGAAATTGATGGGTGGCGGTGGAAGTGGCAGAGAATTAATGAGCTAAAAGCTATTGAGGCGGGGCTTAGGGACATGCCTATGACACCTAAGTCAAAGATAATCCATTTTTCGCCGGAGGCCTATGCATATCATGTGAAGGTAACTGAGTACCGAATTTATATTATGTTAGAATCTAGTGTTATCGTACTAACTTTTTTCCCCTGATTTTGTGAATGTCCAGCACTGGCCTGCCGAAGGACAGTTTCTGAACAAAGAGATCCCTCATTTTGGTTGGATGGAAATGCTTTTTGGCGCATGTCGTGATGGTCCTGGAAATGCCCTTCACGCTGAAGCAGTGAAGAGGGCTATATCAAAGGCGAAGAGTGGTGGATCATCCAAGAAAGCCGTTCAAGATGATAGTGATGATGATTTCATGCCTCCTAAACGAGCCAACTCTAGACGTAAGTTGAAGAGTGTTGGTGCATCCAAGGCTGTCGTCGATGAAAATAGTGACGACGACTTCATGCCTCCAACACGAGCACGTGGCAGAGGGAAGTGAAGTCGTTGATTCGAATTAGTTATCATTGAGTTGCATGTAATATTTGTACCAGTAGTTGTTCTATGCAGTGTTTAAAACTAGTGAAGTTGTAACGTGGACGTGTAGTGCTGTATGTTAAATTAATTTATGCAATGTGGAATGTTTCGTACATAGATAATAATATGTCTCGTACATAGATAATAATATGTCTCATACAGACGAACATAAATATGAATATGTCTCACATACAAATAGATATACGGATATGTCTCATACACCTAAGTACCAGTATGTCCCAAATATATCACTGACCCCTGCGTGGCCGAGCCTGACGAGGAGGGGGCTGGACGGGCGTTGATCTGCCGTACCTGTGAGCTACCCTCAATTGACGAGGCACTGTCAACTCCACGTCATCCTGTCGCGGCTGCGTCCCACTACCTTGCAGCGGCGCCTCCTCGTCCTCGTCCTGCGTAGGCTGTGTGACGGGCGGTGGCGTACAGTACATCGGATTCTCCTGGTCAAATCGTGGAGAGCTGTATGCCGAACCACCTCCACCTGCAGATGATAGTATGTTAGTATGTGATGTTGATGAACAAGAGTAATATGTGGAAAAAATAAAACATACTAACCGAGATGGAGCATTGGCTCAGTCATAGGCGGTGCAATCCCGCTCCAAATCATCTCTGCATAAGACGGTTGACCGAAACCTTGATCACGTGGCATGCCCCACTGATGCATACCAGGCTGCTGCATCATCATATGAGGGGGCATGACCCACGACGAAGTACCCGGCTGGGAAGGAACTGGCTGAGAAGGACCCGGCTCGAAATGCTCTGGCTGGTGAGATGATGAACCGACCTCGAACTGGGGTCGTGTGCTCCTAGGCTGAGGAGGTGTAAAACGAGGTCTCGGGTCGTGCCGATGTGTGTACTGTTGGGAAGGTGATACCTGTGGATCCGGAGTACGTGTAGAGTGGCGCGGAGGACGCTGAGCTGGCTGACGTGGCACAACATCGGCAACACGGGAACAGGTAAGTAGACTGTACGCACGTCGTAGCTTGTCCTCTAGTCGTCTGAACCATGGCGCACACTCAGGTGGCGGGTTGTATGTACTCACATCACGCTGAATCTCTGATATCAGCTCAGCCTGTTTAGTAAGGAAAAAATGTTAGAAATTTGTATGAAGGCATAGATTATGCAATGGAGGCACATAAATTTAGTACGTACCGCCGAGTACCGCGGCCCCCCAATACCGTGTAGTGGGTACGTGTCGATCACACTAGCTGGCTGCATCTGATCAGGCTGTAGCGTCGGAAGTAACCGTATGCGAGTGGATTGTCTGTATGTCTGGAGGTACTGATCAAAATCAGCACGCACAAACGGCTCATTGTCCAGCCATAGATTTTCAATCGCGGTCGCAGTCGCCCATTCTACCATGTACGGTTGGAGCTTCTGTAGCCAAGTTGCAAGTGGTCTGTCTCCTTGACGACTTAACCTGTAGCATATATACGTGTAGAGCAATTAAAAACAACTAAGTGCACACACAGAATAGAAAAAATAGTTTCATCTAGGAGAGTTACCTGTGCACGTGGGGAGGGAGCTGAGGTCGAGTAGGAGGCACCGGCAACTGCCGACCTCCAAACTGTCTCATGATCCGATGTTGTGCCATCTGCTCCACCGAGACGTCGAACACAATACGAGCTGTAGTCAACCAGTACCTCCGATCTCTCGTGCACAGGTCAGAAATCCCGCGGGGGAATCTACTCTGCCTTGCGGCATCCCCATATGGCTCCCATATAACCTGGTGGTCCTCAAGCGCATCGAACCACTCAGTGAATGCTCCATAACAATTCCTGACTTGGATTCCCCTGAATCTTCTCTGTACATAAACAAACTAGTTAGTTGACCCTTCTGCACTAAAACAATTAAATATGTTTAATGGAAATGAGTTAGCACCAATTTTTACCTCTCGATGTGCCCATGTGCTGCCAAACGTAGGCGCTTCGGCTAGGTTATGCTCCACGAGTGTGTAGTCCCAGGGGATGTGCGCATCCACGTCAGGTCTACCAACAGGGAACCTCTCCCAAGACCAAAGGTGCAGAAAAAGTGGACATCCAAGTAGTGAAGATGTCTTCTCGCTCTTCACGCACGCGTTGCACATCGCTCTGTAAGTAGCGGCTAAGAGTGCAGACCCGAAACTCCGGGGCACAATGTCCTCCTCCCTCTGCGCCTCTGCAATCTCGTGCGCCACAGGTATCCAGCGTGCAGTAATTGTGTCCTGGTGAGTCTCGGTGAACATCACCTTGCCAAATAGCCACAGTAGATAGGCCTCCAGACTTCTAGTAATCTGCGGCTGACTCAAAGCCATCTCAGGGTACCCTAACTCTGCAATCTGCAATGAATAAGAATTTTAGTTAGTATTGACGTACCGATCGATAAAGACTAAACATTACAAATAACGATGGGTTTACCTGAAAATTGTTCAGCCATGCCTGTCTCACACCATGAGAACTGTACACCAACTGTGGATTGTCCGGATGCACGCCTGCGAACCGTGCCTGCATGGCGTCACGCCAACCGACTGGAGAGTCCGTCGGTCCAATCACCTCGCCCGACAAAGGAAGTCCCAACAAGTAAGACACATCCTGAAGAGTAGGTGCCATCTCCCCCCACGGAAAGTGGAACGTGTGGGTCTCGGGCCTCCACCGATCAACTAAGCAGCTCACCAATGACTTGTCCACGCCGACACGAGTACTAGCACAACGGTGGAGGCGCTGGGGGTCCTGTCCCTCAGCCTCTGGCAGAATCACAACCGACAGCTCTGGACTCATCTCAACTAGACGAGCAAGTGGTAACAGACCAGACCAAGCCAGCCTGCATACAGAAGACCCGAGTCTGTCAACAATTTTTGGCGTACTAGTGATGCTTATAATTGAACATAAGGTTTCACGTACCGATCAACCCAAGCGGGGTGCAGCTCCCAATTAGCTCCTGGAGTCCGAGTACGCAACACTGGTGGTTGTGTACCAGACTCCCAGTAGTTAAGCGCACCTCATACCTGGCTTCTTCGTTACCAATCCTAATGACGCCATGCAAACGTGCCTTCTTGGTCTTTATCTCCATGTAAAGCCTGATCTTCCTGCAATATGGTGTGTTCGGGTAACGTTCAATATGTTCGACAGCTTCTTGACGTCTATCTCTGAAATATGTCATTGTTCCGTGCATAATTCCCTCCACAAGTGCTGTAAGTGGCAAACCCCTGTTACCTCTAAGTACGAAGTTATATACCTCAGCAAGATTGGTTGTCATGATGCCATATCGTGCTCCATTTGTATCGTGCAACAAAGACCATTTCACGGGTGGCTCTTTTTCTATCCACTCTACAAAATTCCGTATTCGGTTTCCTTTCTTTCTCTTTGTTCCCGGGGGGTCAATTCCAGGCAAGTCACACAATCCAACAGGCTCCGATTCGTCTGTTGCTGATACAGACGCCTGCAAAGCCTGTGCAGCTCTCAACTACGCAGCGATCGTTGTTGCCTGTGCAGCTCTTCTTTCCTTCACTTGTTTGTTCGTGAATTCAGTGAGTATTTCCCACAAAAAATTGTACTTCCTTTCCTGATTCATATTGCAGAGTCTTTTGAACAGATTCATCAGCCGCTTACTCTTAAAACATGAGTAAAAATTCGCAGCAAGATGACGCATACACCATCGGCTCTGCAAGTCAGTCCATGGTACAGCTTCGTCCCCAGCAGGCTGCTGTAGTGCCTTGATTGCCTTCAACATACCTGGATGTCTGTCATGAAGTATGCACACATTTGGCCGATCCTCCACAACCCCCTTTTTAAATTCCCTCAGAAAGAATAACCAGCTCTCATAATTCTCACCCTCTACGAAGGCAAAGACAATAGGAACGATCTGTTGGTTACCATCCACACCAATGGCGGTCAGTATCTGTCCCTTGTACTTGCCTGTCAGAAATGTGCCATCGATGCAGAGCACTGGACGACAATGTTTGAATGAATCGATGCATATTGCGAACGAGAAGAACATCCTGGCAAATACAGGATAGTTCGGCTCCTCGGGAAGATTATGTATTTGCAAAGCTACATGAGTGCCAGGATTCCTATCGCTCAATGTGAGAATTTGATGGACAACATTATCATATGCATCATAAAATGTCCCAAACCTCGACTCCAGAGCCTTCTGCTTTGCTCTCCATGCCTTCCCAAGCTTAATGGTTGTTTTCCATCTAGCCTTAACTGTCGCGATGATGTTTCTCGCCACCATGTCTTTTGTCCGCACTATCTCATCATACAAGAGGCGTGCAATCAGAGTTGAAGTCAGGTTTGGATGGTCACTCAATGTACTCTTTATTTCACAAGTGTGCGGCTCGAAGCCTGAAACCACCCACATCACGTCAAACTTCGGTAAGTGACCATGCACCCTTCCTGGACAGTTAATGTCAACACAACTCATAGTCAAATATTTTTTGTTCGAGACTTCAGTGCAGAAAACCCTTTGCGTGGACAAAGCCCACTTAATCACGGCTTCCCTAAGCTGCTGCTTTGTGCTGTACTGAGCACCGACTTGAATATTATTCATGTGATACTCCCATGACGAAGAGTTTCCGTCTTGCACTACTGTCATGTTCGACTTGTCCTCATTCCAAGAGTCCGGAATAGGCACATCGTCAACATCCTCTTCATCATCTTCATCATGAGCATCATTTTCATTATCAGAATCAAGATCTTCTGCAAGGCCATCCTCATCTTCCTCCAACATCTGTTGCTGCACTGTTCCTGCGTACTCATCCCCATCTGCCTCCCCTACCTGCGCAGGTCCTGCCGACTGACTACTAAGTGCCGGCTCATAATTTTCAGAAATATCTTCCATGGAGCCAAACAAATCAACATTCTCTGAGCCAGTACACTGACTACTCTCTCCATGCTCAGGACCCCCGCCACCATGTTCCAAATTGTTCTCTTTCAGATAAAATACCAGCAGGATTTCAGGTTGTGTACCTTGGCGTTTGCATGATGCTAGCCAAGATGTCCACTGACTTGTCCGATCAAGCGGCAACAACTCCCGAAAAATATTTGTACGGGATTTGCTCCATACAGACTGAATCTTAACAGCCCAGATATTAGGATCAAACCGGAAATTTATCGTGAAATACTGCTGAATGGCAGCTATTCTCAAATTCACTGGGTCTGTAAGCTGAATCAACATATTCCCAAATTCACTCAAATCAACACCTGACTCGTTTACACCCACATTACCGGCGCCATAGTGCACAACAACATCAACCACTTCCATGACCTAAACAAATTTATTGCATCATCAGATGTCGTTCACTCAAAAATATGACACACAATTTATTCTAACCGATCGCAATATTTATTCTAACCGATCGCAATATTTATTCTAAGCGATCGCAAAAAAATTTCTAACCGATCGCAATATTTATTCTAACTGATCGCATAATTTATTCTAACCGATCATAAAATTTATGCTAACCGATCGCAATATTTATTCTAACCGATCGCAAAATATATTGCATCATCAGATGCCGACCACTGTCATAATATTTATTCTAACCGATCGCAAAATTTATACACTGCATCGTGCAACAAAATAATAGTACTATAACATTTCTACAACGCATCCACCAAATAAATTATTCCGACAGTCATACTAACGAATCCACTGACTAAAAGTGTCTACACTACTACTAACGCAACCACCAACAAAATACTTAATATGCATCGGTCCACTAACAGAGTATTATTAAACTAAACAATAATTGTCTAGTGACTAATAAGGGTTTACCCTTGAAGCGTGTCGATCCGGTCAGCGCTGCTCTCCGGCTTCAATCTACCGCCACCACTGCTCCACCACAACACCACCTTCTCACTAGGCACCGTTGTTGACCACCATTGCCCCCAATCCTCCACCTCCACACCTCAAAACCACTCCACAATAAGCTATCCCATCCACAAATCCTGCATGCCCCGTCCCTGCTCTCTCTTTTTTACCGATCAAATCTCTGGCAGCACAAATTTTTGCACTGCATTTGGTGGAGGGAGGAAGAGCAGGAAGAGGAGAAGAGGAAGAGGAACCAGGGAAGAAGAGGGAAGAAGAGAAGAAAGGGGAGAAGAAAGGAGGCGCGTCGATGGGGCTGGAGGTTTCGGCAGCTTTCGGCTCGCTATGAGCCAAAACCTGCGGGCCCCGCCTGCCGCGCGCATGCAGCTCTCGTCCCATCCGTCGCCGACAGCCTACGCAGCCTAGTTTCGGCCCGCTCCTGGCCGAAACTCGCTCTGCCACGCAGAGGCCGCAGAGGGCTGTCGCTTCTGTCGTGCAGAGGCCTACTTTCGGCTCGGCCTCGACCGAAAGTCCAGTTTCGGCGCGCCCCAAGCCGACGGCACGCTATTTTTCGAATTCCCTCTCCACGCATGCTATTGTCCAAAATTCTTATATAAAATCGTATTATTTTAAAAAAAAAATCTCCCCTTTGAATCCATTCAAGTGAGAATGAGTTGTTACATATCCCGTAGAGGGCCTTTATAGACTAGAGAGTCTTTACAAATGATTAAGAATACCCTTTCTTTGATAGGTGGGATGGGTAGTGGAGGTAACTTGTTGATCCATATGGCGTATAATCCATGCTGGACATGCGCACCTATCCCTCCACCTAATGGGATCCTTTGTTTAGGACTTCTGAATTATTTCTTTTTATTGTTGACTTGATTTGACAATGACATGTCGATTGGACTTTCTTTAACTTGTCTTTACTTCGTCAACTTGCCATTTGAATGCCATGTAGGTTTTGGTTGGACCCAATAGGATTATTTATTCGCACAACATGGTAAAACAAATTGAATTCGTCCCTAAATATAAAATGATTTGGCAGCTCAAATTGAACTGATAGGACACCTTATATTTAGGCACAAAGGGAGTATTCATTTGCTCAATTATGTCCGCCTTATGCTAACTTCTAGAAGTCGACCTAGGTGCGACGACTACACCACATGAGGAGGCGAATGAGTCTGTCTAGGAGTCGAGACATGTGACAAAACGTGGAAACCGGTCCACTTTCCTCTAATAGGATGGAACTAAATAATTCAGTCTCCCAGTTTGTTCTCCAAAGGATCTAGCGGCGCTTTGGTCCTTAATCTAGAGCTGATGAATATTAGTTTGTTATGCAAATGGTTATGGAAAAGAAGGTGCTTTGAAACATTTGCTCAAGAAAAGATACCTTCAGAATGAAACCTTGTCTCAAGCTGTTGATAAACCCGGGATATCTCAGTTCTGGTCAGGTTTGAGGAAGGTGAAACATAATTTCTACAAATTATGTGGTAGACTCGACTTTCGGAAGATGTTTGGCATGGCGATATTTCTATAGTTGAGGCTTTCTATAGACTATATGATCTATCTCTTAACAGGAATGTTAAAGTTGATAGAGTCATTCATTCTAGAGGATCATGTCTAGTTTTCAGAAGATGCTTGTGAGGTTACTTGGCCATTTTGTGGAACAATTTGCTAACCATTATACTTGAGACTCAATTGTTTAATGGTGATGATAGGGTTTTCTAGAAATTGGGCAAAAAGAGTTTTACTATGAAAACCTTATAATGCTTTCAAACCAGACCCCCTGCCTAGCATTTTTAAACATTTGTTGTCTTTGCAGCTGTCTGCTTAGATAAGAATATGTATTTCGTTGGTAATGTGGAAAAAAACTCTGGCAAACATAATTTGATGAAAGAGGAATGGGAAGGGGGACTCGATGTACGTCATGTGTTTGTGATGAAAGCATAGACAACTTGTTCTTCACTTGTCCTGTCTCTAGATTTATGTGGCAAATTTTTGAATTTCCAGGGGTGTGAAAGTGTTGCAACAAAAGTATGCTTAGCTGCTATGTTCTGATTTGTTTGGAAGACAAGAAATAAAACTTGCTTTGAACAGATTATGTCTGGTGATCCTTGTGATATTGTATATTACATGTCACTGGATTGATAGCTATCAAATTTGCAGGAACCAAAAGCTCAAAGGTGATGCATCGCGGCATTGAGCTATTGGAGATTGTCATTGGTGATATCTTCAAAAGATCGAAAGATGGGCTCCGCTATGTCAAAGGATCAGCAATGGTTAAGTTACTTTGAAACGGGTTGTACTTGGGGCCTACGAGTGTATGGTTGTGGGTGTAATTCTGGTTTTCATCTAGGCCTTTGCTCACTATGTAATATATTTTTACTTTCGGTTTTCCTTTTTTTTTTGGAGCAACTAGCAGGCGCACCCACACTGCAGAATGTCCTCCCAAGAAAGGGAGGCAAGGGAGGCCACCTCGACGAAAGTCATGCGATGTCCAGTGAAGATTCGTCTGTTTCACTCCTTCCAAGCTTTCGGTTTTCTGTCCCAATCTTTCTACATTATCATGTCTACGATTGTCGAAAGTAGATGTAACGTCTTATTTGAAATGAATTGAACGAATAAGTAAGAAAAAGATAATCGTCTTTTATTTAAAAGACCTTGAGTTATAAGATGCTGCTTCGAGACTCAACTCACCATGTCTGCTGGGAGGAGATACCAGATAAGGCAAGTTTCATATGAGAATTGCGCCAATCACATCCCTATTCCTATCTGATTCACCTATTATCAGTGGACACTCAAATCGAATCAAACTTTCTTTAGCAATTGCCTCTCCTATGGCGCATTCTAGGATTAGTGTTAGTCCGTGCGATTGCTTATTCTTATCTTTAGCTGCACCATAACAGGCTTATCTCGGATCATGTGAGTGAGTGAAGCAGGCGTGATCCCTTTTGTCCAAAAAAAAAACTTGTTTGTTCGACTCGACACGTTCAAAGTTGGCATTACACGGCCAAAGGGTTAACTAAACAATGGTCTGACACCTTTCATGCCTGAAAGGCACAGCTCGTATTTCAGGCGTAGCCATATTTCCCGGATGATTTTGTCCTGGCCTTAACGCAAGTTGTAATGTCGCAACAAATTAGGTACGGTTTGGTTTGTGACTCTGTTATGTGGCAATGCTCAGATTGTTTATTTCTTCGCCCATTTCACAAACGGAATGACCTACTCTCTCTACTCATACAAATGAAGCACATCCACATCCACATCCCACCTGCTCTTGCTTTTCTTAATCTCTTCTACTTTTGCACCAAATGTTGCAAAGTGACTAACCCTTCGCTCAGTTCAAGAGCCGTCAGAGCATAGCAAGTGAGCCAGGCCAATTTCTTCCCTTTGGCCGGCCTACTTGCTCTTCTCTTTTCCCTAGCTAGTGATATTCCTTTCCCAATATCTTAATAACACGGTAGAACAATGCAATCTCCTCCCATATTCGAATGTTGGGGGGATGCTTTAGAGGCCAGAAAACTGATTTTGCTGAGGTTGATGAATAGCCTGAAACTCTGCTCTTGTAGAGCTGACATTCTCTGCCATGATGAAGGTCCTGCGAAAGAGTGTACGCCGAGGGTGATGAGATGCGATATTCATAAATAATTCAATGAGTTATGAGTGTATGCTACTGATTCTTACTCTCGAGGACGGGATGCCCAGATGGAGCTCAGAGCACGGAGACGGCGATGATACTCTCCGAGGGAGAGGAAACACCGGGCTGTCTGTCTGGTGGTCAGAATCCGCCGCATGTGATGCAGGGTTTGCTGTCTCAAGTTATCAGCCTTCACTTGAAATATATGCCATATTGGAATATTGGGTCAGTTACAGAAACGGATAATTGGCAAGCAAGTTGACAGGAAATCTAACATTAGCACTATCTACGCGACACGTTTCAGAGTGCAATGTTTGGTGGCGGCAGCATCTGATGACAGAAACAGGTCCAAAGCCAATGTTCCTGCTTGAGACACGGACTAGTTGAAAGCTGCCTCTTGTTTCATATCGTACATCTCTAGTGTGATGCCATTTTCTTCTATAATTTACTTATCTATAGTACTATGTAAGATCTTAACATTAGCGTAAAAATGTAAAGGTAGTTTTATGTTTCTTTCTGAAGTATTTGGAACTAAACTGCTCCAAATATCACCAAAAGAAAAATATTGCTCCCCGCTCCACCCAAACCTCAACCAAGATATCTTAGAAGTTTATCCACAAACCACAATCAAGATATCTTAAAAAGGAAAAAAAATAAGTGGAGCAATTGGATGTCATAATCTCCTTTTATTCAGATACGGAGAGAAGAGAACCTACAGAAAGACAAGACCAATTGTTTTCTACTCCTTTCGTGGAGCAGCATGATCCTTTTAAGAGCATGATCCTACTTTAATTCAAGACTCATCTGATTCATCTATAAGTGCTCAAGTTTAGGTTGATGTGTCTCTTCTTGGCTGCAACTGATGAGAGGCCTGAACCCTTGCACATTTTGCGCAAGAGCATATATGGCATCCAAACTATTCCATGCATGTTTGTGCATTTGTTGAACTACCAGCAAACAAAAGGGGGGCCAGGGTGGGAGTAGAACACACAGAACAATTTAGACAAGCGAAAAAGATGACCGTCATATTCCTACTCGGGCTTTATATAGAAAGTGATAGGTGTTTATGTCCATAAGACATTTGATTATAATTTATGTGATAAGAAAGAACCTTGTCTGAAACTCGGCCAATTCCTCAAGCAAACAACAATTTAAAATGGCCCACGAACATCAGCCAAGATAGTTTATGAGAGGCTGATTATGCATTCTGGAAAGTGCTAATGATGTTTATCTGCATGATCTAGCCAGTTGCTCAAACAAAGTTGACCATGCTACCAAGGTACAGCTTATATCATTAGTGCCTTTCTGTTCATCTGAAAAGTAAGACATCGTTCTGTAGGACAACCATTTTGACAGTACCTATTAAATAGAGCGATGGGGCTTGATGCTAAACCTACCAGCACGTATAATATCGTTCAGTAAATCTAAGAAGTATCTTTCTGTTTATATGTTCAGAAAATGGTTACTAAGGCCAGAACAATGTAATATTGATTTGCAACAAAGTGAAAATTACTGACCTGACGATAAAAGCTTTCGAGGTTGTCGAGCCTGTCAAGTGCTAGAGCCATGAGACCGGTATAGTTGGCAACATCTGCACCGTCGTTGAGAGGGCCAGCGCCAACCGCGTCGGCCAGCGACTGGTGCAGCTGCTGAAGCCCCTGCGTGAGCGCCTCCTCGGCCTGCTCCGACGACTGCTGCAGGCTGCACATCCCCACCAGCTGCTGCTCCGTCAGTGGATCAAGCTGAGGTATCAGCATCTGGTGAAACAAAACGTGCAAGAAGACTAGGCATTTAACATCACCATAACAATCATACAGAGTTTCACAAAACAAAAGAATGGGGCCTTTGCGTTGCCACTTTGCGAGACCTTGAGGATTTCTGAAGGCCGGAACCCGGCCATCCAGAGGAAGCACCGTTCAGACTGCGTCGCCCACATGCCGGTCATGAGTGGAAGACGTCGGACCTGGCGAGCACTGCCCTCAGGTGGAACAGCTCGTCGTAGTGCCGGATGCATTCTTCGACGATGGTGCCGAGGTTCGCGTCCAGGACTTGGGCCTGCAGTGCACCCTGAATCTCCGTCATGTACTTGCTGTCTTCGTCTAACCATCGGGCGTACTCCATGTCGAACATCAGAGCGCCTGTACATTGCAATAGCACAACATTAACAGGTTGTCTAATTCTACGCAGTTATAAGTCGCGAGGCTTGTGCCGGTGCAAATGTAATATATGTGATGGTTACCAGAGCTTGGATCTCCCGGCACACTGCATCCTCCCGTGTTCAGACCCTGAAATGATTCAGAAGTTAGCGTATGGCAACAGTACTAGGTGAAGAAATGTTAAATGTTCTAGAGAATTGGAACCTGTGAGCGTCCTCTCTGAAGCTCTTGCTCGATTTGCTGAAGCCTAATCCGGCCTGTTTCTAACTGCTGAACATAAGCCTGCAAAAGAAGTGCAATTGTTTTTGTCGTAAATATTTTTTTCTTCTTCTGAACAGTCTTTTACTGATTTTAATTTTTTTGCACCTTTTTTCTCAGCCTGCTCTTCCTTGCAGCTTCTCTGTTCTGAGCCAATCGCCTTTCGGTCTAAGAAATATAGAGGTATATAAGAGTAAGATGTATGGCACAAAAATGAAATGCAGGGTCATGCAAGCAACAAACTGATACCAAATGAAATCACACCTTGGGATCTGACAACTTGCCTTCTTTTCTTGTGGATCCATGCTTCCTCTGCAACAAGCACACCAGAAAGGTTTTTCGGAAGTTAGAACAGTGCGCAATGCTAGGTGGTTATGGGTACATTGGAGCCAAAAACCCTGTTCGGTGTTGCTATCCACCTGTAAAATAACCTGCTCACTAGGAGTCTCTCTCTCTCTCTCTTAAAATAGTAGCAGTGTCTAATAGCTCACCATTGTGACTCATGAACTATTGAAAAAACATGTGCCACTATTGTGGTCGTTTTATGTTCCAAGGAACAGTTCAGGTGGTTATCATGTTGCTTCTATCCATCAAAAGGAGGGACGTGAAATCACTATGATGTCCCCAATCATCTTTTGGCGACTTTTTTTTTGTCTTGGACCAGCCTCGACCATATGATATTGCCTACACAGTCTGCAATGGTTCTAGAAATATGCCATTTCCCAATGCCTACCCAACCACCACCATGAAATTCCCATTTTTCCTTTCCAAAGGCATGTCTAGAACGGAAAGGATGCTCAAGCTCAAGTTTATGCTAGAAAAATCTGGAGTTGTTTGAGAATGACTCCATACAGAAACATCATAAGAACTTCCCAAATCAAAACGCACTTAAACCATGAATGGAGACGACAAAGCACAGTACGTAAGGTGCCACCGTTTACCTTATCTTGGGCTCCTGCATGTTGCTGAAAGCTCGGTGCAGGGGCCGGTGCTGGCCCAAGTCCTTGGTTGTAGTTGTAATCATCAATGGTCACCATCAACACGTCCTGCGGCTGGCCAGAGTCGGTCCTCATGCTAACTGGGGACACCAGCTCGGGCTGTGACATTGCGTTCTGAGCGGAGCTGGAGTCAGTGCTCCCTACTGACTGCGAGTTCCCCTGTGAAGCAAGCAAACAATTAATCCAAGAAACAAGAGGAGGCCGGCAGGCAGAAGAAGACGCAGTTAATTAACCGAGAGCAACTTTTTCCCGCTGCCTCGGTCAGAAAGAAACTGTAGGAGCCTGTGAATGATCGAGAGAAGCAGTGCTTACACTGTATGGCTGCTGTAGATGACTCATTGGCCAGGAAGGGAAGATCTCCAGTCTGGGGGGCCTAGCTGCAAGATATCCTGCTGCCGCTGCCGCTGCATACATACAAATGGGATTAAAGGCCTTGTCAATCGCTCTCTCTCCCACAAGAGGTTGCGAAACTGTGGACAAAGAAAGGAGAGAGAGGTGAGGCGTGTGGAGTCCTGGGATCACACCATTTGTGCTGCCCCCTCCCTCTCCCCCAATTACATGCGGTTAAGGCTCATGGCTGTGTTTGGCAAGGCAAAAGCTAAGGTACGGCAGTCCTATCTATCTATGGCTATGCTGTGTGCTGTGGCGAGGGAGGCAAGACACAAGCCTTTCTCGTCGTCGACAGGTGGTTAAGGTTTGGAGAAAGAGGCGGATCGAGGTGTGGAGAAAAGGCAGCGTCTTGCTTACACTTGGTGTGGGCGTCACCTTGGATCATGACAGGATCGACACCGGCAGCAGTACAGGCGCCATGGATAAGGGCCTCCTCCAACTCACCAAAGTAAGCAGCGGACTCCCGCCTGGAACAAACAAAGCACAGAGTTCAGCACCAGTGGTGGTAGGCATATGCCATATATGTGCAGAGCGCATTGTAAAACTTTTTCAAGAACATCTCAAAAAAGGCAATGCAAGAAAGTTTGAGGGTTAGAGAGGTGGACAGATAAGGATGAGAGCCAAAAGGATGGTAAGGAAATCACATACAGGATCCAGGCCTTAGGCATTAAGAAACTATTTGGTTCGTGGGAAGAGGTGTAATCCAACAAGGAGAAGGTTGGATATATATAGCAGGAGAGTTGGTTATAAAGGTTGTTGAAAAGAGGTGATGAGGGAGGTGGAGAAGGAGGAGGAGACTATATTTTAAGCCAAGCAAGCGCTGGAGTTGAAAACTAGTAGATGCAAAAGAACTTTTAGCTGTGTTGTCTTGGCAATGTACTAGCTAGCTAGCAGCTAGGTGTTGAATGAGAGAAAATATATAGCAGAGTGAAGGAGCAGTACAGGGAGTTGGCAGGTGGTGCAGCAGGAGGAGCATGGCCTTGGATTCCATACGCGAGTGCTTGGCCGAATTACTCGAAACAGGTTTTCGCCCTGCTTTATAAATAAAGCAACATGCCAAGCAAGTCCAAACACAGTTACGAACACAAGGGCGGTCAAAGAAACCGCAAGCTGGGGCAGCAGCACAAGTAAGTCCAACAAAAGAAGCAAGAGAGGGAGGTGGGGAAAGGGGGGGGGGGGGGGGGGTGAGAGAGATACACGGGGGAGTGCTTGGCCGAATGGTACAGTTCTATCACGATCACTCGCTGCCATCCCCCAGAACTCTCTTCACCTTGCAGCATGATGATGATAATGAGCAGACGAGCTCTACTATACAGCAAGGGAACAGTACACTAGTGAGCTATGCATGTACGTACGTACGTACGGCGTATTCATCAAGTATATTCAAGAGGAGGAAATCAAAGAAGAGCATACCGGCCGTGTGATAGGATGTTGCCTCCCTCCGTTCTTGTCTGTCTTCTCCCACAATGTCAAATCGAACCGCCCTTGGAGTCTCATCCACTACTGTACTGTACCCCAAAGAAGATATTGTGTCCTTTTGAACATGCCCTAGGAGCATGTGTGTCTTTTCAGTTTTCACAGGCTAGAGAGAGAGAGAGAGATGGGATAGGGGAAAGATGTGGTAGGCCTTTCCCGGTCAGGACTTCTGCCTCCTACTATTCTGCCTGTAACTACCTTTCATCTCTCATTGGCCTAGCTTCTGGGACGGCAAGTACTCGCAGCAAAAGGATCATTGAGGAGAGAGGGAGAGTTGTCGGAGAAATGACACATGACTTTTATTTCTAAGAGCAATAGGGAGCTCATTCAATTAAGGCTTCTGCTTCGGTGTCCCTCTCCCCAAATTTAAACACAGCAATGGCTGAGATTGCTCCATACCCCTTCGTAATCAAGGATATGATGGTCATTGATAAATTATTAATTTGTCATTAGCGACTAATTGAATCGTACTTAGCCCTGTAGAAACTGGTAAATATGCGTAACATCACAGACCAGTGGCCACCGGTGCGTTTGTTGCGACGGCTAGGAGGAGCAGCGAGCGCAGAAACATAGCCACGAAGTACTGCTTCACCATGAGAATGGCGAGAATCGATGCCGTGACCAACACAAGCACGACACAGACGAACTCCAGGACGTAGACGAAGGCGAGCGTGAGCAGGGGCCCCTTGATCTGCGCCTTAGCTTGGCCGAGAAGAGCGCCAAAAGTAGTAGTGCGCTCCTCACCGGAGTACGTCAAGACGACGGCGATCCGGACAGCGGAGCCAACGACCACAGCAAGAGGTACCCCGCCCCAACGAGAAGGAGCGCCTTGGCGTCGTGTTGCTACTAGTGATCAATTGATCGGAGTGCTAGCTAGCTTAGCTTGTACATACACATTGGAGAGGCGGAAGGAATCGATCAGCTATTGTTAGCTGTCTCTGTACGAGTGTATCGCCGGGAAGCTTCGGCAAGACGGCGGAGTCTAATTTGGATTAACAACTAATTAATCTTAATTAATTTTAATAAAAGACAATGCTACCCTTTTAATTTCTAGGGAGAGGGGGTACACTGAAGCACAGCCCATCAATTAATAGAGAAGATATTTTACAAGAAAAAACTTAAAAAAAGAAAACAGCGGCACGAAAGCCTACTATCCCAGTAAAATAAAATATATTTAGGGGGTGGGAAATGGGGATCATTTGAGATTATCCTTACCTCAAGCTAATAGGTCAGCATCACTGCCTTGTCATGCACCAAATACTAAAAGGATTTCCCCTGAATAGAAAATCAGATTTCGCACGGCCATTTCACTCTATTTGCAAACGCTATGGATCACTATCGGTTATCAGAATATGTTTCTACGACAAAGCTGCGTTTTAATTAACTCTTATTAGTGCTTAACCCTTTGGATAAAGTAGGGCCACGAGTATATGAAAGAAAGTGAAGGTGTCTTTATAGTATACTCACTGGAAATATCATGGGGTCTGAGTTCTGCGTTGATTTGTTGAATCCACATGGAGACCAGTAAGATCATTTCTTGTGGCTTTCACCCTCTGAGGATACGATTCCTAGCAACAGAAAGAGAGAAAATTGCAAAGAGGGACTCAAACTTAGCAACAGTAAGCGTGAAGCACGAAATGAAGAGAAATAACAGATCCATGGCATAATCTCTAGCCATTAACCATGTATTGTTCACTTACATAATATGTTTAAACCATAACACCATAAGAATCACATAAAAGAAACAAAACACATGATCAACTTGATTTATATGGATATTGCTGGTTATCTGGGCACAAAATACAAGACATATATAGTATCTGAATACCTACTTTCCATGGACAATCGACCGGTCATTTCTAAAAATGTGAGCAGCGCTCTCCTTTATCCGGAATGAAATAGAGCATATGCAGTCGTCAACTTGCAGCTTACAAAAAAAGCTCTAAAAAGCCCTTCAACAAAAATTGCACAAAAGATCAAACCTTGAATCTAACCATCTTCATTTTAGAGAATATGGTGGATATTCGAGAAATGAAACGGGAGTGCATTTGGGTCTGAACTCTAAGCGTCGTGGCAGGTAACGGAAAGCAAACAGTCCAGTCCTCAAACTGCAAAATGGTCATCAGAATTGTATGTAAACAAGAATGGTAAAGGAATTGATCAAGAATATTAAGAACAAAATGAAGAATAAGAAGTGCTTGTAACTTGTTAATACCAAATGAGTTCTCTTATGTCAATAACATTTTTTGTTGCATGGACCAATAAAGTTAAAGCTGCCAAATATGGTCCTTTTGAGAAGTTAAACACATGTATGGCCTCTCCTGAAACTATTTTCAAATCTGGCCCCTCAGGTCAGCGTCAAAGAGGATGGAGCCGACTTGTACATGTCGGCTCCATACTCTCTGGATCCGACCTCTTTTGAAATTACAAAATCGAAACTAGTGTTCGGCGTCAAAAGAGGATGGCGCGAACTGCACAAGTTCAGCTCCAACATCTTTTGCGTCAACCCCAGGAGGCAGATTTGGAAATAGTATTGATTAGGGGCCACACATGTGTTTAGTTTCTCAAAAGGGTCAGATTTGGTAAAAATAATATGAGGATTCCACAAAGGCATTGAGTATGGTCCAATTAACATATGGCTCATTTGGCTTAGTTTAACTTCTGGCCTTGGGTTGATGGTTTACTTTCATTTTGCTAAATAATTAGAATCCCTACATCCACATAGAAGCCTTCTATAAGCTGAAGGCATGAGACACTAGAATATTTCTGAACAGAAAAATGAAGGAATAACAGTGACTTTCAAGATTCTTTGTGACATAAAATGTGGACGTTTAGAGATATTTTCATATAGGTTTTTACGGTAGTTGCAAATAGGCTGGGCGTATTTTTTGCCCTTATATTGTGTTATGAGGTTAAACTATCTCAACAAGGCATTCCAACAATCGCGAACAGAAAAGACATGACGAATGACAGTGATTCTTTTTCTAGCAACTGTACTAAATATGTGATGGTGGTAGCAACTGTACTAAATATGTGATGGTGGAGCTGGAAGAAAAAGGCAAATTATGGGGACCGTTACAATTTTGTACATGTCAAAACGTATGAAAAAATTATGAAAGTCTTAAGGCCCCTTTATTTCACGGGATTGTTGGATGTACGGAAGAAGACAACACACATGAATAAGGTCGGGGTTTCTGTTCGTTGATATGGTTGCAGCTATGGCCCTTCCGATCTATGTTTCTCATCGTCGTTGAAGGTTGTTACTCCGGTGCGCCGGTACTTTAGCATGACGACTTCCCGACTATTTTATACAAAAGGTTTTGCCAGACTTTGTTGAGGAAGGGGTGATGACGGTGGCGCGGCTTTATCTCGCTCTATTTGTTTGTAGTCGTCGCTAGGTGATTCAAATACTTCATTGTAGTTTTTCTTACTTTCGGAGATTTTTTTACTGTTATTGATTATGATTAATAGTTCAGAGTAGCTTTTCGGGAAAAAGGGACAGGAATGCATGTACAAAACAAATGATTAGAAAAAGATTTTGTTTTTGCACATATGAGTGTTAAATTCACACATGAATCGTAATAAGCATAGTCAAATTAAAGTCAAAGCACATGCAAAGGTAAAATCATGATATTACTATGTCAATTAGGTGATCACTGGAATGCGTGAATTAGAAAACAAGGGACTAGGAAAAATCAAGATTGCTCATTCTCTTCTAGGTGATAATTAAGTTACAGCTCCGTAAAGTCCTCAGTCGTTGGATTCCCATCGTGGTTCATGGTTGACTAGGAAATGAGAAAAAAGCAAATGAGAACTAAGTTAGAGCACGATCAATTTCTCAGCAGTTGGATTTACCACTGAGTTCAAGCTGGTGGGAGATTCGCGTGGGTTGCAACTTTTTTTTTTTGCAGATGCATATGGGTTCCGACTGACTGAAAATTAGGCTCGGACCAAAATAAATTAATGAACTTGATATCATGGCACATTGAATTCTAAATGAAGTGGGAAAACAATTTTAAGTAACTAAAAAATTCATTTCGCGCAACCCTAGATTTATCTAACAGATTGGACTTGATGGAAATTGATGTCATTACATTACATTCTAAATGAGGTGCATTCCATAATGTCATAGACACAAGAAAATTCCAACAAGTTGGACTCGACGGAAATTTTCATTGGAATTGGGTGCATGATACCGAATATAAGGAAGTCATAAGGTATCTAATCTTACAAACAAAACAACCTCTATACAGAAAATATAAGGCCCAAATCTAAAACCTTGTGAATTAAAGAGGTCTGTAATATGTATTGGTGGATTGTAATATTCCGCTTTTCAGATCAAAGAATATTTTTCCTCAATTTTTTTACCCCATTTGTTTGAATCAAACGGGACAATGGTGCAAGGAAGGAAAAAATTATAATCTAAGTTTTTTACCCCATTTTTTGTACAAATCAAAGAAGCCCTTGGTTTGTCATCTCCCCATCTTCATGAATTGACATTCTCAATTTGGGTTTCCCGGATAAGAGCCCCACACTCATAAGAATTTAATGTGAGTTTCCTTTCAGTCAACAATTCATAAGGCGTTTTAGGGGCTGCCATGGTAGGAACTCGATTTAATATGTGAACGAGTGTCTTTAGGGCTTCAATCTACAAGTTAATTAGCAAGTTGGAATGAGCATGCTACACACCATGTACATAAGTGTGTGATTCCGACACTCGGCCACTTTATCTTGATAGAGGCTCGCTAGGCATGAAATACTGAGCCGTTATACCGTTTTCCGTAAGAAATTTGGCAAATGACCCAGGGATTTGTCAGTAAGGCGCATGCCTCCCATAATATTCAGCACCTCAGTCTGAGAGCACTACTTTCATTTTAAATAAGGTTGGTCTAATTTTCAACTTCCGTCTGAAATGTCTACTACCTACAAAAAGAATTTGGTTCCTAATAAGTCTGGCATTACGTATCGTCCCCTTCGTCCAACTCTTCCAACGCCGTATTTTCCTGCACAAAACCCCACGTCGGTTTTTTCCTGCGCGATTTTTTTCCAAGGTCCAGCGTCCACATGAATAAGCGGAATCAATCCTACCAAAACTTGTCCATCAATCAGCGGATTGCATGGAAATAACCCTACCAATACTGTCCCACAATCCAATGTTTCCCGTGGCTAGTTAATTACATACTCATGAATCAGGAACTTTCATGGAATCAATCTCTACCGTGGTCAGTTAATCACGTGCCCATTAATTACAAGATGAATCAGCGACACATGGAGATCAAATCAACCATCAACGGTAGCAGTGATAAATATCATCAATCATGATTCTAGGTAATCAATTAACAATATCAATCAACAATATATAAACACTCAATCAACCTTAAAACCCACACAGCCCGCAATCAACATTAAACACACGCTGATTGGTCGACTCATTTTCCACTTCTCCCTTAAAATCCCACATACCATCCCTTCTCATACCATACCATCCCGTGTGCCCCATCATCCAACAAACAGGCCCGAATCGAAGCAGACTCCGTCGCCCCAGCTCCATTACACCCATGGCGAGTCGAAGCAGCCTTCATCGCCCGGTTCCACGAGGGTTGTGGCTCCTCCACCATTCCATAGCCTTCGTCGCCCCGGCTCCAGGAGGGTTGTGGCTCCTCCACCGTCAATAGGTAATGTATTATCTTTCCTACACCACAATCAATCGTATTATGACTTTTACCCGTAATAATTATATTTCATATTAATAGGGATGTTAGATTCGATGATGTTGAAGACTTGCACGTCCACAACTCATGTAGTACCACGACGAAGGTTGTCTCTTGTCAAACTAGAGAAACAAGAAGCAGAAATACAGTTGAATACCGTGCAGTCCTCACCGATCTATCTGTAAGCAACCACTCTGATGATAAGTTTACTCACCGATCTATCTGTAAGCAACCACTCTGATGATAAGTTTAATAGTAAACTTACGCTATTAAAGGGTCGATGGACGTATGCAAGTTGTTGATCCGAAGCCTGCGCAGAGCCTCCAGAGCTTGCTGCACGCGATCCATGCGGACCACCACCACGTCGGGGAATGGGGCGTGGATCCCCTCAGAGATCTGCTCGAGCGAGGTGATGGGGTGCATGGCTACCGGCTCTAAGTCAAGACGAGTGGAGGGCTTGGATGTGGGAGGGCGGCGACACGAGGTGGGAGTGAGGCGGCGCTAGTCTTCAGATGCGAGCGACGGGTGAGACTGGGGAGGGGCCGGTTAGGTCAGAAGGTGGAGAGGGAGCATCGTGTGGAAGTAGGACTGACCACGGCTCGATTGGGCATCTGGGCCTGAAACTGGTAGCCCAATTATATTTTTTCCAGTTTTCTTTTTAATGTTCGGCGCTATCATTTTTTTCTTTTTTGCGAAACACAGTACAACGCAGGCGCTCATAAACACGCGCACACACTCACCCCTATGAACGCACGCATGCACATCCTACCCCTATGAGCACCTCCGAGAGACCGAGTCGACGGGTCGAGTCTTGAGATTGACGAAGTCACCACGTGCGCCTCATTGTCGACGGGAACGTCGCCTCCCACTGAAAAATGTTCCGCCTTAATGAGAAAGTCCAGCGTCAAACCTGGGGTTTGAACTCTGGTGGGCTGGAGGTACAACCACCCTCCTAACCATCTTGCCACATGCAAATTCTCGTCCGGCGCTATCAGTTGGTTGGCCAACAAAATAGCATAAACCGTTTTACCGTAACCGTCCGATCAACACGCCGCCGACAGCATCGCAACAAACCGATAAGTTGGAAACACTAACCACAAGGTTCATGTTACGATGGAAATGTCGGGCTCGAGGCAAATTAAAAGGGTGGTTAGACACGATTGCAAAGCTTGCATGATTGTTGCCTTGAAACAAGGAACTTACATTGTCACAATCTATTTCTTTGCATGGAAAAAGAGAGTAACCAGAAGGTGGGTACAATCATAGTTTATCGCTAAGGGATTTATGAAGGTAGATTGTTCAGCAAAAAGGTCGTTGATACATTTATTTTGCATCATAACTTATGTATATTTGATATACTTCACATTATGATGTAATTATAATGTTGTTTTCTATTATTTTGCATGATTTATATTTAAAGAGAGGGAAGACCACAAGTATGGAAATAGGAGGAAAATAACCCAAAAAGAAAGGAAATTTTCTAAACTAAAAAAATCATGAAATTTCGATGGACGAAACAAGCCCGAAGTCATAAAATGGGGCCGAGGGGACCTACTACATGGTGACGTGTCCAGCTGGCGCACCCACCTGGGGTGCTGGCCTACCACGCCACCAAGTGGGGCCCTGCCTCACGTCTCCCTTTCACCTATAATCCTTTCTCGACCTAATTTTCTCTAGGAGGCCTTCAGGATATTTTTCCACCATTGACCCAGAGCGGAAACGAGACATAGAGATAGCTATCTGGCACGCCAGATTCTTCTGGAAAAGTTTTTGGAGGAATTCCCCTTGAAATTGGATTTATTGTACGGGTATTTATGATTATTTATTTAAGATCAAATAAGGATAACAGAAAATTGTTTTTAATTTATTTTTTCCAAGCGAGATATATCCCATGCTATTCTTCAATTTTGCATTCTCTGTGTCTCAAGTAGTAATTAATTTCCACGAGAAGTGGGCCATAGAATACACTGTTGTAGTAGCTGAAATGGTGGATTCATGCGCGCTAGATTGCTGTTGTGTGCTGCTATTATGTACGCATCCTAGGAAGGAACCTCCATCTTGTAGTGATTTAGGGCTCATGAACAAGTACAAGCAGTTCATCAGAACAGTTTCAGTTAGTAGCTTAACCGAAACATCAGCATGAGTAGAGGCACTTTAGACTGAATCAGTGTTAAATGGAACTGTTCAATATACACTTAGACCAGAATTGCTGAGAACAGTCAAGTTAATGAACAATGAGATGCGGAGAGGGCAGACCATAGTTGCCATGTTCCCGGGACGGTGGGGTCGAGGGACGGGAACGCGGGACGAGAGTCGGCGCCTGGAAAACATAGGGAACGAAAGGAGTATACATCTCTGGAACGATTATTCGATTGAGGGACGTGAACCAATTAGTTTCGGAACGATGAACCCGGTATGATCGATGCAGTGGGTCGAGGAACGTGAACCTCTTCTAGTTGGGACGATGAACATGGATGATTGAGGGAAAATTTCCCTGGGAAACCAAGTCGTTTTCTTCCATAGATTCCTCGACTCCTGATTTTCTTCCTTCAGAAAATAAAAATACACAGGGCACGGTACTCGGGTGTGGGGCTGTGGGCAGTTTCGCGGCCGGCCGCCAGGGGCTAGCGCTGGACCCAGAGCACCACCACACCATGTCCACGGGGTTGTCGCCGTGTGCGGCTGTGGACTGCGGAGGCCACCGCGGTGCAGCCAGACTACCTGTTCTGCTTCTGCCCTGCGGCCCATCCGTGAAGCCATCGGCGGTCTGACGGCCAGAGGATTCGATCTAGTCGACGGGGTCCATCCTCGGATGCCATGGACGCCAGGTAAGTCTCCAAACCCTTCCCGTCATCCCGTGAACGCAGCTTTCCGTTTCCTCGCCTGATTGAGTCGAGAACCTTACGATGTCGGGTCGCTGAACTGGGTGCAGCACCGACTGTCCGGGGACGCGATCCGCTGACCGAATCGTACCGTCCCACCCATCGTTCCCGAACCTCGATTGGGGACGTCGAATCCGGGTCAGGGGACGGGGCACCGTTCCCGTTCCCGGCTACTATGGGGCAGACAAACAAATCATATCTTAAGCACCAAAGACTCATTATATATTCCCTCTGTTCTGAAATAAGTCGCATGGTTTTATTTCATATTCCCTCCATTCCAAAGTGACGTGGTTTAAGTTTAAACTTGAACTGAAACCACATCAGAGGGAGTATGACAGGAAACAACACGAATGAAGATCATACCTTGAACTGAAACCACGTCACTTATTTAGGGAGCCCGCGGCCAGTCCGTTTGCAAAAAAAAAAAAAGTTTTCCTGTCCACCACCATCACCTTTGCTCTTCTGACCTACCCAAAGCCGCGGCCGACCCAAAGGCGGCTGCTGCCCTTGAGCTGCCGGCCGACCACCGCGCCGCCCTCCTCTCACGCTCCTCGTCTCCATCGCCGTTCCCGCTCTACCCCGCCGTCTCCACCCACTTCGCGCTCTCAGACACTCGGTCTCGAGGTATGAGCTTCTCCACCACAGGCTTCGGGTGTGCCGGCGCACACCACCCGGCGCACCACCTGGATCCACCTCCGTCCAAGAATCCATTTCCCGGCCTCGTCCCAACTCATTTCCACATAAACACGCGATTTCTCGCCCGCCTCACTCGATTCCAGTGCTCCGCAACCCCGCGCCAGTCCGGGGGGCCACGGCGCACCGCCAAGGACACCATGTACGACCTCCACCCCGAGATCTCGATGCTCTACGGCGAAGACAACACCTCACTCGCCGCCCCGAGCAAGGAGCTGGGTCTCGGAGTAGCCACTGGCACCACCTTACCGGACGCTTCCACCGCGTACCGCTACAACGAGCCCCGGATTAAGGTCATTGGGGTTGGGGGTGCCGGCTCCAATGCCGTGAACAGGATGATTGAGAGCTCCATGAAGGGGGTGGAGTTCTGGATCGTGAACACTGATTTCCAGGCTATGAGGATGTCGCCCATTGACCCGCGAATAGGCTGCCGATTGGCCAGGAGCTGACAAGGGGTCTTGGTGCCGGTGGGAACCCGGAAATTGGCATGAATGCTGCCAAGGAAAGCCAGGAGCTGGTAGAACAGGCCGTCGCTGGTGCTGATATGGTCTTTGTGACGGTAAGTCTTGCTGTTTGGGCAAATTATGCTTTCTTTATTGATGTAAAATCAGTGAATAGAGCACTTCTCTGGCATTCAGCTCATATAGGTTTAGAACATAAGGAATTGGTCTAACTTGCGAGTCATGGTATCCTGTTAGGTTATACTAGTTTATAACTTAATGTACTTAAGTATAACCATTTATGTGCTTTCCTTAACCTTAACAAAGCCTTTTATCCCAAACAAGTTGGGGTAGCCTAGATATGAAACCCTGTCACGAGGACTTCTCAGGAAGTCACCCATCCTGGTACTACTCTCGCCCAAATGGGTTTCATATCCATGGGACTGGCTAGTTTTTACGTTGGCTCGCCAAGCCTATCACAACCCTTAGATATGAAACCTTTCACGAGGACTTTCCAGGAGGTCACCCACCCTAGTACTACTCTCGTGGGTTTCATATCCATGGGACTGGCTAAAAGGAATATGATAATCCATATGCTCTAGTAGCTGCTTTTGATCCCTTATATTCATTTTGCAGGCTGGAATGGGCGGGGGAACAGGCACTGGTGGGGCACCTGTTATAGCCGGGATAGCGAAGTCTATGGGTATCTTAACTGTTGGAATTGTGACGACTCCCTTTTCATTTGAGGGAAGAAGGCGGGCACTTCAGGCACAAGAAGGAATTGCGGCCTTAAGAAGCAATGTGGATACGCTGATTGTAATCCCAAATGACAAGTTACTCACTGCTGTTTCTCCAAATACTCCTGTGACAGAAGCATTCAATTTGGCAGATGATATTCTCCGGCAAGGTGTCCGTGGAATCTCAGATATCATCACTGTAAGACAATACTCCCTCCGTTCCTGATTATAAGGCCTATAGTTTTCTCCGAAAAGTCAAACTTGACTAACTTTGACCAAGATTTTAGAAAAAACTATTAATATTTCAAAGATTAGGAATATAAAATGCAATAATATACTTCATGATGAATCTAAAGATACTGATTTGACATTCTAAATCCTAATAATATTTTCTCAAATCTTGGTCAAAGTTAGTCAGGTTTGACTTTTCAGAGAAAACTATAGGCCTTACAATCAGGAACGGAGGGAGTATATGCTAGACCCCACATTAGCTATTTTTACAATCCCGAGTATGATTTTGAAGAAGCGGCATGTTGATGTCTTCGGAACACAAAGTTTGGTTTATAGTTTACACATTCATGCAACTATGGATTAACAATCTCCCATGACCCTATCCCTGTAAACCATTTTGTCCTGATTCTTAGTTCTTTCCTGATCACGTATGTTATATCCAAACTACAACATTGCATAATTGTAGGTCAATATTGACACTCCTAAAAAATACCCAAACTACAACACTATTTCTTAATTTTGCCACTATCCATATCCAGATAGCTGCAGCAAAATAAAAGTAGAATGTCATTGTTCACTTTGTAGTCACTTACTTACTTCTATGGTTCCTTCTAGGCTCTAGCTATCCTTTTTATGCAACTTCAGTCTGCCTGTCATACCATTTGCTTACTACTGCGCCTAGTTCGTCGATTCCTGTTTACTTTTCATGCAGTTTGCAATGCCAGACTACAGTTACCTTGTCAACATATTATTCGCTCAGATTACAGTTACCTGATATTTTGCATCTAAACATGTGATTTGCTGCCTTTTTGCTTGCAGGTGCCAGGTTTGGTCAATGTTGACTTTGCTGATGTACGATCGGTTATGTCAGATGCAGGTTCATCCTTGATGGGGATTGGGACAGCAACAGGTTAAATTTCAGGGCACCCTTTTTGTTTATCGTCAAAGGACATATGCCTTTGTCTGCGTTCATATAATACTAATACTTGTTTATGGAACTCCAAGCATATTGTGTTGTGCTATCGCATTGAGTTCGCATTTTCAAATATCAGAGAATGCCCACAATCGCACCAACCTCTTCCCCTCCCCCTTATTGACCTGCTGTTTCTGTTGGCCTGTTTACAGGTAAGACGCGAGCAAGAGATGCTGCACTCAATGCCATACAGTCTCCTCTACTTGATATCGGTATTGAAAGAGCAACAGGAATCGTGTGGAATATCACTGGAGGGACTGACCTAACATTGACAGAGGTATCATGTTCATGATCTTAGCTATATAGAATGGCTTGACAATTTGTGCATTTAGTTTAGAACATTAGATCATGACGATCATTGTAAGGAGGTGAAGCATTATTATTTTGACGGATAACTTTGACAGCTAAGTTAATTTAGAAGACTTTTACCTGATTCTGGCCTTATACCTGTAATTATGAGATTGCATTGGCCGCTAACTATCTACATGGAAGATCATCACTAAATTGTCAAATGGTTTCTTTGAATTACGTTTGGCCCTAATTTAAAATGGTGATCCATTTTTAGGTGAATCAAGCAGCAGAAGTGATATACGATCTTGTTGATCCGGGTGCAAATCTGATTTTTGGCTCTGTTATAGACCCATCATATACTGGCCAGGTACCCCCACCTCCTCATCTTTGTCAGCACGATTCTGCACTGTGGTCTTATCTACATAGATAAAAGGCTACTTTTATCGTGCAAACCATATCTTACAATAACCTGGTCCCAATCTTCAGGTCAGCATAACTTTGATCGCGACTGGATTCAAGCGCCAGGAGGAAGGCGAAGGCCGATCTGCGCAGGTACTACATCCTCTTGCATCGTTTGGCTACTTCCTGCTCATTTGTGCTTCTCCTGTTCTGATGCAAGTTGTGGATATGCTCAGGCTGGAGTTGACAGCAACCGTGGTCGCAACACTCGATTTTCTTCCTCCTCCCAGGACGAAGGCCCGAAGCTGCAGATCCCGGAGTTCCTACAGAGGAAAGGGCGTTCAGGGTTTTCGAGAGGCTAAAGAACCCCAGCAGTTTAGCTTGTTGTTTTTGTGGCATCCTATATTCCTATGTAATAGACTGAGAGCACTACAGTACACTAGTAATCTTGCACGTGTAAACACACGTGTAATCTTGAGAATTTCTTTTCTCATGGGATAAATAAAATGGTAGTGAATATCATGATATCTTTGTTGTTTTTTATAAAACAAATGCAAAAAAGTGGGAACGATATATCATCTAGTAATACACGACTATTTGTGGATGGACCAAGTTCGACCAGAACCTTCATTTTAGTCATGTAGCACACTACTTCAAGCCATTATACAGGGAGGTTTATTTACGGAAAAAGACATATCGAACTGTCAATAAGAGGTTCAACATCCATGACACCAGCATGGACACGCCATTAGGAAAAAATGAATCTAGTTACACCATACCAAACACATAAAAAAGGGTTGGATGAGGAGAATTTATCTTGTAAACCTTGCCACAACTGGATAGTACAATATATGGTTGTGCAGTAAAACAACTCATAAATCTTAAGGGTTTGCTATGTACTTCCTCAAAATAGTAGTGCATCAAATAGAATTAAGATTCTAGTAGAAAATAATCTGGAGGCCTCTGAATCTGACTAAAATCTGATTGTAGGATTGTAAGATACAGCAGTAACTTGCAGTGTACAGAGCAAACCAGACATGGAGGGAACAATCACGCTCTGTTAAAATCCACACCTTTAAGTACGCAACATCCTCTAGGGTCTAGAAAAGCGGAACCGAAAATTAGTAATGGCCAATGTGGCAGATCTTCACTATCGTATCTGCTTACAACCTACAGTAGCAAATAATATTTTTCAGATGATTGCAAAATAGGGAAGTGGTTAACTTTTCCGAGTCAATAGAAGCAATCAAAGTGCATACCACGAAAAGGCAATATGTGACAAAACCTTTATATGACTGAAACAACATACATAAGAACCAGATTCTAAAAGCTACCCAAACATTTTTTAAACTTCACAGTACAAACTAACTTGAGGTGAAAAAAATTGTGTCTTCTATTAGAGACTACATGTAAGGTCCAAGAAAAGTAGTGCATTTTATGAAAATACAGGGGAAATTTTATTTAATTCAAGGCATCAATGAAAACCCCAAATTACTAAATCTACCAGGGTGTACAATGTTTTATCAAAGCCTCTTTGCAGTTCACTACAAATCAGTAGATGAATAACATTCTTATCATTCCATCAAACCTGACAATGACACATGTGTCCCTTCACCTCTCACATAGCTCAGCTGAGGTATGAAAATAACATATCCACTATAGATGGTGTAAAACTACGAAACTCTGTGATGGATGAAAATAAAATATACCTTACTACCTGCTATGTCAAACTTGATGAATGAAACAACCTCGGCCTTTTCAGTTATGTGGTTTTAAGCATAATGATTAGTCACACATGTGCTAAAAATTTCCCACAAATCAGAAAGTTATAGAGTTGATATCTAAGACTATGAGACCAACTCAAATATTCTTGCTGGAACTTCAATAACGCCGAATAATATCTTCAAAAATATTGAATCAGTAAACCTGAAACAAACAATCTCAGGTTAGGTGTGCGTGATGGGGTCATGATTACTGTGGGGTGGTAACTGTCCTCAAATTTGCTAACTGTAAATGTAGGTTGAAATTTGAAAAGTGGTGAACAAATCCGCAGGCAAACTCTGACAGAAATTGAACAATGTGGTGAACATGCTACCTTGAAGACGAACAAATTGACTTGGCAGAAATTTAATATATATCCAAATAATAATAATTGAGTGCAATGACTTCAGTCAATCACCTTGGTTATCCCTGTTGCTTATGTCCTGTAATGGAGTGCGTTTGGGTGACAACATGTGTATTTTTGCTCTCTACAGCCTGCAAAAGTAAGTGGTATTAAGGAATACCACCTCGCTGGTATAAAAAACTTTTGTAATTTAAAGCAGCATATACAAACATCTCCACTCAAGGGGTACATTTTGTAACTAACATGTCATATCACTCAAGGGATGCACAACAGAAAAATCCTAAGTAGCAAGGAGGTGGCTATTCACAACTACATCAGGCCTACCGGTAATTCAGTTTAGACAAAGCTAAACATCAACAGTTTATACAAGGATAAAACTTCATGAGATGGATTCCTACGAAAACAATTCCCATGGCACTGTTAAAAAAGGGACACTTGTAGCTAAGAATAGAGGTATCAACTCACAACTACATCAGGCCTATATTATTTACCTATCAATTTCCATGCAACAATAGAAGTAAAACATACTTTCATTTTTACCTCTCTTCTCGATAGGCCTTAGATACTAAAAATAAGTCACAAATGCAGTAAAATCCAATTTTTAGCAGCAACTAAATGTACAGAACGATATCTTAAATATGAATATTGATTCCATAAGTCCCATGGTACAAAGTGAGTTGCATTCCTATAAAAAAATAAAGTCAAACATCATTTCTGAGCTGCATTCGTATAAAAAAATAAAGTCCCATGGTACCATAAATAATCGTTCTAAATTGTGGAGAATACAAAGTGAGTTGTGCGCATCTCCACTGCAGAATCAGGACTTCTTTAAGGGACTACAATCACAAGTGTAAAGTATAATCAGGGGTTCTTTTAGACAAAATTACCAAATATACTGACCATCATCTCAGAAATTCAGAATAAGCATGTGGAACCAATTCAGAATGCGCAGGAACCAATTCAGATACCTTCAAATTTGCCTGTGGAATCCGTGTGCATGGATCCGGGACCCTGTTGTCGAGGAGGTCGCCTCCTTGGAGGAGCAGTACACCGTGGAGGTCAGGCGGGTGCAGTGGAATTGGCGACAAGTGCAGAGCGGTGGCGAACACGGCTTCCGTCGTTGACACTACATGGCAGAGCGATAGCCGTCAAGGTCAATTAGAACAGAGGGGCGGAAGAAAAGAATCAGAACACACATGCAACTGAGCCAGTGTACAGCGTGGTCGGCATCGTGGGGCGGTGGTGCAGGGAACGACGGCAGCGCGGGGAACGGCGGCGGCGCTGGGAACGGCAGTGCGGGGAACGGCAGTGGGCGACAGTGCGTGTGGATTGGTGGAGCGGGGAAAAGCGGCGCGGCCTATGGAGGCGGTTGTGCAGGTTAGGCGGCGTCGTGGTGTACAACCAGCGGTTCCGATTGCAGGTCGCCGGCGACGAATACCGGTATAGGAGGAGGGCTGAGGAAGCGGCTGCGGCGGCGAACGGAGTAGCGTCGGCCGCGGGAGTAGCGTCGGCCGGCGGGAGTAGCGGCGTAGGGTGATGTCGTCGACGGGATCGTACTGGGGGTTGCGGGCTGCGTTTGTCTTTTTTTTCCCGCTAATGATAGATGCACAACATACATCGTTGGGAGGATGTGGGACGTTAGATCTTGATGTGTGGATGATGGATCTGACAGACTCTGTCTTTTAATATTAGTGGAGTTGTGAGCCGTGTCTTATCATCGTGCAACCACCATACGATGCCGGTTCAATTCTAGGAAACAAGATTTTTCTCTCGACCAGGCGGGAAATTAGCCGGTTTGTTGTGTTCTAAACAGGCCTTGAGTACATTGAGATGCGAATTCAGCACCAGACAGAGAGCAAATCATGAGGTGCTTTGGCACGCTGTGTACTTGTTAATTTTCCTTTCCATGAGGTGTCCTTTTCTGACTGATTCGTGGATCACATGGTGATCGAGTCGAGGTCGGTGCCTGCCTGCCACGCGTACCTCGTTGATCATGCTGAGCCTGAACGCACGATTTTAGACTACAACGTGGACTCCTCTGCAAAGTGCCACCAACCAGCACGAAAGAGGAAAGGGAAGGAACACAAACGGGAGCGAGTCCAGAACCAGGAGGAATCCACCACCACCAACCGGAAAATTTTCCCCTTTCGCGCTCCAGCGCTCGCCTGCGTGTCCGTCTTCCCCCTCGACCGGTCCTCTCCAGCTTCCGCGGATTCGGTCGAATCCTGCTCGGGGCGTTTGCTGCGGCGGACTCGATGGCGGAGGGCTTCGGGCGGTGGGAGTCGGATCCGCTCTTCCCAGCTGCGGAGTGCGTGCAGGATTCCGCCGACAGGTACGGGATTTTTTCTACTCGTCCCGCTTTCTTCTTTTTCGATGTGCTGCTTCTTGAATTATGCGTGTAGCTTCGGTTTCCTATCTCCCGAGATTTGCTGCCGCATTGTGGAGAATTTGGTGCGGATTAGAAAATTCACCGTCTGATGCCACTTCCGTGATGGCTTGGAATTTGGAACCAAGATGCTAGCTTTAAAGTTCTAGGTGAATTTTTCCTGGAGTTTCATGCTTGCCTTCGGTGAAAATTTACTGGCAGTTGGCTGTAGCTTATTGTAATAATCCTGTGATGGCTTAATGAAATCTCCCTTTCCTAGCAGAAACAGAAAGTTTGCTGTAGCTTATTTATTGTGTTAGATGCACCTACAGTGGATTATTAGTGCCAAATAAAGATTTGGGCGCAAGCCTTTGTTTCAATCATTGCTTACGTTGTAACAAAAGGCGAAACAGCTTTGCTAATGTGGTATCAGCATCTGTCATAGAGATTACTGCTCTTCGAAAGAGATTGTGATTTTGGTTGCTAATGCGGTATCAGCTTTACTAATGCTAATTTTGGTTGCTGTACAGGATGGAGGGTGTCTACCGCTTGCTTTTGCATGAAAAGAAAGTTATACATGATGATGGTACTTCAGATGCAAAACTTAATGCGGCGATGCATTATGAGAGAGATGTAGTTACTGCTCTCGGAACTACCAAGTGGCAGGTTCAAACAATCGAGCTTTCCACATAGTTTGACCATGCTAGCCCATTCATTCAGTTTTCTGCGTTATCTTTTTTTTTCTGCATTTCCTCTAAGACTCATTCTCCTGACTCTGGCAGTTGGAGCAATTTGAGAGGGAGGTGAACGCAGCTGCATTTTCTGATAAGTCAAATTCAAGGGAAAATGCAATCTTAAAATTTAGGCAGTTCATTAGAGCTCTAGCTGAGCAAATTTCTGAGGTGGAAGAAAGCTTGAAGAGTCTTAGGACAGATTTCAGTAGAACTCCGAAATATACATATTCAAGTGAACAGGATGGAGATGGTCTGGCATCTTTTCTTTCTGGTAACAGAGAGGATAGTCGTGCATATTACTCCACTGATACAGATGAAATTACCGAAGTTAAGATTGACAGTGCACCTATGATGAATGGTTATCATTCTTCCCAAGAACATACGGCATGTGAACTCAGAAATGACTTGGAAGGAGCATCGAAACCGCAGTGTTCACGTGGTGGAGGTGCATGTAAAGGAGATCATAATGACAACAGTTTGTGTAGTTTGGATGCTGATGATTCAGTAGGTAGGAGCCATCGCTACAAGAACAAACTGATCTGGCAGTGCCGTAGTTTAATGAGAAACTTATGGTCTACAAAGAGAGGTCGGGAGAGCTTTACAAAGAGGAGGAAAGATGGAGAAGTTATTGATGTATTGAGAAATGGAAATATATTACCTTCGTTCAATCTACGCACATCAGGAAGGGTATGCTATCATCTGCACTGTTTTCTGTTAGTTTACATGTTGCAGTCTATATGCATTGTTGTAGGTTGTTAGTTGTTGAAAGAATCTCGCAGTATATTAATTTCCCCTTTAATGGTCTTCTGTTGTTACTCCTTGCAGTCTAGGTATTGCTGGCCTGAGCTAATCAAGAGGAGATTAAGTAGATCTGACTACAATCATCCTCAAGTTTGTATAGCAATATCACTACTAGTTGCATTAGCTGTTCTTGGTGAGTTTTTTTGTGCCCGTACATAAATGGTTCATCCCTTTTTAAGCATTCAGATCTGATGATTGAACATATCCCTTTGGAACAAATAGATATTTGATTCATGTAAGCACACTATATTTCCAAATTCCAAGTCGCAACGTCGAGGACCCGAAAACATAGAAAGGGAACAGCTTGGTGGTTTTTGGTTCAAGCATTTTTCTTTTCTTGGTATCCATTAAGTTCCCATCACAAATACTTAGCTCCTGAAAACTAGGATTAAAAGCCCAAGGTTGTAATTTCTTCAACATCATCGACTTCCATTCTGTATCATTGCATTATCTCAATTAAGACAACACAGAAGATAAGCTGCATTATTTAATTAAGACAATACAAAGATCGGCCCAAATCGTCAATGATGACAAGATGATTTGTAAGCAATGCGCATTGTTTACTACTTTGTTACTGCTCATACATCTAATGTCTTATATCATATTTACTTAACTTGATGGCAGTAGTTCATTACCCACATCAAACCAAGATAGTATTTTTCATAAGATGCGTCGTTTACTTCTTCTTCCATTGAAATGATTTCGTCCATTTTGCAGGCTTGCTGGTTTTGCATGCCAGGTGACTGCATCTGCAACCAGTAGTCCCTATGTATGTATCAGTCGGTGTGCTGGGAGCGCCCTTGTGTTCCACCACTGCGTTCCGCCCCATCAGTCCACCATTCAATGTGTGTGATTGGTTCCTGATGAAGATTGAAGAAGGATCCATACGCTTTTGGATCGCCATGCGATCCAGTCAGAGGCTTGCCGACTTTTTTGTGCAGCTCATAGCTGCGGTTGGCTCCTCCGTAGCGTGATCCAGCATGGAGGGTGCTGTGATTTTCCACAAATACTCCCCCAGTACATGTTATCAGGGCCACATTGTATTTCTTGCTTCACTTTGACTAATAATATGATCAACAAAATATGAGTTACTATACATGACCAAAAGTATATCATTGGAAAACTTCTTTCGGACGTGAATCCAGTGACATACTCTTTTTTGTGGCATGTAACTCGCATAGTGTTGGTAAAAAATTCAAAATAGTAGTCAAAGTTGAACCCAAAATACGAAGTGGCCTTTGTATTTAAAAGATGGAGGGAGTACTCAATTTATTATTGGCTCCAAAACTGCCACGGTGATGTCTTTGTGCTGTATTTCTCCATGATTGTGGCGTGATCAACAGTTGCCAGGTCAAGATTTACTGATTGTAGCAGCGACTCCTGTTAATATATTCTGGTGGAATGAAATGAAAGTCCACTTGTTCTGTTTTCGTAATGAATGTCTCTGTCAGAAGCTTAAATCTGCTTTGCTTATGGCGCTTGAACTCTGTTAAGTTATTCCATGCATACATTGAACAAGGATGCGTGCCCAGCCTTGCATTGGTTACGGGGCCTCTCCTCTCCTCTCCTCTCCTCTCCCTTTTCGTTGAGAGTCGCCTCCCTCCTCCAGATCTCGCCCTCAGCTCGCTCCTCTCTCCTCGCCGCCGGCGTGGCCGGTCGTGTTGGAAGAGGATGCGTAGCTAGGGTTGTAGATAGTAGAAGTAGGATTAGATGTAGATCTAGGTTTGTGTCGTTGTTCGTGGCGGATGCCCGTCTCGTTTTCCTTTTTCTTCTTCTCGGTGCCTCTCCGGCGACTCGCCGCGACGTCGGAGATGGATCTCTTCTTCTTTGCAGGATGGATCCGAGGTGGATGGCCTGTAAGCTTGAAGATGATCCCCGCCGTTTCAATAATTTCGCGTGCTGTATCACCTGCTCTGAAGATGGAGAGATGGGAAGGCGCTCTGTTCCTCTGGCCGGCCGTGGCAGCGGGGGAGGAGAAGGAGATGTTGCTCTTCCTCTACATCAACGGAGTGGCTTCTGCTGCAGGATCGTGCTCTGCATCCGGCTTCTTCAGATCTCCGAGGTGGGGATGAAGATGGTGCGGATGTGGAGTTTTTGCTAGCTTTCCTCTTTGATGGAGTTCTTCCGAGCTGCGACGCTAGCGTTTCACGCCGTCTCCGGCTCGAGCGTCTGTTCTCGTCGGGGCGTGTCCCCCGCCGATGCAGTTTCTTCGACGCCAAAGTCTTGCCGATTCCGGCGAGCAACTCATGCGGCGACCTCAACGGGATTGATTTCCCAGTAGGCTGGAGCAGGCGAATCAGCGGCTGGCCGACTCCGTCTCGTCCTCCTTTACGGCGGTGCGACGGTGAAGATTTGGTCGGCGGCGGAAATCGAGTTGCAGAAATCCCTAGGGATACGTCTGTAATTTTCTTGTTTTTTTGGGTGTTTTCTGTAAAAAGAGGACAGCTGTCTCGTGTCTGGAGGTTTTCAGTGTAAGCGTTGTAATCTCTGCCAAGTAATCCAGATACGTGTACATTCAAAAAAAAAAAGATGCGTGCCCAGATTTGCATTTGTTTGCTGTATGAGCCTTTTGCTTCTCCTTTCTCAGTGGAATCGTTTTGCTACTCTGTCGGTCCCAGGTGTCAGCAACACCTACCCGTGCCAATTCCGGCCCCTGAACTACCAAGGGACGCGTCCCACAGCAAGAGCAGCCGCCTAGTCTGCTAATCTCAACTAAACTAATAGTGATTTTTCTCAACTAAACTAATACTGATTGTTCAGTCGGCTACCGGTCGATCTCGAGAGAAGAGGAATAATTTGCAGTGGTCGTCTTGGCACAGAACTTGCCACTCCACACCGGCCTTTCGGCCGAGCAGCCAGCCGCGGCGAGGCGAGGCGACCCACGGCCCAACGCAAGGAAGAGGCGTGTGCCCCGCCCCGCCCCGGCCAGGGACACCGAGAGTCCGAGAGCCGGACCAAAAGCCCCTATTAATAAGGCGCCGTGCGCGTGCCAGCCACCTCACCACTCACCACCCTCCCCTCCGCTCCCGATCCCAAAGTCCAACCGGCCTTCGCCTCGCCTCGGAGATCACCGCGCGCCGCCGCCCACCCAACGCCCGTCTAGGTACGTACGCGCCGATCTCCTAGCTTCTTGGCTTCCTCATTCTTGGCTTCCCTGATGGATCATACGCGCGCGCGTCCCGCCCATCTCCGCTACGGCGAGGTAGTTATAGCCGTGGATCGCCTTGGTCTGGTGGTTGCTGAGAGTGATGCGCACCGGTTCCGGTGCCGTGTCGCGGCGGCCGGCGCGCTTGTCGGATCTGAGCCTGGTCGATAGATTCTGCCCGTAGTGCTGTACTGCTGTCCACGTCACGGTGAACTGTACATGGGCGTCCACTCGCGAAGGATCTAGTTTTGAACTTGCATACGTTTTTTTTAGAGATGAACTTGCATACGCTGGGACGAGTGATTTTTTCTATGGTGGGCCCCAAGACTCGTGGATGTTACTCTTAAGCAGATACAAGTATCGGTCATCCGTGATCATATATACAGAATACAGTTTACAAAGAAATGATTACATGAATTTGTGATACCCATTATCTCTACTGTCACGCTTTATCTCACCTAATCTTGTGCGCTTTTCCTCAGAACCAGCATCCAGCGAGATGTCAACCGCCACCGCTCCAGCACTGCGCTTAGCTAAACCCGGGGCCGATTTCCAGGCCATCGCTCCGGCGACCAGGAGCCCATCCTTCCTCGGCTACCCAAAGCAAGCATCGAACCTGTCAGGGCTACGGACCTCAAACAAGTTCAGGGTATCTGCCGTGTACAAGGTGAAGCTGATAACCCCGGAAGGAGACGAGCTCGAGTTCGATGCGCCCGACGACACCTACATCCTGGACGCGGCTGAAACCGCCGGGCACGACCTGCCCTTCTCTTGCCGCGCCGGGTCCTGCTCCACGTGCGCCGGCAAGATGACGGCTGGGAAAGTTGATCAGTCGGACGGGTCCTTCCTCGATGACAACCAGAAGGAGGCGGGCTATCTCCTGACCTGCATTTCGTACCCCAAGGAGGATTGTACCATTTACACCCACCAGGAGGAAGAGCTCTACTAGTTGGCGAGAGTATGCTTCTGTGGAGCAGTTATCATGGTGGATTCATTGTTCGGTTACCTTGTGTTATCTAGAGATGCCTAGGTGGGCGTATCGTCCTGGCAGTTTAGTTTGGTCTTTTGATGAGATCGTGCTATATGAGTTATTGTGGCAATAATTGATGTAAAATGGTTTATCAATTGAAACTGCGTTTGTTCAGATCGCAGCTATTCCAGCAGCCGCACACTGTTGGAACACTTGAAAACTTTGTTGTACTTATGGGTCACTTCTAGCAGGAATTGTTTGGCTATTCCTCTGTTGCATACTGTTTTAATAACTTGATGTGGTTCCAGAGTTTTGAAGTCTGAATATGAATTTCAGAAACTTTAACTTGAGAACAAGATATGGCCTTCATTCGTGTTATTTCCTGTTATACTCCCTACGTTCTGACATAAGTGAGGTGGTTTTAGTTCAAGTTTAAAAATAAAGCTGCCACTTATTTCGGAACGAAGGGAATATGAAATAATACCATGCCACTTATTTTAGTTCAAATTTAAACATAAGAGGCTTTGGTACTTAAGATATGATTTTTTTGTCTGCCCTCTCCGCATCTCATTGTTCTTTAACTTGACTGTTCTCAGCAATTCTGGTCTAAGTGTATATTGAACAGTTTCATTTAACATTTGATTCAGTCTAAAGTGGCTCTACTCATGCTAATGTTTCAATTAAGCTACTAACTTGAAACTGTTCTGATGGAATGCTTGTACTTGTACATGAGCCCTAAATCACTACTAGATGGAGGTTCCTTCTTAGGATGCGCACATAATAGGCACGCAGCAGCAATCTAGCGCACATGAATCCACCATTTAAGCTACTACAACAGTGTATTCCACGACCCCCTCCTCGTGGAAATTAGTTACTACTTGAGCCACAGAGGATGCAAAATTGAAGAATAGCATGGGATATATCTCACTTGGACAAAATAAATAAAAACTATTTTTCTGTTATCCTCATTTGGTCTTAGATAACTACTCATAAATACCCTTACAATAAATCCAATTTCAAGGGGATCCCCTCCAAAAAAAAATTCTTCTTCCAAGTCTTCATTCAGCTCAGTTCCAAAAAACAGTGGTACTCAAAATACTTCAGTTGGTGTTAATAAAAAGCAGAAGCGCAGGCAACAGACGAGCTTGGTCGTCTCCCCTTTCCTCTGCTACAGTGGATCGGGCGATTTTCTGAAACCTCCAGCAACTCCACCTCGCTCGCCGTCGGATCGCTCGATTCCTCCCTCTCCAGCGGCCGCTCCGGCGGCGGGAGGGTGGGGAATCGGCGATCCACGGCTTGTACATAGTGTAGGGTTTGTAGGTCGCTTGTCGGTGGCGCTCAGGAGGCGGTGGTGTGACCGATGTGGCGTTTTGGCGGCGGGGCTCATCCTCTCCGTCGGCGGTGCTCTCCGGAGTGCTGCGGCCGAGTCCCTGCCTTCTCCGAGCTCGAGGATGCGTGGCTTCTTCGAGTTCGTCGTTCCCCTCTCCGGTATCGGCGTAGCAGGCGAGCCGGATGTTGTTCTACCGAAGGTGCTGGTGTTTTGGAGCACGGCGATGAAGACGGCGGCGCTGGGTGCAGGTCCTGTTGGGCCATTGACCGGCGACTTCCCGGCTGCCAGGGGGCGGCTTCCAATCCAAGGTTTGAGCGGAGCTGCGACGGATCCGGCGCGCCACCGGCTCGTCCTCGTCGGCGTTGACATCGAGTTGCAGGAGGACCTGTTTGTTATTTCTTGTTTCTTGTTGTACCTCTCTGTAATGTTGCTCTGAATGTCACTGGTGCTTTCCCGCAAAAAAAAAAAAAAAAGCCGAAGCGCAGTTTACTTCCATTTTCTTACGATGCAGTGATAAGTTGCTGGTTTTGAAAATTACGATGGAGAAGCCAGGTTCGGTTTGCTGCTGCCCAGTAGAATGCTGAAGCAAAGTCAAACGTTTACTCTTATGCAGTAGTTGTATGTAACCAAATGGTGCACATCCTCCATTCTAGCAAGAAAATTCTACATTGCTAGTTACATAACTGTTGGTTACTGTTACACACACCAAATGGACCAATCAATCAGTTGAACAACATATGATGGACTTAACTTCCATCATCTTGACCAAGGAAGATGCGTCAGTTATTTTCTTCTTTCTTTTTAAAATATAAACATGCATACTTCCATAGCTAAGTGCAGCTCCTAGTTTTTTTTACAATATATAAACAGCAGGGTCCCTTCACGCCGCTTTCATCCAAGGAAACCATGCCATCAATACTATTTCTTCAAAGTGCAAAATGAAAATTGGCAGTTTGGCACCACCCTTAAAAAAAGGAAATTTGGCAATAGACAAGTGACACGGATATCTGAAACTGGAAGGACAGCGTAGGTCGGTTTGGTCATTAACCCGATGACAGTCGATCTTTCTGTCTGGGATCATGAAGCTCCCTAGCTATCTGGTGTGACGTGCTGGCGTGGATGCTTTAATATAGTTCATCCACTCTCACCGGCCCTCTGCTGTGCGCCGCCAGCTCCAGCAAGGCTGCAGCTCACGCCGACGTGTCGCCGTCCACGCGCAGCTGACGACGGCGCTCCCGCGTGTCTGCAGTTTTCCACCGTTCCGCCTCCGTTTACTGCCATCTATGGGCCATGGCTTTCGGATTCTCTTGCTTTCTGAACTCTGAACTTAGAAGAAGAATTCGCGACTTGGACGCCCCCTCTCCCTCGTCACTGTAGCAGGAGAGGAGAACTTTTGAGAGTCGCCTGTCAACCCACCTTTCTCGCCGGCGATCTGCGGATTCCTTCGCCTCCGTCGGCCGCTCCGGCGGCGGGAGGCGTAGGAATCCGTAGATCCAGGCTTGTAAATAGCGTAGGGCTTGGTAGGTCCCGGGCCGGCGGCGCCATGGAGGTGGAGGCGGCGGTGGTGCGGGTTCTGGTGTCGGCTGTTCTCCCCTCTCGCGGCGGCGCTTCCAGGAGCTTCTCCGTGCGGCGGCCGACTTCCCCGAGCTCGGCGTTCTTCGGATCTGTCGAGTTCTTTGTGCCCTGGCCGGATCTGGTGTGGCGATGGATCCGGAGTTTGAAGATCGAGATGAAGGTGATGGTGAGCTCCATCGCGACGAAGATGGCGTTCCAGCGGGTAGGATCTACGGATCCGGCGATCGGCGACTTCCCGGCTGTCACGGGGCTGGCTCTTTTCCAAGGTCGAAGACGGAGCAGCGGCAGCGGCGCGCCACCGACGGCCCCAGTTCGTCGTCCGTGTCGGAACCTAGAAGATGGTTCGAGTTGTAATTTTGTGTTTCTTCTAGGTTTTTCTGTAAGAACGATGGTGTAAATCTGCCTTCATTTCCCCGCAAAAAAAAAAAAAGAACTCTGAACTTAGAAAAGTTCAGAAACAGAGCACGGCGCTTTGAACCATCAGGCCGGGAATAAAGCTCGGACAGATGACGATCAATACACTTCTGCGCTCAACTGTTCACATTTCTTGGGGCGTAGTGCTGATTATTACTACTCCATCCGTCCAAAAATAAGTGTCTCAAGTTTGCTCAAAAGTAGAGGTATCTAGACATGTTTCATGTATAGATACATCCACTTTTTGTCAAACTTGAGACACTTATTTCTGCATGGAGCGAGTAGTCGTTTTGGGCGTGCCGGCGAGGAGTAGCCGTCTGAGAGGGTGATGTTTTTGTTCGCCTATCAGACTTAGAATTTGGAACGTAGCTAGCCTGCTGCCCTCAGCAGACGCTGCCGCCTCAAGCCTGCAACTGCTCCCTATATAATGCGAGGGGAAAGGTAGGCGGCCGGTCGACCGGCCGGCCCCAGACAAGAACAAGAGAGACGCGAGTAGCGGACGAGGCGCCGTCGCCAATGGAGAGGACGATGATCTTCGCCCGTTTCCTCTTCTCCGTCGTCCCCTCGTCTTCCTCGCTCCGGCTCAGCTGCCTCCTCCTGCTCTCGCTTATCTCAGGTATGTGCATGCATGCGTTCCTGCATGGTACCGTTTCTTTTGCAGCAGCAGAAGAGAGGCTTTGCTCCACTTCTCCTTGTCAGCAACTCCATGCACACACACCTAACAAAAAACTGCTTCCTTTAATCCATTTGTGGTTGCTTCTCTTCCATCTCATGTAATTCTCAAGTCTTACAAAAAAAAAACAATTCAAAAAAAAGTCATGCAAAAAAAATGCAATTGAGCAGTTTTTGAACATTCGCCCAAAAAGTCAAATTTTGCAAACCCGGGCATCCACAATGAAGTCCAATGTACCGCGTATCCTATCGTGTAAACAGCTGTCGTCGAATTATCCAACAAATGCATGGTAGATACTATGAGGTCGTTTTCTAGGGATTAGCTTCGATTACTTTCAGTCGGCAGTCCGACGTGTCTTTGACGGGGAAGACAACGAGTTCTCCATATCATCCCTGTGGAAGCAATAAATTTTCCACATCATCCCTGTGACTTCCTGTTTAAACCGTCCACATTTGATTTTGACACTTGATTGGATTTTTTCCTCTGGATGTCGCGTGCATCACTAAATACTAGTATTGTATTCTTGTACATTTTTGGCCGAGAACGACCTCTTACCTGAAAAAAATTATGAATTTATTATACGACATGAAAACTGATTTATTTCCCTTTAATTTTCGGTGTTGCTACTTCTTAAGCGAGTGAAAATAAGTATCTCTAAGGCGATGCTAAAGCCATGCGTTCTAAATATTAAGATTCGTGTAATTACAAAGGTATGGAAAGATCTTTGTTGAACAACTATAAATGTAGATGAAGAAAGAAAATCGACTCAGAAATAACCGCTCTCCAATTTTCTACCAATTTTTATGTTCTCAGTGGATATTTTCTTTTTACTTGTTGACCTTGATAGAGGAACTTTTCCTGACAGAAGTAATAAAACATTTTTTTTTAGAATACGGAAGCAAAAAGCTACTACAAGTCTACAACTATTCAATCACATTTTCATTTTGACTCCATATGAAAAAAAACACTATTATTTTGACGTCGACGCCCTTCTGAATTTGTTTGTTTCACCTTGTGTATCGCTCCGACGCTGACCTCAGCCAATGGTATTGTATCGGCGGCGACGGCGCCACACAAGTTCGGCATCAACTACGGCCAGATAGCGAGCAACCTTCCGCCCCCGACGCAGGTGTCTGGCCTCCTCCAATCTCTCAACGTCAACAGGGTCAAGCTCTACGACGCCGACCCGTCCGTGCTCACGGCCTTCGCCGGCACGGGCGTCGAGTTCATCGTCAGCAACTTGGACCTCGTCAAAATGTCGGACGCCAGCAACGCCCGCGCCTGGGTGGCGCAGAGCGTGCAGCCCTTCCTCCCGGCCACCCGCATTTCATGCGTCATCGTCGGCAACGAGGTGCTCGCCGGTGGGGACACGGCCGCCATGCAGAGCCTCGTCCCCGCCATACAGGCCGTCCACCAGGCACTGGTGGACCTCGGCCTCGACGGCCAAGTGAACGTGTCGACGTCCCACTCCGTCGACGTGCTCGCCGAGAGCTACCCGCCGTCGGCCGGCGCGTTCCAGGAGGATCTCATGCAGTACATGGTGCCGCTGCTGGACCTCCTCGCCCAGCTCCGGTCGCCGTTCCTGATCAACGCGTACCCGTTCTTCGCCTACAAGGTGAGCCCCGGGACGATATCGCTGCCGTACGTGCTGTTCGAGCCGAACCCCGGGGTGCTCGATCCGGGGACGAACCTCACCTACGACAACATGCTGTACGCGCAGATCGACGCCGTGTACGCGGCGCTGGAGCTCATGGGCCACACCGACATCGAGGTGAGGATCTCTGAGACCGGGTGGCCGTCCAGCGGGGACGCCGACGAGCTGGGCGCCAGCGTGCAGAACGCCGCCGCGTACAACGGAAACCTCATGAAGAGGGTCGCGGCTGGGCAGGCGACGCCTCGAAGGCCCGACGTGCCCGTCGACGTGTTCGTGTTCGCGCTGTTCAACGAGGACCAGAAGTCCGGGCCGGCGTCCGAGAGGAACTACGGGCTGTTCTACCCCAACGGCACGTCGGTGTACGATCTCGGGCTCGACGATGGCGCGTCGCCCACGAACTCGGGGTTTTCCTCTTCTAGTTCCAAGCCGGCGGTAAGTAAGAAAATCTTGAGATTCCTTTACGCCTGCTGAATTCAAATTTCACTTCTTTTATATGACGTTTACGGAACAAATTAAGCAGACGGGCTAGCTATTTGAGATCTTACTACATCATTCACCGTGATCATGGCTGATGGTTCTCACTGTAATTAAACTTATCATTCTTCCCGGTCTGTTCACTCTTGCAGATGACTACGATTCCGGTGGGGGTGGTTGTCCTACTCGCAGCATTTTTCTTGTAATCTGCAGTGTCCACAAGTATATATATTGAGCTCTCTGCCAACAACTTCCGCATCATCAACACTGCCAACATTGCGCTTATTCCGAAAAAAGATGGCGCAGAAGCGGTCTCTGATTTCCGGCCCATTAGTCTTATTCACATCGTGCCCAAGATTATAGCCAAGGCTATGGCGACTCGCCTAAGTCCGAAGATGGATGACCTCATCTCTCGATCTCAAAAAGCCTTCATCAAGAAGCGAAGTATCCATGATAACTTCATGAGCGTTCGTGGGGTCTGTCGACGCCTCCACCAGAGCAAAACTCATGCCCTCCTCGTCAAGCTCGACATCGCGAAAGCTTTTGACTCTGTGAGATGGGACTACATTCTGGAGGTTATGCAGCGCATGGGATTCCCTACGCGCTGGCGATCCTGGGCCGCCATTCTGTTCACCACCTCCACTTCACGTGCACTTCTTAATGGGGTTCCTAGTGCTGACATTTTCCATGGTCGTGGCCTCCGTCAAGGCGATCCGCTTTCGCCGCTGCTCTTCGACATTGCCATCAACCCTCTGAACAGACTGCTCGAACTTGCCACTGAATCGGGTCTTCTCCAGCCTCTGTCGGGACGCTTTGCGGATTTGCGCCTATCTCTGTATGCGGATGATGCCGCCATTTTCCTTAGACCGACAGTACAGGATGTCTCTTACCTTGCATCGCTGCTTCAAAATTTTGGCGAGGTCACGGCTTTGGTCACCAATGTAGCCAAGAGCTCTGTCGCGCCTATTCGCTGCACCGACATTGACTTAGCGGCTCTGCTTGCAAACTTCCCAGCGGGCATCGCTGCCTTCCCGCTCAAGTACTTGGGACTTCCTCTCTTTCTGGGGCAGCTCCGTAAAGTCCACCTTCAACCCTACATTGACAAGGCATCGTCCAAGCTTGGACATTGGCATGGGCGTTTCATCAACAGGGCCGGAGCGGCGGCTGTGGTAAAATCCGTCCTCACTTCCATTCCGATTTTCCTCCTCACGGCCATCAAAGTGAGCAAGGGTACTATTAAGGCTTTTGACAAGATCAGCCACGGAATGCTTTGGGCTAGCAAAGAGAGTGCCAGTGGTGGTCAGTGCAAGGTGAACTGGGACAAAGTCTGTAGGCCTAAGGCGCTTGGGGGACTCGGAATTCTCAACCTCGCGAAGTTCGCTAGGGCTCTGCGCCTTCGATGGCTTTGGATGGCTTGGGCTACTCCAAACAAGTCGTGGGTGGGGATGGAGACTGCCATTGATGAAAAGGACAAGCAACTCTTCAATGCCTGCACAACTATTATGCTGGGTGATGGGCGTAAAGCTTCTTTCTGGAACTCCTCTTGGTTGGAGGGTTCCTCCCCAAGGCCATGTCACCTCTTCTGTTCATCACTTCCAAGCGAAAGAACCGCTCCGTGTGTGACGACCTGACAAATCAACGCTGGATTTCAGATCTTTCGGTTGACACCTTCACAGCAGATCACATGATGCAGTTTGTTCACCTTTGGAGCAAGGTCAATAATACCACTGCGCTCACCCCCCGGTGTTGACGACATCATCACTTGGACCCAGACAACTGACGGGCTTTATTCCGCAAACTTAGCTTACAAAGCCCAATTCCTTGGATCCATCAATTGCGCCTTCGAAAAGATCGTTTGGAAATTCTGGGCCCCCCCGAAATGCTACTTCTTTGCGTGGCTAGCGGTTCAGAACAGACTGTGGACGTCCGACCGCTTGGCGGTCCGTGGATGGCCCCATCAGCCAACCTGTCAGCTCTGCAGATGCCATCCTGAGTCTGCAAGACATTTGCTCTTTCAATATCGATACTCCAAGCGCATCTGGGTGGGGGCAGCCTCCTGGTTGTCTTGCCAGGCAATCCCTCTATGCATCAGTGCCTCTCGCCCCACCGTGCTGCACTTCTGGAAAGCCCTTTCTGAGTGCCCCTCTGCACATCCAAAAGGTCTCAAGACTGCCATCGTCCTCATTACCTGGGAAATTTGGAAGGAGCGCAACGCTAGAGTTTTCAACAACAAGTTCACCTTGCCAAACACGCTCATTCAAAAAATCAAGAGCGAAGGCCGCGACTGGATCCTGGCGGGAGCAAAGCACCTAGCGGAAATTACCTCGTAGCTTTGTTGACATGACAACCTTCCTCTCTAGAAGACTAGACTTCGACATTGCCATCAACCCTCTGAACAGACTCCCCTAGTCCGCCCTTTTACCTGTCTTTTTACTTTGGCCTCGGCCTTGTAACGTTTGTTCCTTCTATATCATTATAAAAGGCAAAGATTTTGCCCCGTTTCAAAAAATATATTGCACGAACGCGTGCGCACGATTGAGATTGTTTACTAACTGATAGTTCAGTTCGTGCCTACATAGGCACATGAGACTACATTACACTGACATGTTTTTGCGGGGAACATTATTCTGACATTGGGTAAGCTTATCTTGATTTATAGCATTTACTAATAATTCAGTTGTTCTTGATACAATTTTCACCATCTTGGTGGCAGCAAATGCGTGTCCATTTTGAGTTCTGGTGTCATGTGTTCAGGTTGTCTTCAGTTAGGAACTTAGGATATTCCCCATAATGAGGGTACGTAGGCATGCGGCTCAAATGATGTTCAGTTGTTCCGTGTGAAGATTCTTTCGCCCAATATTTGGGAAACTCAAATTTGAAACTAGTTGCACCCGCAACTAGTTTTCAAAAATCGTACTTCCGAGTTTCCAAAAATCACGAAAAAAATCTTTCAAACTTTCATTTGTCTTTTTGCACAGGCAACATATGAGCATATTTTTGGATGAAATTTTATGGGTGTCAAAGATTCAACATGGTGCATATCCATGATTTTTTTCGTGATTTTTGGAAACTCGGAAGTACGATTTTTGAAAACTAGTTGCGGGTGCAACTAGTTGCAAATAACTCGCGTTCCCAATATTTCTGATTTCCAAGAGTTTGTAGGCTGACCAACCAGCCAGCCAAACATGACCGTTCAATTGAACTTGCATCAACGTACTAGAGCGGATGAGGCATGTACAATGCTCCGATGTCAGCCTTCCCTTAACCCAAGCAGAATACGGGTGGGTCACCACTCGCGAATGACAGCCAACGGCCATGATAAAAAGCTTCGTGTAGCTCAATCCTCATATCACTTATTTGCGTGTTTCCACACTAACAATAAAAACCCAGCCCGCGAAAAACGCAGGCACAGCGGTGCGACGAGCAGGCCAGCAAGGACGCATGTGCGGAGTGGTGACTAACCCGTAGCAACACATCAATGGTACACTGTAAGGACATGTGTCTCTCCTAATTAGTTTTTATGTGTTTGTTAAAAACATAAGTATGATCATACGGTGTAAGTAAGTAGTATAGGTACAATTGTTAAAATGCATAAGACGGTGGTTGACCTCTCAAAAAGGAGAAAAGATAAAAAACGGTGGCCCTTAGATTTCATATTTATAGTTGAGTCATAGGGCTACCGTACTATCAGAGGGATTGCTCATTGAAATGTCTAGAAAATCATATTGCTGCATTGCACCCAGATAATCCACATTAGAATAATGGGGAAGAGTTTCTCCAAATTAGTCTAGTGGATGTTGGAAATAGCCCGGAGACTCCGGCCTCAATTATTCTGAATTTGCGACAAGTTGGTAGCGCTTGGTGCTCGCCTCTGGTGCCCTCTCCGGAGTATGGTCGGAGTCTGGCCGGAGACTTTGGAAGTCTCCGGTCTGGCCGAATCTTTTGGACCCCTCGTTGGGTCAGAGATTATGTGCAGGCCGGAGACTCCGGGGTTATTTTTCCTGCAATGGCTAGATTCTTGGAGACACTATATAAAACCTTCTTCTACCTTAAGGAGGGTACCATGACCAGAATATCTTTGCCCACAATTGTTGCAAGGTTCAAATTACTACCTCTTTCCCACCCACTCAAACACCTTTCCTTCTAGGACTTGGGGGAGTTGACTGATGGCGTGTTAACGGTAGAGTGTTTTATTACTTCCCAGCAACAGCACCAGAAGATCTGCTTGTTGACCGTGACAACACACGTTCATTGGGAGATCCCAAGAGGAAGGTATGATATAGTGCAGCAGCAGTTTTCCCTTAAAATATGACCAAGGTTTATTGAACCAGGAGGACACGGAGGTTCTTCAGAAGGTTGTCAGCGGCGCAACTGACGTGAAACCTGCACACAACACAAGCAAGCTACTTTACCCCAACGAAACAGAGATGTTGTCAATCTCTCCGGTTTGCTGAAAACAAAGGATTAAACGTATTGTGTGAAAACAGTAATGAGTGCAGAAAGTAACAGAGAACAAATGATTGCAGTTGGTGGTTTTATCAGTATGAGGAAATGGACCGGGGTCTACAGCTCACTAGTGGTGTCTCTCCATAAAAGATAACTAACATGTTGGGTAAACAAATTATAGCTGGGCAATTGACAAATAATGAGCGCATGACAATGCAATATATGACAAGATGATTATTATGAGATTTAATTGAGCATTACAATAAAGTACATAGACTTGCTATCCAACGCATCTATGCCTAAATAATCCACCTTCCGGTTAGCATCCGCACCCCTTCCGGTATTGAGTTGCAAACAACAGATTATTGCATGAAATAAGTGTGTAATGTAAACAATGCAAATGACACGTAGACAATGCATCATTGTTTAATCCCTAGTGGCAACAGCACATCCACAACCTTAGTCGTTTCTGTCATCTCGAGCCCAGATTACTGGAGGCATGAACCCACTATCTAGTATAAATACTCACTCTTGGAGTTACAAGCATCTACTTGGCCAAAACATCTACTAGTAACGAAGAGCATGCAAGATCATAAACAACATAAATAGATAGATTGATAAACAACTTGCTCATAGTATCAATATTCATCGGATCCCAGCAAACACAACATGTAGCATTACAATAAGATGATCTTGATCATGTTAGGCATCTCACAAGATCTAAACATGGAGGTACAAGGTGGAGAGACAACCATCTAGCTACTGCTATGCACCCGTAGTCCAAGGATGAACTACTCACGCATCACTCCGGAGGCAGGCATGGCAGTGTAGAGGCCTCCGGTGAGGATCTCCCCTCCGGCAGGGTGCCGGGAAGAGCTTCAGAACCCTCCCGATCTAGGGTTGACGACGGCGGCGGCGACGTAACTTTTCGTGGAATATGATCCGTGTTTTTAGGGTTTTCGGGACATCGGGAATATATAGGCGAAAGGGCGGCGTCGGGAGGCAACCGAGGCGGCCACGCCAGGGGTGGGCGCCACCCCCTCCTAGGCCGCGCCCTAGGGTGGCGTGGCTGCCTCGTGGCCCCACTCTGTCTCCCCTTCTGGCTTCTGGAGTCTTCCGATGAGATATTTGCACACGTTGATTTTCGTCCAATTCCGAGAATATTTTGCGACTAGCCTTTCTGAAGGAGAAAAACAGCAGAAAATAGGAACTGACACTTCGGTATCTTGTTAATAGGTTAGTCCCAGAAAATGCATAAAAATGCTATGAAGTGTAAATAAAACATGTAGCAATTGGTATAATAACAGCATGGAATATCAAAAATTATATATACGTTTGATACGTATCAAGCATCCCCAATCTTAGTTCCTGCTCGTCCTCGAGTAGGTAAACGATAAAAACAACATAATTTTTGAAGTGACATGCTACCAACATAATCTTGATCAATAGTAATGCAAAGCATATGAACTGAATGAAGTGATCCAAGTCAATGGTCTATAGTTTGCTAACAAGTAAGCAAGGAGTAAACAAAATGAATCATACAAGTGCAAACTTTCATGAATAGTACTTTGGAGACAATGGAGCTATAAGAGTTTGCATAAAAGTTAGCTCACAAAGCAATAGATTCTAAATGAAAGTATTTGACTAACACAAAAGAAGATTTAGTTTCAGCACTGGCTTGAACTTTAACATATTTATCTCATGGATATTGTCAAGGCAAAGTAATGCAATAAGTCAAACATATCATTATATAACAACTGTTGTACCAAAGTTGACACTAGTGTTTGCTTGTGTAGATAGAAAGAAGTAGGAAAACTGACTCAACAATAAATTAAAAGAAAGGCCCTTCAGAGAGGGAAGCAGGGATTAAATCATGTGCTAGAGCTTTTTAAGTTTTTGAAAGCATATAGAGAATATAAAAATATATTTTGAGAGGTGTGTGTTAGTGGTCAACGAATCAGTAAATAGACAATACTTTAAGTCACAAGTTAACCAGATCTTATAAGAGCGGCTGCCATGAAGGACGTTATTTCTACCAGCGGGTAGATCATCCATCGTTCTCTTTTGTTTACACACTTATGAACATTGCTTGACTGATTTCTCAGGGGCAAAAAGATGTGAAGAGAATTAATGGTTAAAGTTGTAATTAATTGGGACTGGGCACCCCGTTGCCAGCTCTTTTTACAAAATTATTGGATAAGCGGATGTATATGCCACTAGTACAGGTATAAAGTCTGATCAACAAGTGAAATAAAGACCATCTACCACATCCCCATGAGCTTGTAAATAGTGACACAAAAAGGAGTTGTAACAGTTTTGAATATTTTAAATGTAGCACATGAAAAATTTACTTGGAATGGCAGGAAAATACCACATAATAGGTAGTTATGGTGGACACAGATGGCATGGATTTTGGCTCAAGGGTTTTGGATGCACAAGCAGCATTCCCGCTTAGTACAGAGTTTAGACTAGCAAGGTTATTTAAGCAAACACAGACTGTCAACCGGTACAGGAAGAACTCATATAAAAAACATGCTTGAAAAATTACAAGACTCCACATTGTTTTCCTTGTTAAACAAAACCTTTCACTAGAAAATATCTAGACTTTGGAACTACCAATGATACAAATCAAATATCAACAAGCTTTACAGTAGTTCTTCACTAATAGCCTTTACTTACTTGATGCACAAGTCTAAACATTACTTACTTGGTAACTCAAAACAATTGACAAGTATCAAATTACTCAAGACAGTGATCTACAAAACTTATGTAAGCATTTTATACCACTACCACATGCATAGTATTTTCTGTTCCAACCAAACACCAATCAACTTATTTGAACAACTCTCCAAACAAATATAAGTGAAGCAAGAGAGTACTTTCTTTAAAAGAAACTAATAGCTCTGACAAGAGATATATGAAAACAGAGAGCTAGAAGCTTTAGCAGTAGCTAGACAAGAATACTCAACAAATATAAGTGAAGAACAAGAGTATTCCAATGAAAAACGGAGCGTGTCTCTCTCCCAAACAAGAGTGCTAGGATCCAACAAGTATAGAGCACAAACAAAACAAAAACAAACTGAAAACCAAAGCACACTGACGCTCCAAGAAAAGTACATATAATGTGAAGAAATAAAAATATAGTCTCACTAGAGATGACCTGATAGTTTGCTGATGAAGAAGGGGATGCCTTGGGCATCCCCAAGCTTAGACGCTTGAGTCTTCTTGAATATATTGGGGTGATCCATGGGAGCTTCCCCAAGTTTAAGCTTTTCACTCTTCTTGATCTTATAATATCATCCTCCTCTCTTAACACTTGAAAACTTTCTTCACACCAAAACTCAACATTTTTCTCATTAGCGGGTTAGTGCATCAAAACAAATAATCTCATTTGATTCTGTAAGGACACACATTCATAAGCAATCATTTTCAAACATTAGCTATTGTTACTAGGCTTAAGTGATGCGCTTTCGCCTTAAAAGAAACCACTCAACACTTGTAAAAGATAGAATGCAAAACAAAGACAGAATCTGTCAAAACCAGAACAGTCCGTAAAGATGATTTGTTTCGGAACACTTACGTCGCTCAAATCGAAAAACTTTAGTCGTACGAAAGTTGCGTACATAGCTCAGGAACATGCACAAAAATTGGCAGATTGTTGCAAATTTTTCTGATTTTCTACGGCGAGAAACGGTGACGTTCCAGAAATCAGTTCCTGTGCAGTAATCCAAATATAGGTACCATCTTATCATAAGAGACTTTTCTTGGCACAACAAAACAACAAATAAAAGATACAAAGGAGTTTTTACAGAAGTAAACATGCTACTTGACTCAATAAAGAAAAATAACAGTAAGTAAACATAATGGGTTGCCTCTCATAAGCGCTTCTCTTTAACGCCTTTTAGCTAGGCATGAAACATGAATCAAGTATTGTCAAGACCAGAAACATCAACATTATAACTTGCCCTAACAATAGTATCAAAAGGGTGTTTCATCCTTCTTCTAGGGAAGTGTTCCATACCTTTCCTGAGTGGGAATTGAAATTTTATATTCCCCTCTTTCATATCAATAACAGCATCAATAGTTCTAAGAAAATGTTTTCCCAACACAATAGGACAAGAAGGATTGCATTCAACATCCAAAACCACAAAATCAACAGGGACAAGGTTATTTTTAACCATAATAAGAACATTATCAACTCTCCCAAAGGTTTCTTCATAGAAGAATCAGCAAAGTGAACATCCAAATAACATTTTTCAAAGGTGCAAGATCAAGGATATCATAAAGCTTTTTAGGCATAACAGAAATACTAGCACCAAGATCACACAAAGCATTGCAATCAAAATCATTCACTTTCATTTTAATGATGGGCTCCCAACCATCATCTAACTTCATAGGGATAGAAGCTTCACGTTTTAATTTCTCTTCCCTAGCATGCATGAGAGCATTGATGATCTGTTTAGTAAAAGCCATATTTATTTCACTAGCCTTAGGACTCTTAGCTAGCTTTTGCAAGAACATAATGACTTCAGTTATATTACAACCATCAAAATCAAAATTATTATCATCAAAGGTAATGGAACCATTATCTCCTACACTCCTAAAAATTTCAGCACTTTTATCAGGAGCAATTTTAGTGCTATCAGGCAGTTTAAAACTTTTTGCAGCAGAACTCGAGACATTTCCAACACCAATTATCTTTCCATTAACAATATGAGGTTTACTAGCACTTGAGGTATCAACATTTTCAGTAGTAAAAATAGTGCCAACTCTAGCATAGGTTGTTGTACAGGCATTACTCATTTTAGCAAAATTAAAAACAGAACAAGAAAATAACAAACCGAAATAAACTAAATGCAGGATTTTTTTTGTGTTTTAACAGCAAACAATATAAAATAAAATAAACTAAGTAAGACAAAAACAAAGTAATGAGATTGGAAGTGTGAGACTCCCCTATCTGGAGATTCTAATGTCCCCGACAACGGCGCCAGAAAATAGCTTGATGTCTACGCACACTTCTATTCTTGTAGACAATGTTGAGCCTCCAAGTGCAGAGGTTTGTAGAACAGCAGCAAGTTTCCCTTAAGTGAATAACGCAAGGTTTATCGAACTCAGGGAGATAGAGGTCAAAGATATCCCTCTCAAGCAACCCTGCAATTAAGATACAAGAAGTCTCTTGTGTCCAAAAAAACACCCAATACACTTGTCAAGTGTATAGGTGCACTAGTTCGGCGAAGAGATATTAAAATACAAGTGATATGGATGATTAAAATGGTAATTGTAATCTGAAATAAAAATGGCAGCGAGCAAACATGCAGCAAAAGTGAGAGTAAACGGTGTTTCAATGCTTGAAAATAAGGCCTAGGGATCATAATTTCACTAGTGGACACTCTCAACAATAATAATATAATTGAATACATAAATACTTCCTCTTCACTATGCTACCCCGAACTATTCTCCTGTTGGATAATGAACACCAATCCACTGCGTAGGGCTATAAAAGCACGCCTCAAGTCTGTATTCCACCTCTAGGGCACCCCGCACTGTCACTATGAGCGCCCCAAAATAGTACTAAACAAATGCCACAATTTCATAGAGACATCCAACACAAGAACAACTTATGGAAAGTATTCGCATAATCTTTAATCCAAAGAGTCACACACGGTGCGCACACTGTCAACTTCGCACCGTGGGACAAAGGTGACTCCGGAGTTTACATTAATAAAACCACTTGAGTAGCATATTCATAAGATTATGAAGAGTAACATCTATGGATTCAACTAGATTACAAAGCTCATGATCACATATAGATCACACCATGGAGAGAGAGAAAAACCACATAGCTACCGGTAGAGCCCTCAGCCTTGATGGAGAACTACTCCCTCCTCATCATGGGAGGCAGAAACGGCGATGATGGAGGCAGTGACGTCGATGGAGATGGCTCCGGGGGCACTTCCCCGTCCCGGTAGGGTGCCGGAACAGAGACTTCTGTCCCCCGAATTAGGGTTTTTGGTGTCGGCGGCGCTACGGAGCTTTTCTGGAGAAATCGTCGAACGTTTGAAAGGGCATATTTTATATCCCCTAGTTTTTGTGTGTTAGGAAACAACACTAGGATATATCTAAGTGATGTTAAGTGGTGCAGGAGTCAAAAGAAATATTTGCACGTTGCATCGAAACACTTGACAGGAAAAAGAAGTCTGCTTTTGCTTGCCCTGTCCGGAGTCTCCGGTCCTCAGGGGCCGGAGTCTCCGGCCTCTCAGGTTTGACCCAAGCGACGGCAGCTATGGTATAGGTTCCGGAATTACCCCGGAGTATCCCCGGAGTCTCCGCTCGACCGGAGTCTCCGCACCTTCGGTCGGAGTCTCCGCCCCCAGACAAAGTTTTAAAGCGAAGTGACCAAGCGACGGTAGCTACGGTATAGGGTCCGGAGTGACCCCGGAGTACCCCCGGAGTCTCCGGTCAGCCCGAGTCTCGGACTTCCTGTCCGGAGTCTCCGGCCCAAGTGGACAGAAACGGCTAGTTTTTCTGGAGGGGTATAAATACCCCTCCACCTACCTCCAGCCTGCCAGCTCGCCCAAACTTGAAGTCTCCATTATTGCAAGCTCAAGAATCACTAGATCTCCCAATCCCTCCACCCAAACTTGTTGATCTTGGAGGATTGAAGGAGAAGCCCGGATCTACATCTTCACCAAGCCGTTCTTCATTTCCCCCTCATTCACTTGAGGGCCCCTTGGCTAGGATTTCCATTAGGAAAACCTAGCTTCTTATTGTACTCACTTGTTGTCTTTGTGACAGATTTGTAGCTGTTCGGGAGCCCCCAATCCTCTTGTGGGTTGTGCCCCGGATCGTTGTTGTAAGGGCTCCGGATTCCGCCTTGAAGGATTCCGATAGTGGAAGGTGAACCAAACCTTTGTGGTGCGGTTCATCGGAGAAGAAGGTGCGTCCGCCTTTGTGGCGGTTGAGTTTTGACCTTTGTGGTAGCTCACACCTCTCCAACGAGACGTACTCCCCTAAAAAGGAGGAACTCGGGATTACATCCGTGTCTCCGCGTGCTTTCACTTCGGTTACTTCTATCCTTGTTTATAGTCTTTACTTCGTGTATCTTGTTTAGTTGCTGCTTGTCATATAGGTAAATTCACCTTAGTTGCATATCTAGAGAATTTACCTTTTGTGTCAAGCCTAATTTGAAAAAGTACTAAAATTGAAGTAGCACCTATTCACCCCCCCCTCTAGGTGTCATACGATCCTTTCAATTGGTATCAGAGCCTCGGCTCTCTTGTTGGGCTTAACCGCCTAAGAGAAGTATGACACGAAGTGATGGTGATCCCTTGGATGACCAAGCCACTACGGCATCCATGGCCGATCTCAAATCGATGGAGACATCTTTGATATCGTCCATGGATACCAAATTTGCCGAGATGCGTGAGTTGATCACACAACTCGCAAGTGGCAAGGTTCCTAAGGAGACCACCCCACTAGATGACTCCGCTACCTCCATGACGGTGAAACCGAGGAGGGAAAAGGGAAAAGAAAGGGGTTGAAGATAAAGAAACCGACCCTAAGAAATCTTCCACATCTACCACCACTCCCGAAGGTGGGAAGCCGGAGTACCATGGGGTTCCCTTTGCGTACTCTCCCGACCCACCTATCCATCATACTCGCATAAACCCTTTGGGTCCACCTCCTAAACTTAATGCATTGCTTTTGCTACTTGGCAACACTTAATGAAATCTCATATCAACAGTTCCTCTATCGAGCTTTGGAGGATCATTCAAGAGGGATACAAGGCCGTGAATCCTAACAACTTGACAAGAAGAGAGGTGCCGAGAAACAACTCAATGCTTCCGCTCTCCACATGATTGAACTTGCCGTTGGAGAAAGTGGTCTTCATCACATTCAAAAGTCTCCACCGCCAAAGAAGCTTGGGAGTGCCTTGAGGTGGCATTTCTTGGAAATGAAAGCATGAAGAGGAATATATTTGATGCTTTGAACAATGAAGTCGAAGGCTTCTACATGCTTGATAGTGAAACTCATGAAGAGATGTATGCAAGACTCAAGATTCTTGCCAAGCCTTTTCAATGTTGGGGCAACCTATGTGGATGATGCTTGGATCAAGAGGAAGTATGTGAATGCTCTCATGCCCTTCGAGCCCGTTGACTTGAAGGCCATTCAAGGAAAATTCAACTACCTTGAGATGACATCCAATGAAGTTATGCAAGAGATGCAAGCCTCCAAGGTTGCCACCAAGAATGCTCTAGACAACCGTGCTAGGGCCATGGGAATGAAGCAAGGTCCCTCTCTTGCTTTGAAGGCCAAGGTTGTGTGCCTTGATGAACATGATGAAGTTGAAGCATGCCCGAACAACCTTCCTCCCGATGATCTTGAACAAGCCCTCCATGGTCACATAGCTCTTGCAACAAGGACTTTTGGCGTGACCCGGCCAAGGCAAAGGCTCAAGTTGATCATGCAAACAATCCAAGCGGGAAGAAGGAGTTTGCTAATAGGATAAAGACTTGCTACAATTGTCATAACAAGCATCACTTCATCAAGGATTGTCCTTATGAGAATAGAGAGCAAAACGGTGGAAGGCTTGTCCTCAAGGGCGAATCAAAATGATACAAAAGAAGCCTTTTGTCAAGAGGAAGCCATTCTTCAAGAAAGCACCAAGAATTGTGTTGTTGACTCAAGAAGAGTATCCTTCCGAGGATTCCGAAGAAGAAGAAGAACCCACTCGTGAGGTGGCCGCTTTGGCCATTGTATCAACTCCACCTCCTTCTCTCTTCGAATCCCCCAATGAGAACCTCTCCATCAACACCGCTCGTTGCCTCATGGCTTCCGTCACCGAGGTATCATCTTCTACTCCCAAGACTATGCATGAAATAGATGATAAAACTAGTCTTGTGATTAAGAAAGAACTTGTTGCTTCCGATACTATTATGGCTAACTTGCAAGGTGAAGCTAAGGCATATGTTGAGTCTCTCTTGAGACAACTTGATGCGGCCGAAGAAATCCTTGATGACAAGGGAAAAATTGAGAGAGAGGATTCTCTCACCATAGCATCCTTGAATGCTTCCATAGAATCCTTGAATGCTTCTCTTGAAGAAGAGAGTGAATATAGAACCTCTCTTGAGGAAAGAATTGAGTCTCTTGATGATAAAAATGATGAAATAATTGCTAAAATCATTAAGGATAGAGATCATGTCTTTGCTAAATATAAAGTGATTAAAAAGGAGAAAGCCGAGTTTGTGGTTGCTAATGCTAGACTCCTTGAGGATGTGGAGAAACTTAACAAGGCTCACAAGGCCTTGGAAAGTACCCACTCTCTTCTAGTCAAGTCTCATGAGCAACTTCAAACTCAACTTTCCAAATCTAACTCACCTAGCACCTCTACTCCCTCTTGTGATCATGCAAATGTTATTGAGGAAAATGCTAGGTTGAAGGTTGAGCTTGCCAAGGCCACTAGTGCCAAGACCTCTATTCCTAAAGGTAAAGAAAAGGTTGTTGCTCAAATTTTTGAGCAAAAGCCACACAAAGGGAAGGAGGGCCTTGGTTATGTGGCCAAGGCAAAGAAGAAGAAGAGCAACACCAATGCCAAGCCCGCACAAGCCAAGACTCCATTGCGGGTGGTAATGCCACTAGGGGCAAGACCACTCGTAGTGACTTTGCGGGGCATAACAATCCCAACTACTTTCTTTATGTTGATTATATGGGGATGTTTATGCAAAATATGTTGGTCCTTATGATGGTTACATTGCTTACTCTATTTGGGTTCCTAAGACCCTTGTTGCTAACAAAAGAGGACCCATTGAGAAATGGGTACCTAAAACCAAGCAATGATTTCTTGTAGGACTATGCTTCCGGTGGGTCTAAATGGGTGGTTGATAGTGGATGCACTAGTCATATGACCGGAAGCAAAGAGATCATGACGGAGTTGGGACCAAATATAAATCAAGCATCCGTCTCCTATGGTGATAAATCAAAAGCGGAGGTAACGGGTCTCGGCAAGGTGGTAGTTGCAAAGGATATCACCCTTGTAAATGTCATGCTTGTCGAGTCCCTCGGTTACAATCTTATGTCCGTTCGTGCACTTAATAAGATGAATTTTGATGTCCATTTTACTATTGATATGGTGGTACTCTTGAGGAGCAAGACTCTAAAGGTCATGTTCGTTGGGTATGTTGAAAATGAGTTGTTCGTGGTGGACTTTTCGGGGTCTACCAACACTCAAGCAATATGCCTATTCGGAAAGGCCGACGTGGGATGGTTGTGGCATCGCCGCTTGTCCCATGTCAACATGAGAACTTTGCAAAGTCTTCACAAGGGTGGCCACATTCTTGGACTAAAAGACAATGTTTCTTTTTCTAGAGATCGTCTTTGTAGGGCTTGTGTTGAAGGAAAGATGCATGATTCTCCCCATCCAAGCAAGACCATCATTTCATCAAAGAGGATATTGGAACTTCTTCATGTTGATCTCTTTGGTGCCGTGCCTCAACCTAGTCTTGGTGGGAAGAAATATTGTTTGGTGATTGTTGATGACTATTCAAGATTTACTTGGGTTTATTTCTTCAAGACGAAGGATGAGACCCAACAAGCCGTCATCGACTTTTCCAATAAGTTCAACGCCAATACAATGTCCCTATTTGGTCATTAGGAGTGATAATGGCTCCGAGTTCAAGAACTACACCTTAAATGAGTTTCTTAGTGAAGAGGGGATTCGTCATCAATATTCCGCTGCATATACCCCTCAACAAAATGGTGTAGCCGAAAGGAAGAACCGGACTCTCATGGATATGGCAAGGTCTATGTTGGCGGAGTTTAAGTCTCCGCTATTCTTATGGGCCGAGGCTATCTCCACGGCGTGTCATCATCTAACCGGCTATTCTTTCGTTGGCAAGAAGTTTACATCTTATGAGATGCTCACCGGCAACAAGCCCAATGTCTCCTACTACCGAGTATTTGGTTGTAAGTGTTTCTATAAGAACAAAAGTGTTCGTTTGTCTAAATTTGAATCTAAAGCTTTAGAGGGTGTTTTTGTTGGGTACGGTGCCGAATCTCACACCTATAGAGTCTATGACAAAACCGTTGGGAAAGTCATAGAATCTTGTGATGTGAGGTTCGATGAGAATGACGGCTCCCAAGTGGCGCAATTTCATGTTTGTGATGTAGATAATGAAGAGCCTCAAGATGCTATAAGAAGAATGGGCATTGGTTTCCATCGTCCCGTTGAGATTCATTACGAGTCTCCTCAAGCAAGTCCAAGCTCCATTCAAGTGGAGGCCTCTTCATCACAAGTTGAAACGGCGCCTATCATGGAAGCAAATGATGCACCACCCCAAGAACAAGTTCAAGACCCTCCTCATGTTGACCAAGTTGCTATGCAAGAACCAAGTTCTCCTATTGTTGATGCTAGCCAAGGTCATGACCAAGATCAACCCTCTCCTTCCTTTGTTGAAGATGTGCTTCAAGATGATCAAGGTCAACATTCCGGTCAAGACGGGGACTCAAATGATCAAGATGATCAAGAGATACCTCCAAGATGCAATAGAGATATCGAAGCCCGTCGTAAAGCAAGATTGTAAAGACTTTGAATAAAGAGTCACCATCTAGAAACATCCTTGGTGACCACAAGAAGGGTGTTACCACAAGAAGGCAATTGGCAAACTTTAGTGAACATCAAGCTCATATTTCCATGGTGGAACCAAAGAAAGTGTTTGAAGCTCTTGAAGATCCGGATTGGTTAGAAGCTATGCATGATGAACTCAATAACTTCAAGCGCAACAAAGTGTGGAATCTAGTTGAGAAGCCAAAAGATTGCCGCAATGTTATAGGCACAAAGTGGATATTCAAGAACAAGCAAGATGAGCATGGAATGGTTGTGAGGAACAAGGCAAGATTGGTTGCACAAGGGTACTCTCAAGTTGAAGGCATTGATTTTGGAGAGACTTATGCACCCGTGGCTCGCCTTGAGTCCATCCGTATCCTTCTTGCATATGCATCACATCATAACTTTAAATTGCAACAAATGGATGTGAAAAGTGCCTTTCTTAATGGTCCTTTAAAGGAGTTGGTATATGTTAAGCAACCACCGGGTTTCGAGGACCCTAAATTCCCTAACCATGTCTACAAGCTTGATAAGGCGCTCTATGGTCTCAAACAAGCACCTCGTGCTTGGTATGAGCACCTAAGAGAGCTATTGCTAGACCGTGGATTTGAATTGGGGCAAATCGATCCCACTCTCTTTACCAAGAGGGTAAAGGGGAGCTTTTCATATGCCAACTTTATGTTGATGATATTATATTTGGCTCATCTAACAAAGCTTTCAATGATGAATTTTCAAAGCTTATGACCGATAGGTTCGAGATGTCTATGATGGGCGAATTGAAGTTCTTTCTCGGTTTTGAGATCAAGCAATTGAATGAAGGGACTTTCATCTCTCAAACCAAATATACCCAAGACATGCTCAAGAGGTTCAATATGCACAATGCTAAGGGAAGCGGTTTCCCATGGACACCAAATGCCATCTTGAACTTAACCCCGACGGTATCGATGTTGATCAAAAACTTTATCGCTCTATGATTGGTTCTTTGCTTTATCTTTGTGCATCTAGACCCGATATTGTGTTGAGTGTAGGGGTGTGTGCAAGGTATCAAGCCGCTCCTAAAGAAAGCCACATGGTGGCGGTCAATAGAATCCTTCGATATTTGGTTGATACCCCAAGGTTTGGTTTGTGGTACCCAAAGGGCACTAATTTCTCTCTTGCCGGGTACACGGATTCGGATTGGGCCGGTTGCAAGGATGATAGGAAATCAACTTCCGGGGCATGCCAATTTCTTGGTAGGTCCTTGGTGAGTTGGTCTTCTAAGAAGCAAAATTGCATATCTCTATCCTCCGCCGAAGCCGAGTATGTGGCGGCCGCTAGTGCATGCACTCAATTGTTATGGATGAGGCAAACTTTAAAGGAATACGGTGTCAATTGTGACAAAGTGCCTCTTTTGTGTGACAATGAAAGTGCTATCAAGATTGGCCACAATCCGGTGCAACACTCAAGAACGAAGCATATTGAGATTCGTCATCATTTTATTCGGGATCATATTGCTCGTGGTGATATTGAGCTTGGCTATATTCCAACCAAAGATCAACTTGCCGACATATTCACGAAGCCACTTGATGAAGCAAGATTCACCTTCTTGAGGCATGAGCTAAATATCGTGGATTCTAGGAGCTTGACTTGACCATCTTGCATACACACCTATATTTTGACTATTATTTGGTTTAGGTGTAGGCATGGACATAGGGGGAGTGCGGTCCTAATCCATTGGACTATCCCTCCCCCCATTATGCCGATAGTAAGACCTCATTTTGTCTCTATATTTTCATTTCATGAATTGTGAGCTTAAATGACGAGTAGTGGCCGTGAACCCAAGATACATCTTCGCGGTGTCACACCACACACTCATACATGGTGGCCTAGGCCACCGCCCTCCTCTTTGTGAGGAGTTGGATCTTATTTGGGCTTATTGGTTTTATTTGGGTTTTCTAGACCTTTTATTTTGTCTTTGGGAGAAACACTTGGAAATTGGCTTTTATATTTGATCTTGCAACTTCCAAGTGCGTATCCCACCATCAGTGACTTTGTTCTCATCCTAAGCCTTTCCTACCTAAAAACATGCTCCTCTTGCAACATACATGTCTCCCACAAAATTCTGGCAGTTTTGGAGCTTTTGGGTCCGGAGACTCCGGTGTGAGTCTCCGCCCTAAACCTGGAAAACTCCGGCTCAGGCCGGAGACTCCGGTGTTTAGGCCGGAGACTCCGGACCCGGTCGTTTCACTGGGTTCCTTAAGGGCACGGGGTGGGGAGCTGTGAACACAACTCCTCATACACCCCCGTCCCCAACCACTCCCCAGTCGCCGCCGTGCTCCAAGCTCGCCTCCGGCCGCTCCCCGCCGCCGGAATCCGCCGTGCCACCGGCTCCTCCACCTCCCAAGCGTCGGGGATCTTCCTCCCCTCCGTTTGAATCTCACCATGAAGGACACGGGTACCACTCTCTCTCTTCCTCTAGGATTCTTCCTAGATCTAGTTTTGAGAGTAGTTCTTGTTGAAATTCTTGGTGTAGAACCTTTAGGATGGCAATGTACTCTCTAGGAAATTGTTGGTGTCGATTTTTCGTTCAGATTTGACCTAGGTTGGAAGTTCCTGTCTCAGGCCGGAGATTCCGGTCCCCCTGACCGGAGACTCCGGTGTGGCCGGAGACTCCGCCCCCTGAGACCGGAGACTCCGGCCCAGATCATCTCTGAAGAAAATTTCTCTCCAACTGTTTCTCTCTTTTGATTCCATGGACATGTATGCTTATCTCAATGCTACCTATCTACTCCTGTTTCACAGCTAACAAAAGGTACCCCGGTGCTTCATCCTCATCCTCGAATATCAAGAAGGAAGAAGCTTCAAGGTCGAGACTACTTGGTCTATGATGCAGAACAGACAAGCATGTGCAGAGTGGTGACCTAAAGAAGCAAAAGGCTGCTGAGGCTACTCGGGCTAGGCAAGAGGCTAACCTCCTTCGAGAAGAAAGGGCCAAGAAGGCTAAGTTTGACAACATCACCACTTTGAAGGACTTGAACAAGGAGGAGTTCCGCTCCATGAGGGCACAAATTTCTATGACATGCCCAACAATTCAACCGATGGTCACTTTTGGAGAAGGGAGCAAGAGCTCATTATGAAGGAACTCTATGCAAATTTGGACCCAAAAGCCCTTGTGTGTCCACAAAAACCTTTGCAGTTTGAAGTGTTGGCCAAGAAGGATTACTTTAAGGAAGCAATTTGGGTTGCTAGAAAGATTGGTCTTGAGCACCTCATTTCCCTCCAACAAGATTATGATATTGAGATGGTGCAACAGTTTTTGCCACTCTTGTGCTTGGAGATGAGGAGGACACCAAAATGACTTGGATGACGGGGCCTCTCAAAGTTAGTGCACACTTTTCAGAATTCGGAGAAGCTTTGGGATATGTGTTCAAAGGTGTGAACATTTCCGTTGGTCGAAGAATGCATGTTGAAGGAGTGGCCTATGATAAGAAGCTCGCCCCTCTTGCTGCCAAAGATGGTGCCATTGCTACCACCAAAGGTCTCAAGCCCATCTACAACATTTTGATTCGCATGTTTCGTTGGAGCATTGCACCTCAAGCCGGGAATACGGATGCTATCCGTGGAGCTCTTGTCAACCTCATGCATCATTGCCACACGACATACCTTGCCGGACCGGATTGCCAAGGGGTTGAGATTGATGTCATGGACTATATCCGGTGTGAGATCAACATTGCTATTTATGAGAGGAAGAATCCTATGTATGCTCCCTATGTCATGAAGCTCATCCTCAAAAAGATTCCCAAACTCGATCAATCCCGTTTCAAGAAACACACCTATGGTTACCTTCAAGTGCTCGGCCATCATCTTGCTCAAGCCACTTATGAAGAGGTAGAGGCGCGAGAAGCGCCTAGGGCAAGAAGGAAAAATGCCACTCCACCCTCTTGGGCTCATGGTGGCAAGGAAAGAGTCAACAATGAGATGAAGAATGTTTCGTGGTGGAAAAGGGCTATGATGTGCATGGGTGTTGCGGTGCACAAGGAAAACCATCAAACCTATGTTACCAACAAGAAGATCTTGTCCAACCAAGCCCATATGATGAAGGAATGCGCAAAATCAACAATGGTGGCACCACTCCTCCTCGCCAAGAAGATGAACCCGAAACTCCGCCATCCGAAGCAACTATTCCTCTTGAGAAGTGGAATGTGGATATCTTTCCTTGGAATGATTATGATGATGTGACCTCCATGCCTACCTCTTCTCGCAACACCGGAAAGGCTCCTATGCGCTATGAAGAAGAAAGTGATGAGGAAGACGAAAGTGAAGAAGCAAGTGGTGAAGCAAGTGGAGATGATCGTGATGCTGAAAGTGGGGATGGTGATGACGACTATGATGAAGACGACGAGTGATCGCCTTGGGTTTCGTTAGCATCGCTCTTTTCCCTTTTTGGCGTTTCGATGCCAAAGGGGGAGAAGTAGTTCTACTAGGTTCTCTCGTGGGATTTGCATGGGTCGGACACAAGCATGCTCGTTTATCATTTCTTTGAAGCTTGTGTCCTTTTATCTTTGTTGTTGAACTTATTTGCTTTTTATTCGTATGAGACTATGTTTTATTCCGTCTGTGTGGAACTTATGGATATTTCATTCTATCTATGGTTGAGATGGTATCTATCTTTGTGATGATATATTTTTGTGCATTGGTTTATATTCTACAATATTATGCACAAGGTATGTTCCTTTCCTCTCAAACCATTATCTTGATATGTCCTTGTGTTATGAAATTTATCATGTTCAATATTTCTTGTGAGTTTCTCTCCTCTACATGTTGAGCATTTGTATTCAAATGCAAACTACTTGTATGCACACATGTAGGGGGAGCCTCTCGAATCCTTTGTGGAACATGTCGATATTTGTTGTGTGATTTATTGCAAATCCGAGTGTTGTCATCTAACACCAAAAAGGGGGAGATTGAAAGGGCATATTTTATATCCCTAGTTTTTGTGTGTTAGGCAACAACACTAGGATATATCTAAGTGATGTTAAGTGGTGCAGGAGTCAAAAGAAATATTTGCACGTTGCATCGAAACACTTGACAGGAAAAAGAAGTCTGCTTTTGCTTGCCCAGTCCGGAGTCTCCGGTCCTCAGGGCCCAGGGGCCGGAGTCTCCGGCCTCTCAGGTTTGACCAAGCGACGGCAGCTACGGTATAGGGTCCGGAGTTACCCCGAGTAACCCCGGAGTCTCCGCCGACCGGAGTCTCCGCACCTTCGGTCCGGAGTCTCTGTCCCCAGACAAAGTTTTAAAGCGAAGTGACCAAGCGACGGCAGCTACGGTATAGGGTCCGGAGTGACCCCGGAGTACCCCCGGAGTCTCCGGTCAGCCCGCAGTCTCCGGACAGGAGAAATAGCTAGTTTTTCTTCACCCAACTATCTTTGTGACTTTCTATCCGGAGTCTCCGGCCCAAGTGGACAGAAATGGCTAGTTTTTCTGGAGGGGTATAAATACCCCTCCACCTACCTCCAGCCTGCCAGCTCGCCCAAACTTGAAGTCTCCATTATTGCAAGCTCAAGAATCACTAGATCTCCTAATCCCTTCACCCAAACTTGTTGATCTTTGGAGGATTGAAGGAGAAGACCTGGATCTACATCTTCACCAAGCCGTTCTTCATTTCCCCCTCATTCACTTGAGGGCCCCTTGGCTAGGATTTCCATTAGGAAAACCTAGCTTTTTATTGTACTCACTTGTTGTCTTTGTGACAGATTTGTAGCTGTTCGGGAGCCCCAATCCTCTTGTGGGTTGTGCCCGGATCGTTGTTGTAAGGGCTCCGGATTCCACCTTGAAGGATTCTGATAGTGGAAGGTGAACCAAATCTTTGTGGTGCGGTTCATCGGAAAAGAAGGTGCGTCCGCCTTTGTGGCAGTTGAGTTTTGACCTTTGTGGTAGCTCACACCTCTCCAACAAGACGTACTCCCCTAAAAAGGAGGAACTCAGGATTACATCCATGTCTCCGCGTGCTTTCACTTCGGTTACTTCTATCCTTGTTTATAGTCTTTACTTCGTGTATCTTGTTTAGTTGCTTGCTTGTCATATAGGTAAATTCACCTTAGTTGCATATCTAGAGAATTTACCTTTTGTGTCAAGCCTAATTTGAAAAAGTACTAAAATTGAAGTAGCACCTATTCACCCACCCCCTCTAGGTGTCATACGATCCTTTCAACGTTCTAGGGTTTTCTCCGTGGAGGCAATAAATCGGCCAAAGGGCAATGCAAGGGGGTGCACGAGTCGACCACGCCACCTGTAACAGCCCACTTTTGGTAATGCAAATTATGAGTAAAATTTTCACTTTTGCATTCCATGCATGCATCTTTGCCTCCATTTGCAATTGCTAAACAACACTAACTTGTTTTGGCAACATTGGGAAAACAAATTCTCAACTTGTTCCAACAAATCTCACAACAAAGATGACACTCAAGGTTTGCAAAACAAATTCCTTGTCTTCTCATATTTGTCGAGGAAGCTCCCAAAAGTTCCAAGGATAATTTTGACAAACTATTTTTGAATTGTAAAATGAAATAAAAAGAGTGTATCTCAAAATTTCCTGCGAGCTTTTCTATTTTATTTCCCTACCTTTTGGTTTCCAAATAATCTGTAAAAATTAGGAGAACTTCAATTTGGTATAAAGAGACTCCCCAAAATTTTGCATAATTTTTGGAGGTGGCTAACTGCCTCAATTAAATCAAGTATACCTGCTATCTTTTAAATCAGTGCGGAGAAGGACTCGTCTGTGATGATTTTAAAACTTACAGGGACCTATTTGCAAAATCATCTTTTCCCTCTCTCCTGTAGCGACCGAGCGCTCCGCGCTCGCGCCGCACCGCCGCGCACCTCGCACCGGGCCCCCTCCTCCTCTCCTCTGCACTGCAAGGAGACAAGCATCCGAGGCCCTGCCCTCACCTGCTCCCCATCCCAGATTTTTCTCCACTCGTCTCCTCTCCCCGTTGCTCCTCACCGTGGCCATGACCGAGCCGAAGCTCCGCCGCCGTCTCGCCGTCGCTTGAGGAGTTCCCGAGCCCAGCCAAGACAGCCAGAAGTTCCGCCTCGCCGTGCTCTTCCTCTCCGTGCACGGAATCGAGCAGGGGAGTGAGGAATCGCCGACGCTGTCCTCGTCTTCCCCGCGGCCGTCCGGAGCGTCGCCGCCCGATTCCGGCCATCTTCGTGCGCCCCGCCGTCCCCGCTGCCCCGTACGTGTCCGTGGTGAGCATCTCGAGCTGTAGCACGCCTTCCCCTCTCCCTTCTCTCGCCGCGGCCTCGCCGGAGCAGCACGCCGCCATCGCCGTAGTTCGCTGCTCCTCTTCTCTCGCGAGACCGGCCAGGGGAACGGCCTGGACCGGCCAGGAGGCCGTTTCCCTCGGGCCTCTACCCGGCCTTGGGGCCAGCCCAAGCTGGGCAGCGAGCCGGATGCCACTGCCACATGGCCGGCCTTTTAGCCGGCCCAGACCGGGCAGAGGGCCGGAAGCCTCTGGACCCAGGCCGGCCTGCCAACCAGCCCAGGCTGGACTGGAGGCCGGGCTGCCTTTTTTTTAGGGGTTATTTTTTCATTTCCCCTCCCTTTTGCGTATGTTCCCCGCTCCTCCCTCGCGCTTTAGGGACATCGTTCATCGATGATTCCTACTAGTTCCTCGCTACCTCTCGAGTCGGGTAAATAAAAGTTTTATCGTTGGAATTAAAATAATTAAAGGTAAATAATTAAAAAGAGGAATTTCTAAAATTAATAACTTTTTATCTGGGCTTCAGAAAATTGTGTTCCTTATACCAAAGTGTTCAGAAAAATATGAACTACCAGAAACATCATCTTCATGCATAATTGATCACAACTACAATAATGTACCTCTAGTAGCACTAGAATCACTAAGTTTTAATATGGGGTTTTTCCGAGTAATGCAAATAATATAATGGGGGCCCCATTTAACTTGTTGATCATGTTCGAAGCTATTAGGGTGCATTTAAATTGCCATATCCTCATGTGTTTGCGCATTGCATTTGTGAAGCATGTGTGGTGTTTGATTGTCTTTTCCCGTGTTTTGTGCACCGGTAGATCAAGGAGGTGAAGTGCCACCCCCGTCTCGTGACGATCCGTACTACCAGCCGTATCAACAAGGCAAGCGTAATCCCCCCTCTGAGCATATCTTATCCTATTTTCCGCAATTATTTTCTCCACTATAATATTGCATGCGGTTCTAAATGTCTTTGCCTGGATTAGAGTATCCTACTAGTTGCATTAGAATCCTGTTGCCAATACCTGTTCTACCTTCCTATTACCATAGGTTTGTATTGTTGGCCATGGAATACTTACTATGCTATGCAAGTGCTTAGCCATGCTTAGTGAAATGCCTAGTTGTACTAGGGATGGTGAATGCTGGAAACAGGTGTTAACTTGTGACAGGTGTTGATGGTGGAGAATTGTGGAGATGGATAATAAAATGCTAAGAAGGTGGGGATGAGAGGCCACATGGAATGTGGTGGGTTGTCTCGTTCTTGCCGCCTAGGTGCGAGTTCTGTACCTCCTGAACCAAGACTGAGCGTGCAACCATGCGTGAGGCCTATGCAATTGCAGGAACCCTCATAGACTAAATAACTCGAGCGGGGCTAGCCAGGGTCCTCTAGTTTGGCTTTCCATTTGCGCATGCGTGATGGTGTTGAACCGAGATGAGGATGGTGGTGTTAGGAAAATAAGTGGCCGTGGGGCGGGGTGTTGTGATCCTGGCAGCCCTACTGCCACTGATGATCCTGGAAAGTCCTTAACGAGGGAGAAGTCGACACCGTTCCCACCCAGCCGGCTTTCCAAGGAAGAGAGCTAATGCGCAGGTAATGGGCCGGACGGTACGCGTGGCAAACATTTGTACACCCCTGCAGGGTTAAATCTTTTCGAAAAGCCGTGTCCACGGTTAAGGACGACTTGGGAATGGACGATGATCATAGAATAACTTAAACGGAATGATTAAAAACTGGGTACTAGAGGTACCAATTTCACGAATGTAAGGTTGACTTCCTCGAGGGTGATTCGGGGAGGTGCCTATGATGAACAGGTACAATGATGTGATGGTGGTGATGTTGAGAAAGTGATCTCAAGAGAAAAGAGTTACTTCTTACCCCTCTTTGAAAATGTTCTAATAGTCGATGCCTTTGAGTTATGTTTTTCATAAATAAAATCAGCTTTATGCAAAAGAGCCATAAAACCTTGACAGCTAATCATCGAGCATATATTAGCTCTTAATCTTGCGAGTTCGTCGAACTCAACGTCTTTGCTTTTGTTTCAGAGGAGGACTTCACCGACTTCGAAGGTGGGTTCTTTGTGGACGTCGACGAGTAGTCTGGGGTTCCCAGGTGGCAGCTTGGGACATCCTGGAACAGCTGGCGTTGTGATGTTTATCTGCAGGCCTCTTAGGCCATATGTTGGTTCTTGTTGTTTAGAACAACCTACTTCGCTTCCGCATGTTGTAATGTTGGGTCTGTGACCTCTGTTTGTCATTTGCTATCTTTCTCGTATAAGAGTTGAACTATATGATTTTTGTGTCGTAGAGTCTGTGATGTGCCAGTTGTTCCACAAGTCTTGATCTACTATTATGCCTTGAGGGTTGCGCCGTGTTAAGGCATCAATCGGGGTGTTGCGTTGTCTGGAGTGAGGTGTACCCAGCAACGCCTGCCAAAGGTTTTGGCCGGGGATTGGTAAACCCGTAACCTCCGCTTGTATCGCTTAACCGGTGACACGAGCATCACTGTAACAGTCGGGTCAGGGCGCCACAAGTTGGTATCAGAGCAGTACTGCCTGTAGGAAACCCTTCTACTGGTCGATGTTGAGTCTAGTGTTTGTGAAAATATTTTAACCTAAAAATGAGTTGTGAAAACCATCTTAGGATTCTTTTTACTCCTTATCTGGTTACCCTCTAATCTCGGAGCAATCTTACCTCAATTTGATTAAAGGTTTTACTTCTCACCTGTTACTTCAAAATGATTAGAAACGGGGTGGGTTCGACCTTAGTGTTATGTGTCACGTTGCTCCCGCTGCGCTACAATCCTAATCAACTCAGATGTTCTCTACCAGTCAAATCATTTGATCCTTTCTTTGGGTTTTAACCCACGGACTTGAACATAAGGTCCCGGATTGTGCCAACTAGAGTGTGTTAAGTTGTGATTTCTTAACTCTCATAGTAGCACATGATGCTGATCTTCGACCCAAGTTCTATCTCTTTGTTTTCCTCCTCGCAAAGTATTATCGTCCCTAGTCTGTGTACTTGTGAAGACGCTAGTGCTATTGTTCGACCATTCGGAGAAAGATACTAACCGTGTCATTGTCAAATCTCCAGAATGGCTCGAGGAGGTCGTGGAGGCCGTGGTGGTCGCGGTAACCACAATGATGATGAGGATGATCTGCCGCCACCACCCTCGATGGCTCAAGTCTTGATGGCCATTGAGGAGAACCGTGGGCGCAATGAGCGTTTGCTGGAACAGTTGGTGCACAGAATGCACGGAGGAATGAGTGCAACACTCTCACTGAGTTTCTGCGTTCCCAGCCACCCACCTTGCTGATGCTAAGGAGCCATTGGAAGCTGATGATTGGCTTCGTGCTTTGGAGCGCAAGTTCTCCGTGCTGCATGTCCCATTGGCTGAACAAGTCAACTTTGCCACCTATCTCTTGGTTGGTGCTGCTGGCTGTTGGTGGGAAAGCCATGTGGCTTTGTTTCCAGCCAACCATGTCTTCACCTGGGCTGAATTTCGCACTGCTTTCCGTGCGGAGTACATTCCCCAGCCAATCATGGATTGAAGAGGAGGGAGTTCCTGGATTGCAACAGGGACGGATGGACCTCCGCACTTATGGTCGCGAGTTCAACCATCTCTCTCGTTACGCCCCAAGGGACGTGACCAATGATGCTGACAAGCAAGAGCTGTTCCGCAAGGGTCTGAATCCGCAGCTCCGCTATGAGCTATTGCCCTTCAGGTTCCAGACCTATCAGGAGCTGTTCAACCAGGCTTTCACCCTTGAGCAAGGAAGAAAAGAACTGGAAGCTTCCAAGAGGCCCGCACAGGACCACCAGAGTTCCTCGGGTTCTGAGAGCAAGAAGCGCAGGGTGTTTGTCCCCTACAGCGCCGTACCTCGTGCTCCCTTCATGCCGAGAGCAGCAGGATATAGACCACCTCCTCCGCGTCCCACTACTTCGACACTTGGGATAGGCGGGAGTGGGTACCGTCCTATGCTACCTGCTCCACCTGGGCTCACTTGCTACACATGTGGCCAGGCTGGTCACTACTCCAGGGAGTGCCCCCAGAAGGCACCTCTCGCTATAACTCCTGCACGAGCCCCTGCCACTCCAACTGGCAAGGCTGGACCTATGGTGCGTGGTCGCCTGAACCACGTCTCTGCTGAAGAAGCTGAAGAGGATCCTGCGTCCTTATGGGTGAGCTTCGAATCAACGACCATCTTGCTACCGTTTTGTTTGATTCTGGAGCATCGCATTCATTCATCTCTATTGCGTTTGCAAAAGATCACCAAATACCGTTTGAGAAGATGAGCAGTCCCTTGATGATCTCTACCCCTGGCTCCAAATGGCAAACGATGGCGTTACTCCTGAGGTCCAGATTATCATAGCATCCCTGTCCTTCCCTTTCCCGTTGATAGCCTTGAGGTCGAAGGGCCTTGATGCCATACTGGGCATGGACTGGTTAGCAAGATACCATGCTAATCTCGACTGTGCTGCTAAGTCCATCACCGTGACCCACCCTTCCGGTTACGATGTGCAGTTTTGGGCTACATATTCAGGACCTCCATCATCAGACAATCCCCTCTCCCCGGAGATCGCCCTATGTTTCATGGAAGGCTTGTCCCCTCCTGAAATCCAGGACATACACGTGGTGTGTGACTTCCCGATGTGTTCCCAGAAGAATTGCCTGGCATGCCACCTGATCGAAGTGTGGAGTTTGTCATAGACTTGCTTCCCGGTACTGCTCCAGTTTCCAAGAAGCCCTACCGCATGCCGGCGGAAGAGTTGGCTCTATTGAAGGAGCAAATTGATGAGCTGCTGGCAAAGGAGTTCATCCAGCCTAGCAGTTCACCATGGGGTTGTCCGGTACTCTTTGTCAAGAAGAGGGATTCTACCGTGCCTCGTCTTGTCTCTGACTATAGACCGTTGAATGCGGTGACAATCAAGAACAAGTATCCATTCCTCGCATCAATGATCTGTTGGATCAGTTAGCTGGTGCAAGAGTATTCTCCAAGATGGATCTGAGGTCAGGGTACCATCAAATAAAGATCAGAAAGGAGGATATCCCAAAGACGGCATTTGTTACTCGCTATGGCTCATATGAGTATACCGTCATGTCCTTTGGTCTCACAAATGCTCCAGCTACTTTCATGAGGCTCATGAATTCCATTTTCATGGATTATCTGATAAGTTTGTCGTCATTTACATCGATGACATCCTCATCTATTCTAAAACCGACGAAGAGCATGATGAACACCTTCGGTTGGTTCTGACACGGCTTCGTGAACACCGTCTTTATGCCAAGTTCTCCAAGTGTGAGTTTTGGTTGGATAAACTTGTCTTCCTTGGACATGTAATATCTGCCAATGGTGTGGAAGTCATCCCCGACAAAATTCAAGCTATTCTAGACTGGAAAACTCCAATGTCAGTCAAGGACATTCGTAGCTTTCTCGGATTGGCGGGTTACTATCGCCGATTCATCGAAGCTTTCTCCAAAATAGCCAAGGCATTGACTGACCTTCTCAAGAAGGATAGAAAGTTCGTATGGACTGCCGAAGCTGAAGAGAGCTTCAAAACTAAAGCCAACTCACGTCGCTCCTGTGCTTGTCCTGCCGGACACAAGCAAGGATTTCGTCGTCTTCTGTGACGCCTCTCTACAAGGTTTGGGCTGTGTGCTGATGCAAGATGGCCATGTTGTGGCTTATGCTTCTCGCCAACTTAAGCCGCATGAGCTCAATTACCCTACTCATGATCTAGAGCTTGCCGCAGTGGTCTATGCTTTGAAGCAATGGAGACCATACCTGTTTGGTAACCGTTGCGAGATCTTCTCGGATCACAAGAGTCTAAAGTACCTCTTCACCCAGCCGGATTTAAATCTCAGGCAAAGGCGTTGGTTGGATTAATCACGGACTACAATGTGAGTCTGAACTATCAACCCGGCAAAGCAAACGTCGTGGCTGACGCGCTAAGTCGGAAGTCCTATTGCAACAATCTGATGATTGAAGGCCCAACCTGCCCTTCACGAAGAGTTCGCCCGCTTGAACCTGGAAATTGTTCCCTCCGGCTATCTAGCAAATCTGGAGATCAAATCTACTCTTGTAGACCAGATCAAGGATGCTCAGAAGCGTGACAAGGGTATTCTAAAATCAAGGACAACATTGCTAGCGGAAGTACAAATGCTTCTCGTCGATGAATCCGGAGTTGTTTATTTCGGTGACCGTCTAGTGGTACCCAAGAAGCGGAAATTGAGAGAGCTGATCCTTCAGGAGGCTCATGATACACCTCTCTCTATCCATCCCGGAAGTACCAAAATGTACCAAGACCTTCGACCACAATTCTGGTGGACTCGTATGAAACGGGAAATCGCCAAGTTTGTTGCTGAATGCGACATGTCGTCGGGTAAAAGCTGAACATCAAAGACCTCCGGCACTCTCCGCCCTATTGCTGTCCCGGAGTGGAAATGGGATGAAATTGGGATGGACTTCATCACCGGTTTTCCCAGGTCTCCTAAGGGCAACAATGCAATCTGGGTAATCGTTGATCGTCTGTCCAAGGTTGCCCACTTCCTACCAGTCCGTGAGGATATACGTGCAAGTCAACTTGCTGAGTTATATTTGGCTCGTATTGTTCCATTGCATGGGGTCCCTTTGAGGATCATATCGGACCGTGGAAGTATCTTCGTCTCCAAGTTCTGGCACAGTTTCCAAACTGCTATGGGGTCCCGTCTCAACTTCAGTACCGCTTACCACCCCAGACTGATGGTCAGACTGAAAGAGTGAATCAAGTTTTGGAAGACATGCTTCGGGCATGTGTCATCTCTTTTGGCCAAGGTTGGGAAAAGTATCTCCCTTTCGCGGAGTTCTCATACAACAATAGCTATCAAGCTAGTCTGGGCATGGCTCCATTCGAGGCTCTATATGGAAGAAAATGCCGTACTCCTCTAAATTGGTCCGAGACCGGAGAGAGCACTCTTTGGTCCGGATGTGATCAATGAAGCTGAGGAGAAGGTCAGAATCATACGAGAGAATCTGAGAATTGCCAGTCAAGGCAGAAGAGCTACTATGATAAGCACCATCAGGAGATTCATATGAAATTGGTGATAAAGCTTATCTCCGTGTCTCTCCCCTTCGAGGCGTTCGCCGCTTCGGAATCAAAGGAAAATTGGCCCTCGCTATGTCGGTCCGTTCACCGTCTGGAAAAGCGAGGAGATCTTTCTTATAAGTTGGAGTTACCGGTCAAATTCCCAAATGTGCATGATGTGTTCCATGTCTCCCAACTCCGCCGTTGTTTCAAGGATCCTATCCATGGGGTCAATCATGAAGAGCTGGATCTCCAGGAAGATCTCACTATCGCGAGCATCCTATCCGTGTCTTGGATGAAGCCGAAAGGAAGACCCGCAACAAGACTACCAAGTTCCTCAAAATTCAGTGGTCTCATCATTCCGAAGAAGAAGCTACTTGGGAACGATAGTCTAGTCTTCGTGAGGAGTATCCCGACTTCTTTCGCAACCTTAGAATCTCGGGACGAGATTCCTGTAAGGAGGGTAGAGTTGTAACAGCCCACTTTTGGTAATGCAAATTATGAGTAAAATTTTCACTTTTGCATTCCATGCATGCATCTTTGCCTCCATTTGCAATTGCTAAACAACACTAACTTGTTTTGGCAACATTGGGAAAACAAATTCTCAACTTGTTCCAACAAATCTCACAACAAAGATGACACTCAAGGTTTGCAAAACAAATTCCTTGTCTTCTCATATTTGTCGAGGAAGCTCCAAAAGTTCCAAGGATAATTTTTGACAAACTATTTTTGAATTGTAAAATGAAAATAAAAGAGTGTATCTCAAAATTTCCTGCGAGCTTTTCTATTTTATTTCCCTACCTTTTGGTTTCCAAATAATCTGTAAAAATTAGGAGAACTTCAATTTGGTATAAAGAGACTCCCCAAAATTTTGCATAATTTTTGGAGGTGGCTAACTGCCTCAATTAAATCAAGTATACCTGTTGTCTTTTAAATCAGTGCGGAGAAGGACTCGTCTGTGATGATTTTAAAACTTACAGGGACCTATTTGCAAAATCATCTTTTCCCTCTCTCCTGTAGCGACCGAGCGCTCCGCGCTCGCGCCGCACCGCCGCGCACCTCGCACCGGGCCCCCCCCTCCTCCTCTCCTCTGCACTGCAAGGAGACAAGCATCCGAGGCCCTGCCCTCACCTGCTCCCCATCCCAGATTTTTCTCCACTCGTCTCCTCTCCCCGTTGCTCCTCACCGTGGCCATGACCGAGCCGAAGCTCCGCCGCCGTCTCGCCGTCGCTTGAGGAGTTCCCGAGCCCAGCCAAGATAGCCAGAAGTTCCGCCTCGCCGTGCTCTTCCTCTCCGTGCACGGAATCGAGCAGGGAGTGAGGAATCGCCGACGCCGTCCTCGTCTTCCCCGCGGCCGTCCGGAGCGCCGCCGCCCGATTCCGGCCATCTTCGTGCGCCCCTGCCATCCCCGCTGCCCCGTACGTGTCCGTGGTGAGCATCTCGAGCTGTAGCACGCCTTCCCCTCTCCCTTCTCTCGCCGCGGCCTCGCCGGAGCAGCACGCCACCATCGCCGTAGTTCGCTGCTCCTCTATCTCGCGAGACCGGCCAGGGGAACGGCCTGGACCGGCCAGGAGGCCGTTTCCCTCGGGCCTCTACCCGGCCTTGGGGCCAGCCCAAGCTGGGCAGCGAGCCGGACGCCACTGCCACATGGCCGGCCTTTTAGCCGGCCCAGACCGGGCAGAGGGCCGGAAGCCTCTGGACCCAGGCCGGCCTGCAACCGGCCCAGGCTGGACTGGAGGCCGGCTGCCTTTTTTTTAGGGGTTATTTTTTCATTTCCCCTCCCTTTTGCGTATTTCCCCGCTCCTCCCTCGCGCTTTAGGGACATCGTTCATCGATGATTCCTACTAGTTCCTCGCTACCTCTCGAGTCGGGTAAATAAAAGTTTTATCGTTGGAATTAAAATAATTAAAGGTAAATAATTAAAAAGAGGAATTTCTAAAATTAATAACTTTTATCTGGGCTTCAGAAAATTGTGTTCCTTATACCAAAGTGTTCAGAAAAATATGAACACCCAGAAACATCATCTTCATGCATAATTGATCACAACTACAATAATGTACCTCTAGTAGCACTAGAATCACTAAGTTTTAATATGGGGTTTTTCCGAGTAATGCAAATAATATAATGGGGACCCCATTTAACTTGTTGATCATGTTCGAAGCTATTAGGGTGCATTTAAATTGCCATATCCTCATGTGTTTGCGCATTGCATTTGTGAAGCATGTGTGGTGTTTGATTGTCTTTTCCCGTGTTTTGTGCACCGGTAGATCAAGGAGGTGAAGTGCCACCCCCGTCTCGTGACGATCCGTACTACCAGCCGTATCAACAAGGCAAGCGTAATCCCCCCTCTGAGCATATCTTATCCTATTTTCCGCAATTATTTTCTCCACTATAATATTGCATGCGGTTCTAAATGTCTTTGCCTGGATTAGAGTATCCTACTAGTTGCATTAGAATCCTGTTGCCAATACCTGTTCTACCTTCCTATTACCATAGGTTTGTATTGTTGGCCATGGAATACTTACTATGTTATGCAAGTGCTTAGCCATGCTTAGTGAAATGCCTAGTTGTACTAGGGATGGTAAATGCTGGAAACAGGTGTTAACTTGTGACAGTGGTGTTGATGGTGGAGAATTGTGGAGATGGTTAATAAAATGCTAAGAAGGTGGGGATGAGAGGCCACATGGAATGTGGTGGGTTGTCTCGTTCTTGCCGCCTAGGTGCGAGTTCTGTACCTCCTGAACCAAGACTGAGCGTGCAACCATGCGTGAGGCCTATGCAATTGCAGGAACCCTCATAGACTAAATAACTCGAGCGGGGCTAGCCAGGGTCCTCTAGTTTGGCTTTCCATTTGCGCGTGCGTGATGGTGTTGAATCGAGATGAGGATGGTGGTGTTAGGAAAATAAGTGGCCATGGGGCGGGGTGTTGTGATCCTGGCAGCCCTACTGCCACTGATGATCCTGGAAAGTCCTTAACGAGGGAGAAGTCGACACCGTTCCCACCCAGCCGGCTTTCCAAGGAAGAGAGCTAATGCGCAGGTAATGGGCCAGACGGTACGCGTGGCAAACATTTGTACACCCCTGCAGGGTTAAATCTTTTCGAAAAGCCGTGTCCACGGTTAAGGACGACTTGGGAATGGACGATGATCATAGAATAACTTAAACGGAATGATTAAAAACTGGGTACTAGAGGTACCAATTTCACGAATGTAAGGTTGACTTCCTCGAGGGTGATTCGGGGAGGTGCCTATGATGAACAGGTACAATGATGTGATGGTGATTGTTGTTGAGAAAGTGATCTCAAGAGAAAAGAGTTACTTCTTACCCCTCTTTGAAAATGTTCTAATAGTCGATGCCTTTGAGTTATGTTTTTCATAAATAAAATCAGCTTTATGCAAAAGAGCCATAAAACCTTGACAGCTAATCATCGAGCATATATTAGCTCTTAATCTTGCGAGTTCGTCGAACTCAACGTCTTTGCTTTTGTTTTAGAGGAGGACTTCACCGACTTCGAAGGTGGGTTCTTTGTGGACATCGACGAGTAGTCTGGGGTTCCCAGGTGGCAGCTTGGGACATCCTGGAACAGCTGGCGTTGTGATGTTTATCTGCAGGCCTCTTAGGCCCTATGTTGGTTCTTGTTGTTTAGAACAACCTACTTCGCTTCCGCATGTTGTAATGTTGGGTCTGTGACCTCTGTTTGTCATTTGCTATCTTTCTCGGTATAAGAGTTGAACTATATGATTTTTGTGTCGTAGAGTCTGTGATGTGCCAGTTGTTCCACAAGTCTTGATCCTACTATTATGCCTTGAGGGTTGCGCCCGTGTTAAGGCATCAATCGGGGTGTTGCGTTGTCTGGAGTGAGGTGTACCCAGCAACGCCTGCCAAAGGTTTTGGCCGGGGAGTGGTAAACCCGTAACCTCCGCTTGTATCGCTTAACCGGTGACACGCAGCATCACTGTATAACAGTTGGGTCAGGGCGCCACACCACCCCTCGGCGCCACCCCCTCCAGGCCGCGCCGAGCCCTGGCGAGGAGGCTGTGGGCCTCCCCCGGACTTGTCCTTCTAGCTCACGAAGTATTCTGGCGAAATAGAATTTATGGAATTTTTCGGGATTTTTCTGAGTACTTTGGTTTTTGGACCTTTTCTGCAATGCACAGACATAATAAACAGAAACTTGCACTGTGGCATCTTGTTAATAGGTTAGTTCCTGAAAATGCATAATATGATATAAAGTGTATATAAAATATGTGGCAATTGATATAAAACATGCATGGAATATCAAAAATTATAGATACGTTTGAGATGTATCATTGACCTAGATCTACACTTTCATCAAAGTGATTTGATTTTTCCATCCATTTCATTGAGGAACTTGTTACTCTTGGTTCGTTTGAACCCTACACGGTTGTGGTCGTCTTTGTGGCTTTGGAAGCCGCGGGGACTAGCCGGGAGCCTCCAATTGAGTTATGGATTGTGCCTCGGCCTTGTGATTCTTGTGGTCTTATAAGCCGCGGAAATTTGGTGAGAGTCTCCAATTTGGTTGTGGAGTGTGGCTCATACTTGTAAAGGTTTGGTTCCCAACCTCAAGGGCATCATATAGTTGAAAGGATCGTATGATACCTAGAGGGGGGGTGAATAGGTGCTACTCCAATTTTAATACTTTTTCAAATTAGGCTTGACACAAAAGGTACATTCTCTAGATATGCAACTAATGTGAATTTACCTATATGACAAGCTAGCAATTAAACAAGATACACGAAGTAAAGACTATAAACAAGGATAGAAGTAACCGAAGTGAAAGCATGCGGAGACACGGATGTAATCCTGAGTTCCTTCTTTTTAGGGGAGTACGTCTCGTTGGAGAGTGTGAGCTACCACGAAGGTCAAAACTCAACCGCCACAAAGGCGTCACCTTCTTCTCCGATGAACCGCACCACAAAGGTTTGGTTCACCTTCCACTATCGGAATCCTTCAAGGCGGAATCCGGAGCCCTTACAACAACGATCCGGGGCACAACCCACAATTGGGTTGGGGGCTCCCGAACAGCTACAAATCTGTCACAAAGACAACAAGTGAGTACAATAATGAGCTAGGTTTTCCCAAAGGAAATCCTAGCAAAAAGTCCCTCAAGTGAATGAGGGAGAAATGAAGAACGGCTTGGTGATCTAGTGATTCTTTAGCTTGCAACAATGGTGTTCTTCTTTTGGGCGAGCTGGTGATGCATGTAAAATGCATACATGAACCTTGCATTATTTTACTTATATTCCAGTCATATTTGCATCATATAAGGGTTATATCACTGTTTTATAATGATTTTGGGAATATTTGGTATGTTTCCTATTTTTATGGAATTAACCCTACACAGCCAGAAAACTCTGTTTTCTATATTTTAATGTTTCAGGGACCCAAACGACGTCCAAATGACCTAATATTTTACGGGCATCAGTTTTTGGAAGGAACAAAGCGTAGGAGCCAAGGAAGCGCATGAAAGGAAGCCGGAGGCCAAAGTTGAGTGGGCCCACGCGGCCAGGTACCTGGGCCGCGTGGGACCCCCCCTTTTGGGCCTCGGAGCTCCGCTGCCGTCGATCTTTCCTTCACCGACTCCGTTTTGACCTAAAACCGACTATAAAAATAGCCTCCCGACGTTCTCGGGAAGGAGCGCCGCAGAAACACAGAAACCACAAAACAGAGACCTGGTGTTGCAGATTGGAGGGGGAAAACTCCGGCGGGGCGCTGCCGGCGTGGTCTCCATCTTCTCCAACGACTTCTCCACCGTCTCCATGATGAAGAGGGAGTAGTCCACCTCTGGACTATGGGTTTGTGAAAGTAACTTATGTATCTCTCCTCTCTCTTGAGCTTCACTAATTAGTACCGTATGAGCTGCTGAACATGATTACGGTCATCTATGTAATACTTTGTGGTGGATCTTTTTATGAGTTTAATATATGTTTGAGATTGCAATGGTTTTGTTTCAGTTATGAAAGTAGATGCATATTATGTACCCCGTTCTTATTTACTTGTCATGATCAAGCATGTTTATGGAGCGTGTGAGGGGGAACGTGTGCATTAGTTGGAGTAACGGGGGGTGGCTAGTGCAGTGAACGTGAGAGAAAGTTCTGCGATCCACTTGGGTATCTCTACCTTACTTTGTTGCCTCACTAGGGATAAAAAGAAATACCATGCTACCGGAGGTGTGGGTGTGACCATTGCCACTTCCTCCATGACTAGATCTAGCATATTCTTATTTTAACTTCATGTCATGATACTTATTGCTATACTCTGAGTTATCTTAATTACTAGGTGTTATGATTTAGTTCGCATCTTGGTGGAGTATAAGAGAGACTAATAACCAAAAGGTCTCTATGTTAGGACGTGATGCCCATATAATTATAACTTGTCATTAAATTGTTGTGTTGCAATCTCATATGTCAACTCTAGTGTTCCATTGTCTACCACTTTATTAAAGAGAGAGTGCATTTGTGAAACCATGAACCCCGGTCCATTTTTAATCATAAGAAACACCTTTCCAACCACTTTTACCACTTTTCCATTTTATGCCATTTAAAAATCCGAAAATACAAAAACACTTTTACATCTTGCATTCATCATATAAAACCCAAAATATCATTTATCATTGCTACCACCATCCTTGTATATTTATTTACCACCATTGCATATTTATTTCTTGTTTGCATTGCATATTATCTTGATATCATTCTCACACCTTGTGCTTGACAACCACTAGGTGAGGTTGAGGACCAAAACATTTACTTTGTTGTAGGTAACCAAAAGAAGGATAGGAAAGATAAATCTTCACTACTGATTCCCCGAGAGTTCGATATTAAACCCTCGAGTCACCCCTCATGGGGAAAACACGTCTTCCACTTACTACACACTTTACACTTGGAGTCTCAACCTAACCCATTTACTTTTCAAGCAGGTAACTATGTGAAAGGGCCATCAAGACTGTTTTCTGGCGCCGTTGCCGGGGAATCATTGCTGAAAGGTTTATCCAAGGGTCCCCTACACTAGCTCTGTTTTCTGGCGCCGTGTTTATCCAATGATATCTCACCAAGTCAACTTCATCACCAACTTGTGCTAACACCTAAGCTTGGGGAGGTTGCACCTACGTGAGCATCATCTTATCCATCTTTACCTTCAAAGCAATTTATCTTGTTTTGTCATTGTCTTGCATTTTTAAGTTCGGTTTGCATATTTATTTTCAGTTTTGCATTTTGTGTTGCATTTGTTATTTCGGTTTGCATCATTTAGTGTCATTTTATTTTCAGTTTTGCATAAAAAATTAAAAACACATAAAAACTTTATTAAAATGGCTTCTAGCGTTGAAATGAACAATTTTGGTCAATACTATGGAAAGTCGTTAATGGATGCTTTGTATAGAATTAAGGGCATTAGTAAAAATGGTGTCAACAAATATACCCCTGCTACTTTGATAAGAAACTTTTATAATGGTCTAGATGGGTGGTCAAAATGTTTTCTAGACTCATTGACTAGTGGAAGATTTGCCTCTGGAAATCCCTCACATGCTAATAATCTAATGGAAAATCTATTTGGGAATTATATAGAATCAAAAGATAAAATTATGATCAAACAACTAAAAGTTTCTATGGATAGGTCAATATTATGTCTACAAACTTATATGGAAGATTATCCTACTAAAAATGAGATGCATTCATTTATCCTTCATACAAAATCTAGTATGAAGAAGACAAACAACACTATTTCGGGAATTTCTTTGAAAATGGAAACTATATTGAATTATGCCAAGTCTAAAAAGAAGTTCACTAGGGAATTAAATGAAAGAATATCTTCTATGTTGGGACCTTTAGACAAGGATATTAAGAATTATGTTGAAAAAGAGGATGATCTCCAAATAGCCTTGAATGCTGCTATAAAGAAAAGAAATGAGAATTTTGTTTGGATTGAGGAAGTTAAAATGCTTAGTGAAGTCAAGGAACCATTTCTTGACTTAGAGAATTGTAGCTTGCATGAATTAATATCTATCTTTCAAAAAATTGCAAGTGATCCTTCCATCAACTCTAACCAAGCTGGTTTTGGTTCTTATATTGCTAATCATGTCTTGAAAGAAAAGATTGCTAGGTACAACCAAGAGGCTATGATACCACCTAAGCTTGGGGATATATGGATTCCCAAGGTACTAGTAACCATTGGAAAAGAGACACACCATGCTATACTTGATCTAGAATCTAGTGTCTCTGTTTTATCTAAAGAACTATATGATATACTTAAATTGAAAACTCTTGAAAAATGCTCTATTGAACTTGCACTTGCTGATGATTCCATTAAACATGCTTTAGAAAAAGTAAGTGATGTTATGGTAGAGTTACATATGACATTTGTGCTGTTGATTTTCTAATCATGGATATGGGGAATAAAACCTCTAGTCCAATTATTCTTGGAAGACCTTTTCTTCGTACTACAGGTGCTATCATTGATTCAAAAGAAGGGAATGTGAAGTTTCAGTTTCCACACAAGAAGTGCATGGAACACTTCCCTAGGAAGAGGGATACGCCAAAGTTCAAGCTCCCTCATGAGCTTCGTCCTTTATAAACATCAAGTAAGAAGCCTAGCTATATGACTATAAAGAAAGCGCTTTACGGGAGGCAACCCGGTTTCTTTTATTTGTGATTTTCTTTGTATCCTCTTGCTGTAACAAGATAATTTGTGTTTAGTTTAGTTTCTGGAATTTTTAATAAAGTGCCAAGTTTTACTCATTTTGGTTTGAAAAAGTTGCTTATAGCGTTCGGAGATTTTATTCCTGCACGAATCTGTGCACGGTATGATTTGTAATTCTTATTCTGTAACTCTGAATGAGCTCATATTTGAACTGTAGTTGCAACTTTTCATCCTCTGTATGCATGAATTTTTTAGGATTTTTTTGACAAAGTTAAGTAGGGTATAAAAATACGTTTTTCTGCTGCTGTTTTTCTGGACAGATTCTGTCCCATTTTGTTTGATGCATGCTTAGAACTTTTAACTTGAACCTTTTTGATCCAATTGAGTTTATGAGTAGGCACACAACATTATACACTTTCAGGACATTCATATGAATTTTTGTCTAAGGATTATATGCAGCAAGAAATCTATTTGTTTATCACTACTAATGCGCCCCACAGAAAAAGAAATGGGAGAAACGGTGTTCTAAGTTTTTTCACAGGGATTAGAGGAGATGCACCAAGAGCTATCCAAGGATGGTGAAGACCATAAGCTTGGGGATGTGAAGACGACCCCACTGGACCTACCCACTCTCGGTTTGCACACGTCTAACTTCTGTTTTTCGATCGAAACACTTTATCGCATAAACTTGGAGCGTCTTTTGTTTGTTTTGTTTTGGTTTGATTTTTATTTTGTGAGACCACCACACTATCATTTATATATGAGAGAGCTACTAGAAATTTGGGTTGAATTATGTTGGATACTATTATAAGATTGGGAAAAGGGATGTTGGAGTTGATTTTAAAAGATACATATAGTTGCATGATTCATGAGCTTGTTAATGAGTAATAATTTGCAAGTATTTTATCAAGAGCTATCTTTTATTCATGTTTTGATGCTGAATGTTACTTTACTTTGTTTAACATGGATTAGTTAGTTCTATGGACACTCATGCATGCATTTAGATGGTCAACTTTCTCTCTCTTGCTAGCCCAAAAATTACAACAAGTAAAAACTTGTTTCCAACACCTTCAACTAAAGTTTTTCCAGTGAGTCCACCATATCTACCTATTAGCTTTATGCTATTCCGAGTATGTTTATCATGCTATTTGCGTTATCTATACCTCTGAATGAAAATGTTTATGTTGTTGATTGTTATGGGAAAAGTTGGTTATAGAGCTCTCTCGAACTTGATGCACACTTTACTTTCATTGCATAGATAAAACATGACCCATTGTGATTAAAATTATGATGTTGTGGGCTTGACAAATATCTTTGGTTGAGAGTTAGTTCATATGTGATGTCACATGGCAAGCTTTCAACATGCACTTCATTTCATTTAGTTGATATCATGTACTTTTGTTTATGGATGCTTACCATGGGTGAAATAAATGTGGAAATGAAGTAGTTTAAATGAGTTTGTATAAATGGTTAGAGAGACGACTGGGCCGCTAATCTAAGCCATGCATCATTCATGGTGGAAATTTACTTACATGCTATGGTGAACCTTCTGTGATACACCTTACAATAAAAAGCTATCTAATGGTAAATAAAAAGGGTGTTGAGATTGTTCATTGTGTTTGTTTATCTTGTCATTTTGATATGTGCTTGTTCCATATCCTGGACAAGAGGTACCCCAGTTGATGCTCTTATTGATACTATTATTACTTACAATGATATTTAACTTGAACTTGCTTTGTTTCCCAAGTTGAGTAACACATGGAGTAGGTACTTGTATTCAAGGGGCATGAGACCTCTCCATGTCGACCCATGGAACCTTAGACCGATTCCACTTACTATATGAGAGGGGAGCAGTGGCCTTGGGGCGAGCACTCTTTGAGCCTGACACATGGTGAAGAATAAGCTTCTGATCATGAGCCATGACATGGCGGTCACGGTAGGCAGTGTATTGCTCCTTGCGGATGTCAATGCCCATGCAAAGCATCCTCCGCTGAAACCAATTCAGCTTCTTAATCTCCGGGGCAATAGATGGTGCAGCAGTGTTCAAACGCCTAGTGCTACCACTTCGGCGAGCATCAGTCATAAAGGAATCAGTGCTAATAGGAGTGGACTGCATCTTCTTAAGGTAGAATGCCTTTGGCTTGTGATCCACACAGCCTCTAAACAAGTCATAGTCCTTCATTCTGTCCTTGATAAGCAGCATTATAAAAGGAGCATAAGGAATTGAGTATCGAGAAACCATGGCATCATGCATCTAATGAAATATATAATCCATCACATCCACTGAAAAATCCTCTTTGGGGTCTTCACTTTTAAAGCAAGCATGAGCATGAAGAAGGAGATCCACTAGAGATCCACGGAAAGCATTCTTGTTTCCACCACTTGGGTCAATGTTCTCACGAAAGACGCGCACGAGAAGATCATAGAGGGGGAGAAGGCCCTTGACCTCACCAATGACACCACGGGGACCATAGAGATCAGCCAACAAGTTCTTGTTAGGCCTTCCCGGGGTGTGAAGACGATGACCCACTGCACGACCTTCTCCCTTGAACTTGTAGCCGAGGACTCTAGCGAAATCATAGAAAGTTGCATGACAATAGACAGCCTCGGTCATCCACTTCATAGTGAGAGCATCATCACCTTTCATAACAAGAGTGGCAAAAAACTGCTGAAGGATAACCGGATTGTAGTCACATTGAATACCCATGAGATGATGAAGTCCCATTTTCTCAGTCACATACACTGCATCAGAAAATTCTTCCTTGGTCTTGAAGCGATTCATGTCAATTGAGTACATTAGACGAATGGGATGCTCGAAGGTGAGATAGATATCTTGGTAGATGTACATTTGTTCAGTGCACCAAAAGTTTGAGTCCTCAATGTCCTCATCTCTCTCCTCATCTTCATACCAGTCTCCTTGACGCAAGGCTGAGTAGTCAACAGAATCCATTAGCTTGTAATTGGGTCGAGTAGATTTACCCTTTCTCTTCTTTTCCCCAGCCCTTGCTTTCTCAGATTTCTTCTCAGCTGCTTGCTGCCTAGAAACTGACTCATCAACCAACACACCTTTCGCATTTGACTTAAGGTACTTTTTGCGACCAAAGTGCTTACTCGAACCACCTGTGAAGAAAGATGAAGATGGATAGCATAGATGAGTACACACAAGTTCATGACAGGAGAACTAAATACATTAGAGAAGGAACCCTTAGTCGATACTACTTAGGCCTTAAAGAATCTGATTGAGTTTGTGCAAGGAATGCAGAAACTACAGACCCTGGATATTCTGGTCCAGCATAGGCCGGATATTCCGGGGGCCGGATATTCCGGCCACACAGAGGGGCGGATAATCCGGCCTCTCGGGAAAATCCCAGAAATAGATTCAACTAGGTCTAAAAGTAGATCGAACAGAAAGGTACTAAAACTAGTGTATCTAGATGACAGGGGACGCAACTAGCATCGTCTACTTCAAGTATTAGCACAAGATAACTCCACATCAAGAGAGGATGAAGGACACCCTAGATTTGAAAGTGAGAGAGTTACCCTCATCCATTTGAGGAACCACTTGGAGGAGAAGATGCCCGGAAGGATGGAGAAGCAGATCCGGAGGGGCCCCGGACAATCCGGTGGCCTAGCTCAACTCTAGTGAGGCAAGGCGGCGGCATGCGGTAGTTTGAGAGGTGGAGGGGTCGGGGGGAACTGAGGAGCACGAAGCCTCTCCACCCCGGCCCTTCCCTTTAATAAAAAACGATAACTGCTTAGGCCAGATATCCGGACCCCCGAAGGGGCGGATATTCCGGCCCAAACCTGAATAATCCGGGGCCTACTGGAGCCAAAATCTCAGGAACAAAAAGGACTTGTGTGCAAGGAGGAAAGTCTTTAGGTAAGATAGGCTTGGGATTAGAGAGCCAAACTGATATTGGTACTTCACGCTCAAGTTTGCAAGAATCGAACAAGGAAATGCCAAATTGAGTGTGTTTTTCACAAAACCAACAAAAGGACCAAAAACTCCAAATGATTTGCAAATAAGACCCAAATAAGAACCAACTCTTCAAAAAGAAGAGGGCGGTGGCCTAGGCCACCATGTATGAGTGTGTGGTGTGACACCGCGAAGATGTATCTTGGGTTCACGGCCACTACTCGTCATTTAAGCTCACAATTCATGAAATGAAAATATAGAGACAAATGAGTCTTACTATCGGCATAATGGGGGGAGGGATAGTCCAATGGATTAGGACCGCACTCCCCCTATGTCCATGCCTACACCTAAACCAAATAGATAGTCAAAAATAGGTGTGTATGCAAGATGGTCAAGTCAAGCTCCTAGAATCCACGATATTTAGCTCATGCCTCAAAAGGTGAATCTTGCTTCATCAAGTGGCTTCGTGAAAATATCGGCAAGTTGATCTTTGGTTGGAATATAGCCAAGCTCAATATCACCACGAGCAATATGATCCCGAATAAAATGATGACGAATCTCAATATGCTTCGTTCTTGAGTGTTGCACCGGATTGTGGCCAATCTTGATAGCACTTTCATTGTCACACAAAAGAGGCACTTTGTCACAATTGACACCGTATTCCTTTAAAGTTTGCCTCATCCATAACAATTGAGTGCATGCACTAGCGGCCGCCACATACTCGGCTTCGGCGGAGGATAGAGATATGCAATTTTGCTTCTTAGAAGACCAACTCACCAAGGACCTACCAAGAAATTGGCATGCCCCGGAAGTTGATTTCCTATCATCCTTGCAACCGGCCCAATCCGAATCCGTGTACCCGGCAAGAGAGAAATTAGTGCCCTTTGGGTACCACAAACCAAACCTTGGGGTATCAACCAAATATCGAAGGATTCTATTGACCGCCACCATGTGGCTTTCTTTAGGAGCGGCTTGATACCTTGCACACACCCCTACACTCAACACAATATCGGGTCTAGATGCACAAAGATAAAGCAAAGAACCAATCATAGAGCGATAAAGTTTTTGATCAACATCGATACCGTCGGGTTAAGTTCAAGATGGCATTTGGTGTCCATGGGAAACCGCTTCCCTTAGCATTGTGCATATTGAACCTCTTGAGCATGTCTTGGGTATATTTGGTTTGAGAGATGAAAGTCCCTTCATTCAATTGCTTGATCTCAAAACCGAGAAAGAACTTCAATTCGCCCATCATAGACATCTCGAACCTATCGGTCATAAGCTTTGAAAATTCATCATTGAAAGCTTTGTTAGATGAGCCAAATATAATATCATCAACATAAAGTTGGCATATGAAAAGCTCCCCTTTAACCCTCTTGGTAAAGAGGTGGGATCGATTTGCCCCAATTCAAATCCACGGTCTAGCAATAGCTCTCTTAGGTGCTCATACCAAGCACGAGGTGCTTGTTTGAGACCATAGAGCGCCTTATCAAGCTTGTAGACATGGTTAGGGAATTTAGGGTCCTCGAAACCCGGTGGTTGCTTAACATATACCAACTCCTTTAAAGGACCATTAAGAAAGGCACTTTTCACATCCATTTGTTGCAATTTAAAGTTATGATGTGATGCATATGCAAGAAGGATACGGATGGACTCAAGGCGAGCCACGGGTGCATAAGTCTCTCCAAAATCAATGCCTTCAACTTGAGAGTACCCTTGTGCAACCAATCTTGCCTTGTTCCTCACAACCATTCCATGCTCATCTTGCTTGTTCTTGAATATCCACTTTGTGCCTATAACATTGCGGCAATCTTTTGGCTTCTCAACTAGATTCCACACTTTGTTGCGCTTGAAGTTATTGAGTTCATCATGCATAGCTTCTAACCAATCCGGATCTTCAAGAGCTTCAAACACTTTCTTTGGTTCCACCATGGAAATATGAGCTTGATGTTCACTAAAGCTTGCCAATTGCCTTCTTGTGGTAACACCTTCTTGTGGTCACCAAGGATGTTTCTAGATGGTGACTCTTTATTTCAAAGTCTTTTCAATCTTGCTTTACGACGGGCTTCGATATCTCTATTGCATCTTGGAGGTATCTCTTGATCATCTTGATCATTTGAGTCCCCGTCTTGACCGGAATGTTGACCTTGATCATCTTGAAGCACATCTTCAACAATGGAAGGAGAGGGTTGATCTTGGTCATGACCTTGGCTAGCATCAACAATAGGAGAACTTGGTTCTTGCATAGCAACTTGGTCAACATGAGGAGGGTCTTGAACTTGTTCTTGGGGTGGTGCATCATTTGCTTCCATGATAGGCGCCGTTTCAACTTGTGATGAAGAGGCCTCCACTTGAATGGAGCTTGGACTTGCTTGAGGAGACTCGTAATGAATCTCAACGGGACGATGGAAACCAATGCCCATTCTTCTTATAGCATCTTGAGGCTCTTCATTATCTACATCACAAACATGAAATTGCGCCACTTGGGAGCCGTCATTCTCATCGAACCTCACATCACAAGATTCTATGACTTTCCCAACGGTTTTGTCATAGACTCTATAGGTGTGAGATTCGGCACCGTACCCAACAAAAACACCCTCTAAAGCTTTAGATTCAAATTTAGACAAACGAACACTTTTGTTCTTATAGAAACACTTACAACCAAATACTCGGTAGTAGGAGACATTGGGCTTGTTGCCGGTGAGCATCTCATAAGTGTAAACTTCTTGCCAACGAAAGAATAGCCGGTTTGATGAATGACACGCCGTGGAGATAGCTCGGCCCATAAGAAAGTGGAGACTTAAACTCCGCCAACATAGACCTTGCCATATCCATGAGAGTCCGGTTCTTCCTTTCGGCTACACCATTTTGTTGAGGGGTATATGCAGCGGAATATTGATGACGAATCCCCTCTTCACTAAGAAACTCATTTAAGGTGTAGTTCTTGAACTCGGAGCCATTATCACTCCTAATGACCAATATAGGGACATTGTGTTGGCGTTGAACTTCATTGGAAAAGTCGATGACGGCTTGTTGGGTCTCATCCTTCGTCTTGAAGAAATAAACCCAAGTAAATCTTGAATAGTCATCAACAATCACCAAACAATATTTCTTCCCACCAAGACTTGGTTGAGGCACGGCACCAAAGAGATCAACATGAAGAAGTTCCAATATCCTCTTTGATGAAATGATGGTCTTGCTTGGATGGGGAGAATCATGCATCTTTCCTTCAACACAAGCCCTACAAAGACGATCTCTAGAAAAAGAAACATTGTCTTTTAGTCCAAGAATGTGGCCACCCTTGTGAAGACTTTGCAAAGTTCTCATGTTGACATGGGACAAGCGGCGATGCCACAACCATCCCACGTCGGCCTTTCCGAATAGGCATATTGCTTGAGTGTTGGTAGACCCCGAAAAGTCCACCAAACAACTCATTTTCAACATACCCAACGAACATGACCTTTAGAGTCTTGCTCCTCAAGAGTACCACCATATCAATAGTAAAATGGACATCAAAATTCATCTTATTAAGTGCACGAACGGACATAAGATTGTAACCGAGGGACTCGACAAGCATGACATTTACAAGGGTGATATCCTTTGCAACTACCACCTTGCCGAGACCCGTTACCTCCGCTTTTGATTTATCACCATAGGAGACGGATGCTTGATTTATATTTGGTCCCAACTCCGTCATGATCTCCTTGCTTCCGGTCATATGACTAGTGCATCCACTATCAACCACCCATTTAGACCCACCGGAAGCATAGTCCTACAAGAAATCATTGCTTGGTTTTAGGTACCCATTTCTCAATGGGTCCTCTTTTGTTAGCAACAAGGGTCTTAGGAACCCAAATAGATAAGCAATGTAACCATCATAAGGACCAACATATTTTGCATAAACATCCCATAATAATCAACATAAAAATGTAGGGTTAGCCCCGCAAAGTCACTACGAGTGGTCTTGCCCCTAGTGGCATTACCACCGCAATGGAGTCTTGGCTTGTGCGGGCTTGGCATTGGTGTTGCTCTTCTTCTTCTTTGCCTTGGCCACATAACCAAGACCCTCCTTCCCTTTGTGTGGCTTTTGCTCAAAAATTTGAGCAACAACCTTTTCTTTACCTTTAGGAATAGAGGTCTTGGCACTAGTGGCCTTGGCAAGCTCAACCTTCAACCTAGCATTTTCCTCAATAACATTTGCATGATCACAAGAGGGAGTAGAGGTGCTAGGTGAGTTAGATTTAGAAAGTTGAGTTTGAAGTTGCTCATGAGACTTGACTAGAAGAGAGTGGGTACTTTCCAAGGCCTTGTGAGCCTTGTTAAGTTTCTCCACATCCTCAAGGAGTCTAGCATTAGCAACCACAAACTCGGCTTTCTCCTTTTTAATCACTTTATATTTAGCAAAGACATGGTCTCTATCCTTAATGATTTTAGCAATTATTTCATCATTTTTATCATCAAGAGACTCAATTCTTTCCTCAAGAGAGTTCTATATTCACTCTCTTCTTCAAGAGAGGCATTCAAGGATGCAATGGTGAGAGAATCCTCTCTCTCAATTTTTCCCTTGTCATCAAGGATTTCTTCGGCCGCATCAAGTTGTCTCAAGAGAGACTCAACATATGCCTTAGTTTCACCTTGCAAGTTAGCCACAATAGTATCGGAAGCAACAAGTTCTTTCTTAATCACAAGACTAGTTTTATCATCTATTTCATGCATAGTCTTGGGAGTAGAAGATGATACCTCGGTGACGTGAGCCATGAGGCAACGAGCGGTGTTGATGGAGAGGTTCTCATTGGGGGATTCGAAGAGAGAAGGAGGTGGAGTTGATACAATGGCCAAAGCGGCCACCTCACGAGTGGGTTCTTCTTCTTCGGAATCCTCGGAAGGATACTCTTCTTGAGTCATCAACACAATTCTTGGTGCTTTCTTGAAGAATGGCTTCTCTTGACAAAAGGCTTCTTTTGTATCATGTTTGATTGGCCCTTGAGGACAAGCCTTCCACCGTTTTGCTCTCTATTCTCATAGGACAATCTTTGATGAAGTGATGCTTGTTATGACAATTGTAGCAAGTCTTTATCCTATTAGCAAACTCCTTCTTCCACTTGGATTGTTGTTCGATCAAGTTGAGCCTTTGCCTTGGCCGGGTCATTCCAAAATGTCCTTGTTGCAAGAGCTATGTGACCATGGAGGGCTTGTTCAAGTCATCGGGAGGAAGGTTGTTCGGGCATGCTTCAACTTCATCATGTTCATCAAGGCACACAACCTTGGCCTTCAAAGCAAGAGAGGGACCTTGTTTCATTCCCATGGCCCTAGCACGGTTGTCTAGAGCATTCTTGGTGGCAACCTTGGAGGCTTGCATCTCTTGCATAACTTCATTGGATGTCATCTCAAGGTAGTTGAATTTTCCTTGTAGGGCCTTCAAGTCAACGGGCTCGAAGGGCATGAGAGCATTCACATACTTCCTCTTGATCCAAGCATCATCCACATAGGTTGCCCCAACATTATAAAAGGCTTGGCAAGAATCTTGAGTCTTCCATACATCTCTCATGAGTTTCACTATCAAGCATGTAGAAACCTTCGGCCTCATTGCTCAAGCATCAAATCTATTCCTCTTCATGCTTTCATTTCCAAGAAATGCCACCTCAAGGCATCCCAAGCTTCTTTGGCGGTGGAGACATGTTGAATGTGATGAAGACCATTTCTCCAACGGCAAGTTCAATCATGTGGAGAGCGGAAGCATTGAGTTGTTTCTCGGCCACCTCTCTTCTTGTCAAGTTGTTAGGATTCACGGCCTTGTATCCCTCTTGAATGATCCTCCAAAGCTCGATAGAGGAACTGTTGATATGAGATTTCATTAAGTGTTGCCAAGTAGCAAAAGCCAATGCATTAAGTTTAGGAGGTGGACCCAAAGGGTTTATGCGAGTATGATGGATAGGTGGGTCGGGAGAGTACACAAGGGAACCCATGGTACTCCGGCTTCCCACCTTCGGGATGGTGGTAGATGTGAGGGATTCTTAGTCGGTTTTTCAACCCCTTTTTTTTCTTTTTCCTCCTCGGTATCACCGTCATTGGAGTAGCGGAGTCCTCTAGTGGGGTGGTCTCCTTAGGAACCTTGCCACTTGCGAGTTGCTTGATCAAGTCACGCATCTCGGCAAATTGGTATCCATGGACGATTTCAAAGATGTCTCCATCATTTGAGATCGGCCATGGATGCCGTAGTGGCTTGGTCCTTCGCGGATCACCATCACTTGTGTCATACTTCTCTTAGGCGGTTAAGCCCAACAAGAGAGCCGAGGCTCTGATACCAATTGAAAGGATCGTATGACACCTAGAGGGGGGGGTGAATAGGTGCTACTTCAATTTTAGTACTTTTTCAAATTAGGCTTGACACAAAAGGTAAATTCTCTAGATATGCAACTAAGGTGAATTTACCTATATGACAAGCTAGCAACTAAACAAGATACACGAAGTAAAGACTATAAACAAGGATAGAAGTAACCGAAGTGAAAGCACGCGGAGACACGGATGTAATCCCGAGTTCCTCCTTTTTAGGGGAGTACGTCTCGTTGGAGAGGTGTGAGCTACCACGAAGGTCAAAACTCAACCGCCACAAAGGCGTCACCTTCTTCTCCGATGAACCGCACCACAAAGGTTTGGTTCACCTTCCACTATCGGAATCCTTCAAGGCGGAATCCGGAGCCCTTACAACAACGATCCGGGGCACAACCCACAAGAGGATTGGGGGCTCCCGAACAGCTACAAATCTGTCACAAAGACAACAAGTGAGTACAATAATGAGCTAGGTTTTCCCAAAGGAAATCCTAGCAAAGGGTCCCTCAAGTGAATGAGGGGGAAATGAAGAACGGCTTGGTGAAGATGTAGATCCGGGCCTTCTCCTTCAATCCTCCAAGATCAACGAGTTTGGGTGGAGGGATTGGGAGATCTAGTGATTCTTGAGCTTGCAACAATGGTGTTCTTATTTTTGGGCGAGCTGGCTGGCTGGAGGAAGGTGGAGGGGTATTTATACCCCTCCCAGAATTGTAGCTGTTGCAGCTTCAGGAGGCCGGAATATCCGGCTTGAGTGACGGCCGGAATATCCGGCCCCCGGAATATCCGTCCCAGAATATGAAATATCCGGCCCCAAATATCCGGTTTTGACAGAGGCTTGCACTTCTGGTCCTTAGTGAAAATTCCTGGGGGGGCGGAATATCTGGTCCAGAAACCAAATATCCGGCCCCAATATTATGGTTTATCCAGGGGGCACGCAAATGGTCCTTAGTAGAAATTCCCGGGGGCCGGAATATCCGGTCCAGAAACCAAATATCCGGCCCCAATATTCCGGTTTAGACAGAGCAACACACGAGCTCTTTTGTCACATCTTTTGGAGTTTGATGCTTATAAGATTTTGCCCTAAATCCTGCATCACTTAAGCACGGTTAAATTATCGCTAGTGTTGTTGCCTAACACACAAAACATCGAGGGATCATGAAAATGCCCTTTCAATAGTGACTCGTGCCAGCCTTCATAGGGTGATAGCACGAAGGAGACTACGGTGTGCCATTGATGGCTACTCGGGGATCACTTTGTGACTCGGCACCGCTCCAACGGAGACTACCTTACTTGTGAAGGGAACTCCAGGATAAAATCTCCGCGTCATTATGTGGTTATCTCTTAACCTTCATTTACTTGTTTTGCTAGCTTATCTTGTTTAGTTTATCTTGCTAGCTTGTATCTTGCTCATCATATATGTTTGTTCACCTAGTTACATATCTAGAGATTTTATATTTGAGAAAAACCTTAACTTGATAAAGAAAAGGAAAAATTGAAGTTGTTTACTACCCACCCCCTCTAAACAACCTACTCGATCCTTTCATCTAGCATGATCATAAAGAGCCTCAAATACCGTAGATGATAAGTTTTCAGTAGTCTGCAAATTTTTGATAACTGCAAGCAATCAAACTGAATGATAATTCACTCACATCCCGCCTCATTTGTCATAGAAATAGCTCTAGTAATGGTGTGTGTTTCTGTAGTATTTTCGTAGATACCCACATGATTGTTACATGCATCAATGAACCTGATGCATCATCTCTTATCTTCGCCCCTATTCCTCCAGTATGGGTATCTGGGTTAAAACTAACATTCACGTTTACCATAACAAACACTTCATTATGCTCCGACTACACACACTTTATGTTAACTGATTTGCCCATTCATTCTTCATTGTAATAATCTGAATTGATATGGACAGGGTAGGTCTAAACATAGTTAGACCATCTCCACTTGCGCCCCCAAAACCCCCATAGCCCTATGGGGCGTCCCTGGCGAAAAACGGCTTCTACTGACGTTCCCCATACACCGATTTTGTCTGGGGCGTCCCGTTATTTCGTCCGGGGTTACCAGCCCAACTCCGCGCCATGGGGAATGTTTCGGTAGCGCAGGACAAAACGTCGCGCGGGTGGGCCCATCCTGTCAGTGGCACACCAAAACTGCGCCAAATCTGCCGCCCTCGCCACTTTTATCTTTCCCCTCCCGCCAGATCTACCGCCCTCGCCATATTTCCCTCTCCTCTCCCGCCCTCGTTGCCATCGCTCCGCCGCACGCGCCCAACCCACCAAAAGAGAAGCCGAAGGCAGTGTGATACGTCTCAAACGTATCTATAATTTTTGATGTTCCATGCTATTATTATACCAATTGCTACATGTTTTATTTACACTTCATAGCATTTTTATGCATTTTCTGGGACTAACCTATTAACAAGATGCCGAAGTGCCAGTTCCTGTTTTCTGCTGTTTTTCTCCTTCAGAAAGGCTAGTCGCAAAATATTCTCGGAATTGGACGAAAATCAACGTGTCCAAATATCTAACCAGAAGACTCCAAAAGCCAGAAGGGGAGACGGAGTGGGGCCACGAGGCAGCCACACCGCCCTAGGGCGCGGCCTAGGAGGGGTGGCGCCCACCCCTGGCGTGGCCGCCTCGGTTGCCTCCCGACGCCGCCCTTTCGCCTATATATTCCCGATGTCCCGAAAACCCTAAAAACACCGATCATATTCCACGAAAAGTTACGTCGCCGCCGCCGCCATCAACCCTAGATTGGGAGGGTTCTGAAGCTCTTCCCGGCACCCTGCCGGAGGGGCGATCCTCACCGGAGGCCTCTACACCGCCATGCCTGCCTCCGGAGTGATGCGTGAGTAGTTCATCCTTGGACTACGGGTCCATAGCAGTAGCTAGATGGTTGTCTCTCCACCTTGTACCTCCATGTTTATATCTTGTGAGCTGCCTAACATGATCAAGATCATCTTATTGTAATGCTACATGTTGTGTTTGCTAGAATCCGATGAATATTGATACTATGAGCAAGTTGTTTATCAATCAATCTATTTATGTTGTTTATGATCTTGCATGCCCTCCGTTGCTAGTAGATGCTTTGGCCAAGTAGATGCTTGTAACTCCAAGAGGGAGTATTTATGCTAGATAGTGGGTTCATGCCTCCAGTAATCTGGGCTCGAGATGACAGAAACGACTAAGGTTGTGGATGTGCTGTTGCCACCAGGGATTCTGCGTGTCATTTGCATTGTTTACATTACACACTTTACTTCATGGAATAATCTGTCGTTTGCAACTCAATACCGGAAGGGGTGCGGATGCTAACCGGAAGGTGGATTATTTAGGCATAGATGCGTTGGATAGCAAGTCTATGTACTTTGTTGTAATGCCCAATTAAATCTCATAATAATCATCTTGTCATATATTGCATTGTCATGCGCTCATTATTTGTCAATTGCCCAGCTGTAATTTGTTTACCCAACATGTTAGTTATCTTTTATGGAGAGACACCACTAGTGAACTGCGAACCCCGGTCCATTTCCTCATACTGATAAAACCACCAACTACAATCATTTGTTCTCTGTTACTTTCTACACTCATTACTGTTTTCCACACAATACGTTTAATCCTTTGTTTTCAGCAAGCCAGAGAGATTGACAACCTCTCTGTTTCGTTGGGGCAAAGTAGCTTGCTTGTGTTGTGTGCAGGTTCCACGTCAGTTGCGCCGCTGACAACCTTCCGAAGAACCTCCGTGCCCTCCTGGTTCGATAAACCTTGGTCATATTTCAAGGGAAAACTACTGCTGCACTACATCATACCTTCCTCTTGGGGTCTCCCAACGAACGTGTGTTGTCACGGTCAACAAGCAGATCTTCTGGTGATGTTGCTGGGAAGTAATAAAACACTCTACCGTTAACACGCCATCAAGACATATTTTCTAGCGCCGTTGCCGGGGAGGTAAGGTAAAAGGTACTCACATCCTCCGTCTACTAAGCTATTTCCTAGCGCTGTTGCCAACGTGTGAGTGCTCGAAGCTATCTTCTTTAGATTCTGTAGTTATATCTTTTTGTTTCTTGTTTTTATTTCACTAGTTAGGCTTAATGAAAAACTACAAAAAAAATAGAGATCTTTATGAAATTTATATTGAAATAGGACATGATGCTTTTGAAGAGAAAATTAAAAAACCTATGGAAGTTTGTTTGCATAATAGTGATAGCAATGTTATTAGCATGAACTCTTTAAATACCATTATTGCTAATGCCATGGAAAGCTCTAAGCTTGGGGAAGCTGGTTTTGATGAATATGATATTTTTAGTCCCCCAAGCTTTGAGGAGAAAATTTGCTTTGATGATGCTTTGCCTCCAATTTATGATGATTATAATGATAGTGGTATTTTGGTGCCACCTACTATGGAGGATAAAGTTTATTATGATTATACTATGCCTACAATTTATGATGATTACAATGATGGTTGTGATAGTTTTACTCCCACTATTACTAATAAAATTGATTATGCTTATGTGGAGAGTAATGATACTTTTATGCATGTGGATCATGATAAGAATGCTTTACGTGATAGCTATATTGTTAATTTTGCTCATGATGCTACTGGAAATTATTATGAGAGAGGAAAATATGGTTATAGAAATCTTCATGTTATCAAATTTCCTTTCTTTATGATGAAAGTTTTGAGCTTTCTCTTGATTTGCTTTTATTTGATGGTTACTTTAAGACCTACTGGTCATTATGAGATAGGGACACATGGCTTCATATATCACAATAATATTAAGTCTCATCTCTTTATGTTGAATTTTTTGAAGTTGCACTTGCTTTACCTTCCTATGCCATTGGCTTCATGCTTCAATAATTTGTTTTCTTACAAGATTCCTTTGCATAGGAAGTGGGTTAGACTTAAATGTGTTTGGTATTTGCTTTTTATGCTCTCTTATATTCAACTCCTATACATATGAGAGCATCATCAAAATTATCATGCCTAGCTAAAAGGCTTTAAAGAAAAGCGCTTGTGGGAGACAACCTATGTTATTTTATTTTCTGAAATTTTCTTTTATTGAGTCAAGGAGCTTGTCTACTTCTGTAACAACTAATTCGTACCTTTTATTTATCATTTTGTTGTGCCAAGAAAAGTCTCTAATGATAAGATGATGCTAGATTTGGATTACTGCGCAGGAACAGATTTCAGCTATTCACTGTACAAAAATCCTAAATTCATAGAAACGTTATTTAAATCTGCAATTTGTTTTGCATAATCCTGATATATGTATGCATCTTTCGTTAGTTCAGCATTTTTCGATCTGAGCAACGTAAGTACCTCGGAAAAATTCGTCTTTTTGGACTGTTCTGATTTAGACAGATTCTGTCTTTTATTTTGCATTCTCTCTTTTACTAGTGTTAAGTGGGATTCTTTAAGTGGAAGAGCTTCACATAAGGCTAGTAACAATATTTAATGTTTAAAATGATGGTCATGTTTGCGTCTTTACAGAACATGTGAGTTTTTGATTTGATGCACTAACCCTCTAATGAGAATTATGTTGAGTTTGGTGTGAAGGAAGTTTTCAAGGGTCAAGAGAGAAGAGTGATATAATAGGATCAAGAAGAGTGAAAAGCTTAAGCTTGGTGAGGCTCCCATGGATCTCCTCAACATATTTCAAGAAGACTCAAGCGTCTAAGCTTGGGGATGCCTTGGGCATCTCCTTCTTCATCGACAAAATTACCAGGTCATCTCTAGTGAAACTATATTTTAATTTCTTCACATCATATGTGCCGTTCTTGGAGCGTCAGTGTGCTTTTACTTTCAATTTGTCTTTGTTTTATTCTCTGGTCACTACAATGCTTGATCCGACACTCTTATTTGGGAGAGAGACACGCTCCGCTTTTTCATTAGAATACTCCTATTCTTCACTTATACTTGTTGAGTATTCCTGTCTAGCGTTGTTAAGCTTTTAGCTCTTATTTTCATGTATCTCTTATTCAGAGCTATTAGTTCTTTTAAAGAAATTACTCTCTTGCTTCACTTATACTTGTTTGGAGAGTTGTTAAATAAATTGATTGGTGTTTGGTTGGAGCAGAAAATGTTGCATGTGGTAAATGGTATAATGGAAAAGACTTACATACTCTTGTAGATCACTATCTTGGATAATTTGATACTTGTCAATTGTTTTGAGTTACCAAGTAGGTCATGTTTAAACTTTTGCATCATGTAAGTAAAGCTCATTAGTGGAGAACTACCGTAAATCTTGTTGAAATTTGGTTTGCATAAGCGGTAATTCTAAGGTCTAGATATTTTCTAGTAAAAGGGTTTGGTTAACAAGGAAGATAGTGTGGAGTCTTATAATCTTTGCAATATGTTTGTCATATAATTCTTGGTGTATCGGTTGATAGTCTGTGTTTGCTTAAATAACCTTGCTAGCCTAAACTCTGTACTGAGAGGGAATGCTTCTCGTGCATCCAAATCCTTGAGCCAAAATCCATGCCATCTGTGTCCACCATAACTAACTATATGTGGTATTTTCTTGCCACTCCAAGTAAATTTTTTATGTGCTACCTTTAAACTATTCAAAATTGTTACTACTCCTTTTTGTGTCAATGTTTACCAAGCTCATGAGGACGTGGTGGATGTCTCTATTTCACTTGTCAAACAGATTTTACCTCCAGACTAGCGGCATCTACATCCGCTTATCTATTAATTTTGCAAAAAGAGCTGGCAAAGGGATGCCCAGTCCCAATTAATTACAACTTTAACCCTTAATCTCTTCACATTTTGTTAACTGAATACTCAGTGAAACATCTGCATGTGTAAACAAAAGAGAAAGGGGATGATCTGCCTTGCTGGTAGAAATAACGTCCTTCATGGGAGCCGCTCTTAAAAAGTCTGGTTGACAAGGGGAATACTGTTTTCATCTGCTGCCATTCGTTGACAATTAGCATACACCACTCAAAACTTATATTTTTACTCTCTATATGATTTCAAAACCTTAAAATTTTCTAGAACATGATTTAATCCCTGCTTCCCTCTGTGAAGGGCCTTTCTTTTTTACTTTTATGTTGAGTCAGTTTTCCTACTTCAATCTATCTCCACAAGCAAACACTAATGTCAACTTTGGTACAACAATTTTTATATGCTATATATTGGACTTATTATATGCTTTGTATTGACAATATCCATGAGATAAAAATGTTGAAGTTGAAGCAAATGCTGAAGCTAAAATCTTCCTTTGTGTTGGTTAAATACCTTTTACTTAGAATTTATTGCTTTTTGAGTTAATTCTTATGCAAACTTGTGGATACAATGTCACCAAAGTACTATTCATGAAAAAGTTTTGCTCATATGATTCAGTTGTTTACTCATTACTTATTTTGTAGCAAACTATAGACCATTGGCTTGGATCACTTCATTCATTCATATGTGCCTTACAATATTATTTGATCAAGATTGTGTTGGTAGCATGTCACTTCAAAAATTATATTGTTTTATCGTTTACCTACTCGAGGACGAGCAGGAACTAAGCTTGGGGATGCTTGATACGTCTCAAACGTATCTATAATTTTTGATATTCCAGGCATGTTTTATATCAATTGCCACATGTTTTATATACACTTTATATCATATTATGCATTTTCTGGAACTAACCTATTAACAAGATGCCACAGTGCCAGTTTCCGTTTATTATGTCTGTGCATTGCAGAAAAGGTCCAAAAAACCAAAGTGCTCAGAAAAATCCCGAAAAATTCCATAAATTCTATTTCGCCAGAATACTCCGTGAGGCAGAAGGACAAGTCCGGGGGAGGGCCACAGCCTCCTCGCTAGGGCTCGACGCGGCCTGGAGGGGGGTGTCACCGAGGGGTGAAGTGGTCGACTCGTGCACCCCCGTCACGTTGCCCTTTGGCCTATTTATTGCCTCCACGGAGAAAACCCTAGAACGTTCGACGATTTCTCCAGAAAAGCTCCGTAGCGCCGCCGCCACCAAAAACCCTAATTCGGGGGACATAACTCTCTGTTCCGGCACCCTGCCGGGATGGGGAAGTGCCTCCGGAGCCATCTCCATCGACGCCACCGCCTCCATCATCGTCGTTGCTGCCTCCCATGATGAGGAGGGAGTAATTCTCCATCGAGGCTGAGGGCTCTACCGGTAGCTATGTGGTTTATCTCTCTCTCCCATGGTGTGATCTATATGTGATCATGAGCTTTGTAATCTAGTTGAATCCATAGATGTTACTCTACATAATCATATGAATATGCTATTCAAGTGGTTTAATTAATGTAAACTCTAGAGTCACCTTTGTCCCACGGTGCGAAGTTGACAGTGTGCGCACCGTGTGTGACTCTTTGTATTAAAGATTATGCGAATACTTGCCATGAGTTGTTCTTGTGTTGGATGTCTCTATGAAATTGTGGCGTTTGTTTAGTACTATTTTGGGTCGCTCATAGTGACAGCGCGGGGTGCCCTAGAGGTGGAATACAAACTTGAGGCGTGCTTTTATAGCCCTATGCAGTGGATTGGTGTTTGTTATCCAACGGAAGAATAGTTCGGGGTAGCATAGTGAAGAGGAAGTATTTATGTATTCAATTATATTATTATTGTTGAGAGTGTCCACTAGTGAAAGTATGATCCCTAGGCCTTATTTTCAAGCATTGAAACACCGTTTACTCTCACTTCTGCTGCATGTTTGCTCGCTGCCATTTTTATTTCAGATAACAATTACCACTTATAATCATCCATATCACTTGTATTTTAATATCTCTTCGCCGAACTAGTGCACCTATACACCTGACAAGTGTATTGGGTGTGTTGGGGAAACAAGAGACTTCTTGTATCTTAATTGCAGGGTTGCTTGAGAGGGATATCTTTGACCTCTATCTCACTGAGTTCGATAAACCTTGAGTTATTCACTTAAGGGAAACTTGCTGCTGTTCTACAAACCTCTGCACTTGGAGGCCCAACACTGTCTACAAGAATAGAAGCGTGCGTAGACATCAGGCAGCGACGGGCACCGCTCGGCGTCAAGCGTTGAAACAAGCCGCACCCTCCCCTGCCCAAGCCGGATGGGATGCCGGAGGCAGACAATCAGAAAGACTGCCTTCAGCACAAGCTAGGATAGGAGGAACGCAACGCGTTACACGGTGAGAAGGAAATGGCGCAGCTGGCGGCAGTGAACCTTGCGTCCATGTCCGAAGGCTTCTTCTTCCTAGCCTAGAGTGGGAGCCAAGAGAGCAGCACGCCGTTCGGTCGAGGAGCTCTTCACCGGGCAACTCGCCGTACCTCCAAAACTCCGTTACGCCTCGGTCCTATTCCAGGTTTTCCCCGAGCCCAAGGATCTCCCCCGAGTTCGCCGAGGCTAGCGAGCACGACGGCTACGATGGGTACGGAGGCTTCGAACTGAATGCCATGTTTTCCCAGCCCTTCGGCGTCGATCTCAACGAGGCGTATGATGGTTCACCGGGCCTACGCATGGACGCCATCGATGTGGCCACGAGCAACCAAGCCGGCCGCAGTCTGTCCTTCGACGCGGGCACGAGCAACCTGTTCGACGAATCGATGTCTGACGTCTTCAATAGCAGCCAGGTATGGCCGCCGTCTTTTGCTTGTGCTCTAGCATTGGATGATCGGTGTGGTGTGCCGCATTGGATGATTGGCGTGGTTTGTGTGTATAGGTGCACGCCGACGCCATGAACGCCATGATCAATGAGAGCCAGTCGTTGGAAGAATATGATAGGGTCGATGATGAAGAAGAGGATGGGGTCAATGATGAAGAAGAGGAAGGCGGCGAGGTCGTGGCCGGCGGGAGCATGGATCCGAAAGGCGGCAAGAAGAAAGGGACCAAATGCATTTTTGGAAGGGAAGGAGAACGAGTGTTTGGTGGACGCTTGGAAGGACGTAAGCATGGATCCAATCACCAATACCAAATAAACAAGTGACTCTTATTGGAAGAGAATCAAAACCAAGTTTGATGAGCGCAAGTTCTCCAAGGAGTACTATAGCAAGGTGTTCACGAACCACAATCAAAATGCGTTATCACATAGGTGGAAAGTCATTCAAAAAGTGGTCAACAAGTTTCATGGATGTTTGGAGAACATCCTCGCGAGGCCCGAGAGTGGAAAATCGTCCAAGGATCAATTAAGTTTGTGTGGACTTGACAATTTTGTTCACTTTTTATTGCCAGCTAGGGAGTAATGCACATTTTTTGTTAGTTCATCGACACACTCGCATGGTACCGGGAGATGATCCACGACAAGGAGTTTGCATTGATGCATTGCTTCCGGAAGGTCCAAAATTGTAAAAAAAAATGGAAGAAGCTTCGCTTGGCACTGAATAAGGGCGGCTCGGGCGATGTTGCTGATGTTGATGCCTCGGCAGGACGGTCGGCGGGGAACAAAAAAGCCAAGGTGGTTGTTGCGGCAGAGGCCAATTCGGAGAGCGAGGCGCATGCATCCATTGACAAATTGGCCACCGACGTCTCCAAGAACTCTAACAAGAGGCGCGCCGCCAATGATGTAAGGTGGGCAACGTTGATGGAGAAGACCGACAAGAAGTTGGAGCTCGAGAAGTCCAAGGTCGCCGTGAAGAAACGGAGGGAGGATTTCATGATCCTCACCGCCGATGTATCGACCCTAGAACCACATGCGAGGCAACATGTGACCTTCTGCGTGCGGCGATCTTCCAAGAAATGGGGCTTGCACCACCCTCGGCCATGACATACTCGACGCCAATGGCCACGGTATCCTCGGCGTCCACGGCGACACCCACGACGACACCCATGGCCCCAGGTGGTGGCACCCACGGTGACATCCTCGTCTAGAACAATGGCAACACCAACGGCGAGGGCTCCCTCGGCGACGATTTCCACGGCGCTACCCCCGGCGAGGGATTCCTTGGTGCCACCAATATCGACACCGACTAATTTTCCTTCTGTGCACTATGCGCCTCTGTTTTGTGATGGCCTAGACTATGAATTTGTGTGCTCAAAACTTTGAATTTGTGTGGCCTACAATATGAGTTTATGTTGTTTTCATTTGCACAATTTGACATTGCAAAAAAAATGCTATGGGGCATGCGTTTCGGGGCGGCGAGTGGAGAGAGGCGCCCCCTATATGCGCCATCTCGCCCGGATGTCCCCCATAGCGCTCGTTCAGGCGCCAATCCGGACGTGCTATGGGAGGTGCGAGTGGGGATGCTCTTAGAAGCCGGGGCGAGTTAAATTACTCATATTTTCTTGCACTAAACTTTTATACTTAGAACTCATTTGCAATATGATACGATCTTGTTGAGTACAATTTTCTTTTACTTATTTGACATGGTTCAACAAAAAATAAAGTTTCTAAATATTAATCAAGTGTTGTCATACAATTGTAATGTATATCGATGGAAAATACACCTGTATTGAGCTATTGGTTTTGTAACATCCTTTTCTTTATAAGTTTTACTTTAAGATTGTGTACACTATACATTATTATCCATATTTATGGTGGAGATCTCTAAATAATGTTTTCTAAAAAATATCTGAATGTTTTAATATATGTGTAGTTAAGTATATATACACATAGAAACTTTCAGAACATAAGTTGAAATGTCAAAATAAAATTTTCAAAAAAATATCTGAACAAATGTTTTAATATATGTGTAGTTAAGTATATATACATGCATAAACTTTTAGAACATAAGTTGAATTGTTACTAAGATTCTTTATTAGTTTTTCATGGCCAAATGTGTTTTGCGAGTTATTATGGATTCAATATAAGTTAAAAGCATGTGCATGCTCCTGGTATTGAAATAGAACCACTAACAATAATCACTAACTAAAAAAAATGATCATGTATTATACTGTTTTTTGCGTACATTCAAATTGATTGTTTAATATATATGCTCGCATGCAACACATTTTGGGTAAATAAGTGCTTCATGCAGTTTATTCTGAAATAAATATCCATGCACATAATTAAGTGTATAAATCTAGTCAACAATTTTCTTTACTAAAATCTATCATGAGTTAAATGTCAACTTCCTCCAGCACAACGGCCAGCGGTTGGAGTTGCGGTGAGCGCACTCAACGACTTGAATTCGATCCCATCAGGAATGAATTTCTGGAATTCTCACACAAATGAGCACTTCTTCTATATAAAAAAAAGCCACCAAGGGGTAGTCATTTTTTTAGCACCACTGTTAGCTCTGTCAACATACGTAGCATTTCCTATATGTCCAGCGGACTGAATTTTCTCCATATGTTTTTCGCATGTTCATATTCAAAAATGTCCTCACAATGTATGGTGCAGACGGACATCGCGTTGAGACATGTATTTCCCCGTAACAAAATATAAAATGTTTTAGATAATTCAATATGGACTACATACGGGATTAATTGGGTGAATAGGCTTCTAGGTACATCTGTATATGAAAAATCTTATATTTTGACAAAGAGGTAGTATATGCCTATTTGCTAAAAGTCCATAGCACGGTAGGATCCCATGTAATGGTTTCTACACAAATAAATTTGCCTTCATTGAAACTGAATTTTTCCACGTGTCGTCCTACACCGGATTAACTGATGATCGATCTTCCAGGAGCCTGAGATTATGTCTGCAAATTTCCTTTGTTTTCCTTCAATAACTAGTCGAATGCCCGTGCGTTGCTACGGTCCATTATTATTTTTCTTGCAAGAGATATAAATATAATATACATAATATTCACATGTATACAAAGAGATAAACACATCATTAAAAATATATATTCTACTATACCTGAAATGCCAGTGTGTTGGGACATAATACATATTGTAATGGAAGCGTGAGAATAATTTTTTTTGCAAGCTATTTTATAAGAAAAATTAACAAACTTGGGAAGCTATTTTATAAGCAAAATTAATTACCACATTGTAATGGACTCGTTCTTAGTAAATTGTATTTTGAAGATTAATTGCAAGACAATAGGGAGATAAAATTATTAATATAAGTTCCAAGAACCAAATAAATACGTGTCTGACTTTCTAATTCAGAATTTATAGAACATTTCTAAAAAGATCCACGATTAGTGGGCTGTTTTACGTTTACCTATAGAGTAGCTCTAAGTGAAATATTGTGTACTTTCTCAAAGTACAGGCAGCTCCAAAGTGTTTAAAATTTGCATAACCAAAATTGTGCAATTTTAAAGAACTGTGTAATTGTAGCAAAACATAACTACAATTGCTAGCCATTAGTTATACACAGATGCTAGTTGGAACTTGGATGAGTTTTCTCCTCGCTGCCAAATAATATTCAGATGGTTGGATGAGGTGGGAGGAGAGATAAAAAGACAAGGGGTTATCTGCAAATTTGCCAAGATTGCTTCTTATCCGTTAGATTCAAATCGAACGATCGTTGATAAAAGATGGCAGGCACACCATCATCACCAACTGTGGTTTTTATAGGAGTAGAGATTATGTCCACTGGCCATGGTACGCTGATCGGACAGAGAACAAAGAAAATTCTTCTGTAATTCTCCACACTACCTTTGTACCATTTCGAGACTACCCTGGTGACGTATTTTAAACCCCGCGCAACCGTCAGATCATCCATATACGGCTCAGATAAACGCACATCCGTCGGCTGCTTCAGTCCCGAGTCTCAGGCGGGCCCACTGTGTCAGATCGTGGCCGCCGCGAGTCGCGTCCGCCTCCTCCTCCTCCGCCCCGCCTCGCCGTCGTCGCCGATCCCGACCGGAGCCCGTCGCCATGGCGGTCCGCGCGACGGTCTCACGCTTCCCCGTGACGAAGGAGGAGCTGGACTTGAGCGGCGTCCAGTGGGGCATCTCCGTCACGCCCTTCGCCGCCGCCGACGAGCGCGGCCAGCCGCCGGCCACGGGCGACCGCGGCGACCGCGTCCCGCGCTGCGAGCACTGCTGGGCCTATCTCAACACCTTCTGCGACCTGGAGCGCTGGGGCTGGGCCTGCGCCCTCTGCGGCACCCTCAACGGCTTCGACGACGACGCCCAGCGACGCGTCCAGCGCACGGAAGAGTGCCCCGAGCTCACCAACTCCTTCGTCGACTACGAGATCCCAGGTACTTGCGTCCGCCTCCCTGCGCGCGACCGACCGTTTTGGCCTTGGTGGTGGAATTGTGACAACCCCTGGATTGGGTTTGTGCAGTGGATGAGGTGGATGGTGCAGGGGACGGCGTGCCGGCACGGCCTGTCTATGTGGCGGCGGTGGATCTCGCTTGTAAGTCAAATTATGTTTGCTTAATGCTTCGCGATCATGCAATTCTCTCTTGGTGGTACTTAATTTTGCCTGTGAGTTTGCACATTTCTCATGGTGCTACTGCTACCAAGTAAAAAACCTAGAAGAGAAGCATGTAAAACCAAACAAGAATAGTTAGAGTGCACGCCTAGAGCTCACACTCTTGTTGCTTTAAATTATAAATTTTGCATGTACAAGTCTTGGATTCTCAACTAGTCTCTTGAGCTTGTGCTATGCTTTCTATGCTATTATAACAATTTATTGTTGCCTTGTTTAAATGTTTTCAGGTTCTGAAGAGTTCCTGGAACTCATCAAGAGTGCGCTTCTGGCAGCACTAGAAGGTTAACATGTGTAACTTGTTGAATTTTGGTTGCTCAAACAATATTGTGCCGTTAGCGAGTCAAGTTTCCCCGTTTCCTTAATTGGATTTCTCCATGCAACAGCTCTGATTCCAGGCTCCCTGTTTGGGCTTATGACATTCAGCCACAAGATTGGCCTGTATGATGTGCAAGGTCCAATTCCTGTTGTGAAGAATGTTTTCATCCCTCAAGACTCAGAAGAAGATGGGCTGCCTGTTGCCCTTGAAGATGCCATGCCCCTACTTTCGTTTTTGGCCCCTGTATGTTACATAACTGTAGGAAGTTGTACGTGTTGTTTGAGTCAATCTTAGGATAACATTTAATCGTAAGTTAATCTATGAGCAGGTTGATACATGCAAGGACCGAATTGCCGCTGCCCTGGAGACACTGCGACCTACATCTTCATGGGAAAGAGGTGCTGCTTCTGGGCAGGAAGCAGATACTATTTTGCTTGGTGGGCGGGGTTTCGGAACAGCCATGTCTTCTCTAATTGACTACCTAAGTTCAGAGTATGGTTCTACTTTTGCTTTGGGTAAGCTAACGCATCCCTTTCTAGAAAAATCAAAATGCTTCTTATCAGGTAGACAATCATGTTTGCTAAGATATTGTATCATGCAGAGAGTTTTGTACTTGCTTTTTTATGCCTAACTACCAATTGTTTCTTATTAATTCAAGAACAGCTAGGGTATTTGCTTTTCTGTCTGGTGCTCCTGATTATGGAGATGGTCAACTAGATACTGGGAGATATGGTGAGCAATATGCTAGCAAAGGGGAAGATGCTGACGTCGCATTGCTCCCTGAGCAGATACCTTTCTATAGAGATCTAGTAAGCTTCTGTTGATTTTGTAGAGAAAAATTAAGCTACATTTGCTCGACTGTGTCTATCCGTAGTGAGCTTGTTGAAATTTTAAAACAGGCGGATGTTGCTGTTCAAGCAGGAGTATGTGTAGACATATTTGCCGTAACTGATGAATACACCGATTTGGCTTCGTTGAAGTTTTTGAGTATCGAAAGTGGTGGCTCGTTATTTCTATACGAAAGTGCGGATGATTCAACACTTCCTCAGGACATGTGAGCTTGATCTTATGGCTGTCCTCTGTATTCTGTTCTTGAAATTTGAACTGCGTAGGTTCCTGATAAAATGTGAATGGGCTTTCCTTAATGTGTTACCTTTTTCTCTGAACAGATATCGTCTGTTGAGTCGACCCTATGCATTTGCTTGTGTTCTAAGGCTGAGAACATCTTCAGATTTCAGACCTGGCCACTCAGTAAGCAATCAAGCTACCTGTGTTCACATTATCTATAGGATTAAATCCTGTTCATGCCATTGCAAAGTTGTATAAACCCACCTGGGTGCCACTGACTTGTTGGGTCTGGACCCACCTGTCGTGGAGGCAATGAGTGGTATAATGGCTACATAAAATTTACAATGACAGACAAGAATTTAACCACTAATTATATTGTACTGTCTAGCCATTTTTAATCCATCTCCTTTTGCAGTATGGTCATTTCTTTCCTGACCCTCAATATGAAAATGTGCAACATATTATCTGCTGCGATTCTTTTGCTACCTATGGCTATGACTTTGACTTCACACATGCGGATGGCTTCTCCAGGTATTTTAGTCTATCTTCACCATTTGACATATTAATTGCTACTATTAAGTAATGAATATGTGGTATTGGAATGCATGCCAAGCGTATGTGGTGTGCAGATATCTGATATTCCTAATGATATGGGTCCTGCTGTTCTGTGTGATATGATATGTAAAGTTTTTGCATAAATTAGATTTATTCAGCATAGGTCCTGCTGTTCTGTATGAGAGATTCGCGCAATCAAATCCTTTTGCTTGCAGTTATTTTTCTAGTATAATCAAGGTAGACACTGAAACTGGATGCGAAGAAGCAAAATTTTGTCTAACTCGTTGTTTAAATTTTATTTCATTTCGGCCATATGAAATATAGTGGAATTCCAAGTCGTTATGATATTGTACATGGATGGGTAACTCAACATGCTAAGGGACTAATGATTTTTCTTGCATGATCATATATAGAGTATCTAAGAGAACTTATGCGATAAAAGCATAATTTATTTTTGCTATTTGAAGAAACCTAGTTTATTGTGGATCTTATTAATCTAATGTGCATGTGTTATACTTCTCACCAGAGGTCAGGTAATGTGAATATGTGACTTTCAATATTTACAGGCACACAGAACCTGCCATTGTGCAAATTGCTTTTCAGTACAGTGTTGTTGAGCCTGTGGAGGTGGTATCAGGGAATGACCCACAGTCATATCCAAGGTACAAGACATCTTAAGTTATTTAAGTTTCCATACATCCATCGTAGTTGTGAAGCATTTACTAGCTTTTGGATGCCTTACCTCTTGTGGTATTAGTATTTTTTGTTTATCTCAACTAATGCTTGTGGCCTTGTGCTTACATTAATTAGTACACTAGAATCATGTTAGCATCTCTTCGTTTCATCTTTCGTTTTTCACTTGTTTTACTTTTGTTGTTTGTAATGTTTCATCTCCACAGCTACCAGTTTTGTCTGAAGAGACGGTTGAGAATAAGGACACTGCAGTATCGACCCGCTAAGAATATCAATGAAATGTATGACAGTGTTGATCCAGAGGCTGTCCTACATATCCTTGTTCATAAGGTAATCTATTTAGTTCGTCTAATATACCCATACTTTTCTCTGAGTATATTCATCAGGTTAAGATAGGAAAGATCATTGTAAAATAAATGTTGGGGGTGAATAGTTGCATATCGGTAAGATTATAAATGGTTTGCTTAAGATCAGTGAGTTAATTTAGTATGTAATGTCACTTGGTGAAGATTCTTCTAGCTGGTCCGATTTTTTGTAAGAAAGATGTTGGACCTTTTACACTTATACACATTCTGGGAAATTACTGTTTTTTCTTATTTATTTTTTAGGTGCACACTCTACTTATTTTTTCATCTTAATTTACTTTCTTCTCTGGAACACTCCATCAGGTTATTTTAGTTTCATTGGAAAATGGGGTTAGAGAAGCCAGACATTCGGTGCATGATTGGTTGGCTATCCTTATAACCCGGTATAATGATGTGTTGAGATCTGATTCACGAACTCCAGAATCTCACATTGATATAGACTTCTCACAAAGCCCACAGCTGCAAATGCTACCTCAGTTTGTGTTTGCATTGTTGAGGAGCCCTCTTCTTCGCTTGCATGAAGAAGGCATCCACCCAGATTACAGGATATATCTGCAATGCCTTTTCAGGTACATACTTATCTTTATTTTGTATAATGTGGTTCACAGAGCTTAGTGCTTGTGATTTTGGAGAACGTCCAATTTTTTTTCTTGTGGTTAGAGTTACTACGACAACAAAATTAAATAAATTGTTTCTGTTGCACTGACATCTCAGTGCTTTCTTCTGTATCAATGTGAATTAACTTTCTCACTTGCGAGTTTATAATTCTACTTGAACTGTTCCCGCAGCGCACTGGAGCCGTCTTCTCTAGCCAAAGCTATATATCCAGTTTTAACGTCATACTCCTCACCTAACAAGCAAGCATTCCCACGGCACACTTTGAGCCGTGCTGCTCTAACGATGAGTGAGAGCCCGATATTTCTCCTGGATGCATTCACCAATCTTGTCGTTTACTATTCATCGACCGCTGATCCTTCACTTCCTTTTCCTCCGCCCCATGACTGTAAGTACACCCTCTTAAAATTTGGTGACATGCATATTTTCTTGCCTGTTTTTCTCAGCTGCTTATCTTGTTGGCGACTAAAAATATCCCGCAGGTCTGTTGAGGACAACAATTAATGCATTGAAGCAGGACAGGTGTATAACGCCAAAGCTCACATTTGTCCGTGGAGGAGAAGACGATTCATCATTGTTTGAGAACTATCTTCTTGAAGAGCAGGATGTTGATGGTTCAGGGTTTGCAACTGGTAAAGGGTTCATATCGTTCCGTGAGAGTATAAGGAATGAAGTAGCCAAAATCCTCAAGGAAGAAAGTGGTTAGCTCCTCACCAAACACTCTGTGGCCTTGTGGCTCCAAAGATGGTGTAGATTGTGCCAACAGCTCTCGTTTTAACATTACGTATAGACTAACTTTACTCGGCTGAAATATATAGACATGGATAATAAAGTGGGAAGGTCAGTTACAGCTTACAAGTAGTTTCTTGTGTGAATTTCTGAATGTTCCAGGGATGATCTGTTATAGGAAAACATTCTATTCCTTGCATTTTCTGCACACTGGTTCCTTGGCAGTGATACCCATAGTTCGACAGCAATACAAAATATCTCTGGCGCTTGCCCCGGATTAGATCTTATCTATCTATAGTAGTGCTAGTGAATGTAATTTCTGGGGTGACTCAATTCAAATGCGCACGAATATCAGTGCTGTGTACCCGATCGATATATACTGCAGACGATGGTAGAGCATGGGCATGCTGCCAGAGATGTTGCCTTCATCTTCTGTTTTGATATGTTGTACATAAGTGTGTCAAGCGGTGCCTGGATCCGGCCCGCATCGTACCAAAAATTGCCTGCGCTAGTTGTAAGGTACTCCCTCCGTTCCAAATTATATGTCTTTCATTTGTCCACATACGGATGTATCTATACTTGTAACATTTCTAGATACATCCGCATGTGGATAAATGGAAGACATCTAATTTGGAAAGGATGGAGTACGTGCCAAGATTTTTGCTTTTTTGAACTAATTCTTGCCTATGCGGGCCGCTGCGGAGCGCCGCCTGCAACCTTAGTTGTACAGCAAAAGATACTTATATGTCCAAAAGGGCTGCGGCGCTGGCTGCTGGTGACGTCTCAGCTCTTCTTGTTGGCAAGTAAAGCTGCAGCGACGGCGATTGCAACCCTCCTGCAACCGTCAGCGTGTACATGAGATCGCTCCGGAGGTTGAGCCTCCCTGTCTGCTGCATATCTTGCTAACGCCATTTCAGCCTTCAATTTGCAAACTGCAAAATTTAACAAACGAGCATAGATGGCAGCCAGCGTAGGTTGGCGATGATTGCTAGCTTAGTTTGGCTTTGCCGCTTGGAGGAAGAAGAAGCGCAGCGCCGAGGAGACTCCAGGTAAACCTGGCTGCTGGGCTCTCGATTTTTGGTGGGCCGGGGGAAGGTACAGCCCGACGAGGATAGCTGAATGGGAGAGCCCACCGCCTCTAATCTAATCTGTCGAGTCGGTTCGATTGTATCATTAGTACCACATCGGCTGCGGAGCAAAGAGCTCGAGGCATGACGGGGTATAAGATGGGAGGTCGGGATACAGAGCAAAACCATCTTTGCGCTTGGGGCAATGACGCAGCTAGTGAGGTTATACCGAGGCGCGTCAATTGCTGGTTGAAAACTATTTCCAAACCCCCTCTTTGGCCCTCACGGGTCACTGAGAATTTCTGAAAGAGCTCCCCCTCCTCGGAGAGGGGAAGCCCACAAAACGTAACCCTAATTTTTTTTTTTGGTTTCTGCCTATTTTGAACGAATTATTTATGGCAGTTCAACAGCGCATCAGGTAAGCAAAGGCGCCGCGCTATAAAAATACTGCCAAAGTGGCTTCAATATATTGATGGTAGATTCGTTAGTGAGAGCCAACCATTTAGGAATAAAAGATGCAAAATCGATGATATTTGTGCAAGCCTGATTACCTTTTTCCGGTTCCGGTCTATTTTAAATTTGGTCTTTAAAAAACAAAGACATAAATATACTCACTCCGTATCAAAATATAAGATGTTTTAGCATTTTGGACCCATATGTATCTAGACATGTTTTAGTGCAAGATTCTAGATACATGTGGATCAGAAATGCTAAAACATCTTATATTTTGATATCGAGGGAGTACTTGTCTATTTTGCTACCCGATCATTCAGGTTCAAGTTCGGTCATGACCAAATAGTATGTGGTAGATTTTATTAGTACAAAGCTTGGACAATGTTAAAATATCAATCAAATTATGGACATTTTTAATACATATATTATTATTAACTAGCATGAATAAATGTTCAATGCACCAAATAAAAATATTACTAGAATATAGTACTCACAATTTACACACTTCACGCGGTTTATAGGTCGCAAGGAGTGGGAGTATGCTAAGCTGGGATGGGCCATTGGACTAAGAAACTAATGAACAAATTTACCAAGATAATTTCGGTCTTTATAATTTTCTTCCCAATTTTTTAATCACAATTTTCAATCTCGGTCATTTTGGTTTCTACTCGGTCTTTTTTGTTTCAGTTTGCGGTCATCAGTTTTTATGCCCACCCCTACCTAACGCCGGAGGTGGTGGCATCAACAGTATGTTCTTCAGGAGGAGGGTCTACCTCTAGATAGCCACTTCTCGTCACTGCTGATACTACTAAACCCCAAACCCTGGCTTCTAGAGTTGTTCTCTCTTCCTCCGGCAATCTCGCTTCCTCCGGTGAACCTGCCATTATTTCTCGACATTATGTGCCAGATGTGACAACACATCGTGGTTGAGTTTTGGTGCTGCTACTTTAGTAGCGCAACTGGAGCTCAAGCGATGAAAACCATAGGTTCAATCGTCGGTCATACCCACTGCTCAAAATATCGGCCGGTAAGGATGAAGGAGGGAAGGTAGGGGTGGCGATATCTAGGTTTCACCCGTGCCGATCCCCCTAGGAAAGACCAAGTGTTATGTTTGCATCCGTTCACTTGGGACCGTCAGTTTACGGTTAGAGTTCTGCAGAGTTTTGTACTTCGTTTGAGCGAGCAGCAAATACTACAATGGATTCCTGTTCCATGCCGGTTTTCTCTTCTTTTCTCACCACTCACTAGTAATTAGTTCACTATCTAAGGCTATGACTAACATTGAAATGTTTAATCCCACGAGAGAGTTGGAGCATTAATTTGTTCAGGTTAGGCCAAGAACATGCCCGGCATTCTTCTGAAGAAACGGTCCATCTACGGTCGAATCAAATCAAATCAAATTCGTGCAAATTGTCTACAAACGAACTTAATTCCAAAATAAGACATACACTAAATCGGAACAAAATGACAACATCTTGTATTTCTCTTGTTGAAAAAGAAAGGACAACATAGTCCACAGCTTGAAGATTGTAAATGGGGAAATGAAATAAAATGCGATACATGAAACTGCTACGGAAGACGAAAAATTTCAGACAGGGATGCCGCAGTGTCAGACAGGGTTCAGAACGTCATCAGGGTGGCGACGCCGGCGGTACACACGAGCAGGGCCGGCCAAGGCAACGGCAAGAAGGCAGCTGCAGCATTCTTGTTCTCCGCGGCGGGTGACGGGGCGGGCGAGTCCGTGCCCGGTGCCGACGTGCCGGACGACGGGCTCGTGACGCCACCGTTAGGGGACGGAGCCGGAGCCGGGGTGGATCCCTCGTGAGTGGACGGCCCGGAGGAGGATGGGGGCATAGCCGGGATCGTAGGCGGGCGACGGCGGTGCCCGTCGTTCGTCCAGTGCATGTCCTCGGCCGCTCTCACCGCCGGCACGGCGAGCACCAACAGGAACAGGAAAACCATAGGAGTTTCGGACAAAGCCATTGGATCGAGCTTCTACTACGCGTCCAAACAAGAATGCAAGCGAAGATCGCGATCGAAAAGCTGGCGGCGTTCGAGTGGAGGCTGATCGATGTGATGAGATCATAGGGGTGTGTATATATACAGGAGACGAGTCAGGCCTGCTGGAAAGGAAACGTTTGAATGCCGGTGCAGATGCAGAAGGTGCGGAATATAAGGTAAAAAAAAAGAAGGTGCGTAATATCGGGAGGCGTTAACTGCCGTAATTATTCCCTGTACACGCTTTGGCACCGTGCCGAAATTGTGCTCAAGTTTATATGCACAGCTGAAACCGATCATCAATCATTAATGCCTGCCTATTTTTCACTGTGGAGATTCTAAATAGTTGCGAATGATCGCGTGCAATGCTACAATGTCGTGTATTCCTGCCAAAATCTCGACTGATAAACAGCTATAACTTGGTTTATCATTTCATAACATCTGGTCGACAATAAATATTAGCACGACCTTGGACGCTTCCCTTTCCCCGTCTACAGTGCGGTCAGGGCGATTTGTAGAACCTCCCGATCTCTCCACCTCGCCGTCGCGGGGTCGAGCGATTCCTCACCCTCCGGCGCTGCTCCGGCGGCGGGAGGATGGGGGATCCTCGATCCCCGACGTGTATATAGTATAGGATGGATTAGGGTACTCCCCGGCGGCGCTTCGGAGGCGATGGTGTGGCTGGGTGTTTTCGTGGCGGCGGTCCCCTCCGACGGCGGAGCTCCACGGAGCTCTGCTACTGACTGCCTCCTTCCCCCGTGCGTGCAGGTCTTCGGAGCTGGCAGGTGTGGTCTTCCCTCGCCGGATCTGGCTGACGGCGGATCCGGATGTGGAAAAGCTGAAGGTGCTGCGTTTGTTGACCATGGCGTCTGGCTCGACGGAGCAAGGTGGAGGCTCCATGGAGTTCGAGGACCGGTGGCTTCCCGTCCGCTAGGGGACACCTCTGATCCAAGGTTTGGGAGGTGCAGCGGCGGTGCGTTGCCGGAGCGTCTTGTTCACGTTGACGAAGATGGGATCCAGGAAGGACTTGTGTGTTATTTTGCAATTTGTGCTGGATCTTTCTGTAAGAACTATGGTTAATTTTTGTAGCCCTTTGTTCGCAAAAAAAAAATAGATATTAGCACAGACAGAATGATTCAATAATTAAAAATAAAATATGACAGCTGTGGGATTTGAACCCAAGCCCTTTCGGACCAGAGCCTAAATCTGGCGCCTTAGACCAATCGGCCAAACTGTCTTTGATGGAACATCTGTGATCTAGTTATTTATATAGTCTGTTAATATTATTTTTTGTTCTTGTCATATCATATTATATTTTCCTCGCGGGAGGAGGTCATTTTGGCGTATAACAATTCTTGCGGCAAAACTACTGCCGGTCGACTCTGATGTTGATGTTTTTTTTTATCTAGTCACATGGCGCCTATGGCAATGTTAAGGCTTTGATATGCAGCGCTGGCACCTTGTCAGAGTATGAGAATCATACTGGGAAAAACATCAACATAAGGAAAGGGGTGCTGAACGAGGGATGCTATAGTGGGAACCCCCAAAGTGATAGCCAGCTAGAGAACATGCGGTTTCTCTTGATCGTTACTTGACAACAATTTGATCAGATGGGGTCGCCAACTATATATCACGGTAGGCGACGATACCATGCCCAAGTTTTGATACACGCAAACGAAAAAACTGCCCCCGCGTTATTCGGACGGACGACACGGGAGGCGATCCCATCTCTACCACAAGCGTGTCCAGCTATTCCTCCCGTCACCAGTGGCGGATGTAGAAGTAAATGGTTGGGGATGCCAAACTCTGTAATCCTAGCATAAATATCATTTACCTCCGCGCAAAAAAAAATCATTTACCTATTTTTAAACACATTTAATACACATAAACATAGGCTAAATTGGTACTAGACTATAAAATCTGCAATTTTTAGGGGGTGCCATGGCACCCCCACTGGATCCGCCCATGCCCGTCACTGCTGGCCATTGCCGCCGGGCAAAGCCTAAAGGCCCCTCGGTGTCTCAGGCCTCCGGTCGTGGGAGTGGCGGCGGATTTAGGGTTTGGCCGTAGCGGTTCAGGGAATCCGGTGTGTCCAAAAATTTGATCCCATGGAGGTTCAAGCGGGCGTGTTATGAAGCTCAATTTTTCGCTGATATATACCATGGGACATGTCGGCGCCTGTGATTTTCATGGTGTTGACAGAGGCAGGGAATGTCATTGGAAGACCAGTATTTGATGGGTGCGGATTCTTGGATGCGACGAAAACATTGCTTAACAGGCTGTTGTGCGGGTGCATGACGAAGTTCCTGTCTGAACCGCACATGTGCATGTGGTCTAGTGATTGGTGCTTTATAGCAACGACCTCAGTGGGGGTGGCAGCTTTTGGTGCTATTTGAGTGCCGAGTCTCGATATTTAGGATGAAACCCCTATTAGGTCTGGCATTTATTGGTTGTACCTGGCAGTGGCCATTTTCTTGTTGGATGTATTGTCTAGAGAGTTCGGATTTTCTCCTGGGTCAAAATATACTCTCTCCGTATCAAAATATAAGACTCTCTAGCTAGTTTCTGCACACATGTAAACTAGCTAGAGAGTCTTATATTTTGATACGGAGGAGTAGAATTTTTTATTGGACAAGGACAACACTTGTGCACTGTCCCATTCTTGGCGGTGTTGCTTTTTAAGAATCTCTTCTATAGTTGTTGTTTTGGTGATTTGGGTCCGGCTGCTGCGAGTGGCAGGGTCTTTTTCTTTCTTTTTCTTTTTCCTTTTTGGCTATGTGCATACTTGATGTTTTGACTACTTCTTAACATCATGTTGGTGCAGAGGCTGAATATAATTTGTATCATTTTGATATTAGTATATTCACCTTGTTGAAAAATGGCCAAGTTTTGTCACACCTCTTGTTTTGATGATTGCAACCATTTTAACCTATCCAACCACATAAAACTATAAAGCAAGCCTTGTACAAAAACGCTTGGATAATCATATAAATTTCGACAATGGCCTCACCCTTGACCACCTTCAGGAATTTTCAGCCTATCCTTTGGCATTTTCACCTGGTCGAGGGCGCTAGAGAAGACATCACTTGGAAATTCACCGTCGATGAAACCTACTTAGCATCCTCCGCTTACAAAGCACAATTTTTTAGCACCAACACCTCTTACATGACACACCTAGTTTGAAAAGGGTGGGCTCCTCGCAAAATAAAGTTCTTCGCGTGGCTCATAGTTTAAGATCGAGTTTGGACGGCAGATATGCGGCGTGGGTGGCCAAATTACGTTGTCAATTATGCAAGCAACAAAGCAAATATGTTGCCCACATTATCTTTGGATGTAGACACTCCCTTGGGATTTGGGTAATGATAAAAGAGTGGCGTGCGCTCATTCCCGCCGCCACGCCAGATGCAAATTGCTGCAACAGTTTGGACTCCACAAGCCTCTCGTCGGCGCCAGCAAAACCTTTGATGAGTAGGAGCGCGGGTTGGTAGAGCATTATTTCTACTAGCACCATCAGCATACACCGACAGAGGAAACTCGAAAACCTATAAAAACGTAGGACTAAACAGTAAACACACGCACTAATGAGAATCAGGGCTCCCCTCCCGCTCGCGACGTCAGGATGGCAATCAGAGGGAAGGGGAGCGGTGGAAACGCCGCGAGGGACCTGGATGTGGAATCCGGGAACCGCCGCCTCTCATGCGGGTGTTGTAAGCCGATGTGACGAAACTTTGTGAACCCTCCTCCTTATCAATGACGAGACAAATCTTTTACCTTCGTCTAAGAAAATATCAGACGGGCCCGGCGGCTGTGCAAATTACAGCAGTCTGGATCACTTGATCCGGTAGTCCTTGTCAAAACTAAGCTGTCTTGGACAGTTGGACTACTAGTAGATGCGGATGCGGTCCAAAGCTAGTTGGATGATCGCAGCCTGAACGCGCAGCTGCGAGACCTTCCTGGCGCAGTAATTTTCTTTCCGGGCCAGGGTCAACCGCGCTAGACTAGCACTCACCAAACTACCAAAGTTAACTGCCAGTTGTCTATGATTGACGTGCCACGATCGATCGCGATGCATGCCCAAATTAAGCTTCCACAGCACGGGCACCAACCAGGTCAATCTCAAATTCTCAATCCTATGCATAACCAACAGACATTCAGACAATTCAACACTGCTTAACTTTCTACTACATGTTTCTTGGTCTTTTTCCATATCCGTGTTAGCAAAGAGGAGTATACTATTTTGATCAAGACAGATAGAGAGAGAGATCTAATTAACCAAATGTACGCGCTCCGTACCTGACGGAAAATAAAAGGCAGACCGGGTCGGAGACATGATCATTTCATTTCTCCACTAAAGTATTATCATATGCGAGATGGAGGCGTGAAGCGCGACAGCACGGCCGGAGACGCCGACGACCGGGCGACAGGTCCACGGCATGCAGACGCCGACGACCGTAGTAGGGGCGACAGTTTCCTGAGATGCAGATGCAGGGACATCGACGACGACCGCCCCCGGTCCGTAGTAGGGAGACGCGTGCAACGGCGATCGACGTCGCAGTCCTGGCTGAGCTGTTGCCTGCTACTCATATTCGTGTAGGTGCACAACCATACAAGCTACCGGAATTAATGTTTAGAGGGTAGTGTCCGAGGATGGATGCCTCGATCAGGCCGGCGGTCATGCCTGAGTGACGGACTGAGTCGCGGCGTCCGCCGTGTGGAAGCTCGTCCACTGTAACTAGCTTAGCTGTACTTCCTTCCCGGTGGCTGGAAACTGAGCGAGCCAATCAGGAACATGGCGGCACGGCCAGGGCATAGCAGTACTGCCCTGGTCGTCGTCGTTGTCGTCGCGCCTCTCGTGTGTCCAGGCGACAGCGACGCCGAGGCCCAATCCGCAGAAACGGCCGATCGATCATTCGTTTCATTGGACTCGGCTGCTCTGCTGGCTGGCTACCTGACAAACCGTAGCACCCGTCATATCTGATGCGCTAGTGACGTGGTTGTTGACGAACAGTTGCCTTGATCTTGATGGCTCATATGGAGTACATGGTTCTCTCTCGGTCTTTTTATGCAGATGAGACCGGACATAAACCAAACTTAGAAGTTACCATTTTAAAAAAATCTGCAAAAATTGGTTCAAAACCGTTTAAAATAGTGATTTTCAAATACAGTAATTCAAACTACGTGGATTGAGTAAACTGAGAAATTTTGAGCTCATTTCGCCTACCATTTTGAAGTTTGCGCAATTTTAGTATTTTTTGGCAAAAATTGTTCAAAATGCAAGCTTTCTAAAATACTAAATATCCAGTAATTCAACCGTGAGTAAACTTGCAAATTCTGAAATCAATTTCCCATCCAATTCTAAGTTTTTGTCTTTTTTCCAAAAGTATAAAAAAAACCTAAGTTCACTCACAGAGCAAACTACCAGTTTTCTTTTGTTTTCTAATGTTTGAACTTTTGAACAAAATTTTGGTTACAAGTTAAATAAAATGTGAAAAATTCCAAATCGTTCGATTCAAGTCTGGTTAGGTTTACAGAAACAAAAACGAGGTTAGCTGCGGCATGTGGGACCTTATTGGCACGCTTAGTTAAACTTACTAAATCTGATCTTTGGTTTATGTCAAACATTTAGTCCAAAAGTTATGGTTACAAAAATTCCTATAGTTTCGGTTAGTAGTGCTTTTGTGTATTTTCTCTATTCCGAAATAGAAAATAGCAATGAAAAAAATACGATGTTTGTTAGTCAAAAGATAAAAAAACACAAATCTCTCTGTGTGTGTGGGGGGGGGGGGGGGGGGGGGGGTGGGGGGGTATACCGGAATTATTACAACCTGACACTAGATATGATGAACTCTAGTAGAGTCAACTTTGTCTACCGTATCGCCCTCAGGCTCCAATCCCAACCTCTTGGAGCATTACGGGAGCTCCGGAATGCCAAATATACCAAATCAAAAGATACATATAGCTTTTTATCGAAATAATCGGTAGAAAGGTTGTTATGTTTTTTTTTAAATCGACATGGTAAAATGTTTTTAACGATTAGTCCCGATGCTTTGCAATAGGTTTTATGTTGCAAAACTTGATTGCGGTTGCCTCCTTGTCCAAACTATTTTTTGGTGTGTTCTATATGTTGGCTATCTAACTTCTTTAATCTAGGTGTTTTTATTATAGGTTCAACATGTCACACATGGTTTAGTTTTACCAAGTTGTCGCTAAAACATTCTACTTGGAGAAATGCAAGTTTTAGGAAGTTTTCAAGAGGAATGGTGATTTTATCCCCTCCCCACGTGACAAGTGGCGTATTGTCTGAGGTCTTATCCACACTAGTAAGCCAAATCACGCAAACTTTTCGCGTCATGGACGAGTCACGCTGCTGATAAGGGTATGGTGGGTTTATTTTCCTTTTTCAGATAAAATACTAAAAAAAGATATATGCTTTGAACTGAACGACCAAATCACAATCCGTTTTCACTTTTGTTTTAGTCGCGACGAGATCCCAATTTTATATCTTTCAAATCTGCAGTGCCACGCGTTCGGATCATTGGATGCACGGTTCTGAGTGCATGTTATGCCATGCCTTTCTGGATTTCTATGTCCTATTTTGGGCGGGTGTTTTGCATTAGGATTCATTCAACGATGTACTCTGTTACGGTGCACTGTATTTTGATGTCTGACTGAGCGCATGTGTTGCACTGTGTTCTCGTGGACCGATAACCTGCACGATGGTATGCTGAAACTCACTACAGGAATGAGGCTGTACGCCGACGGCCTGGATCTACGCCGACGGCTTTTTGTCGGGGCCGTCAGCGTAGACCCCGGCGCGAACAGCCCGTCGACTTGGCCCTCGGCGTAGGGCAAGCCGTCGGCGTAGCCCGGATACGCCGACGGCCACACTCGGTGTATAAGTGGCCCTCGGCGTATAGTAGGGGCCGTCGGTGTTTTGTTTCCGCTTAGAAAAATTAAAGCGCATCAACGGGAATTCGAACCTTGACCATGCTAACCAACTACGAAGGTGCTAACCAACTAACCCAAGGGTGCTTGATGTTTAGGTTGGAGACACGTGCGTATATGTCCATTATCCTCACGGTAGTACTAAAATTGGCAACTATATTTGTTTAAGCACATTTCCTTCTTGTACAGAACAAAGAGATTAAATTGGCAACAACATTTATACTCTGTTATATCATTATGATGACAAATTATAAGTTAAAAATTTTTGCATACATAATTATTTATTTACTGCACCATTTATAAGTAAAATATATATTATTTTTATATATGTTTGCATACATAATTATTTATTGTGTCAAATATATTTATATACATATATTTGCACCATTTAAAAGTAAAAATATATCATGCTCAAATCTATTAGCATAAATAATTATGGTTAAGGTCGGTCAAATGGTTAGGGTTTCGCTCGAAACGGAGCTTCAGAGCGTCGAAATCACTCTGAATATGTGTGGTGCCCTAATATATGTACACAAGTGTGGTAGAATGATGAATAGCCAAAACTCAGCTCCTAAATGTGACACACTTCACATACATCACTTATCCCGGAGGAAGGTTATGCACCTAGAGTGTGAAACTCAGGCTTGAGGTTCACCGAAGGAATATGAGCGTCGAAATCACTCTGAATATGTGTGGTGCCCTAATATATGTACACAAGTGTGGTGGAATGATGAAATAGTCAAAACTCAGCTCCTAAATGTGACACACTTCACATACATCACTTATCCCGGAGGAAGGTTATGCACCTAGAGTGCGAAACTCAGGCTTGAGGTTCACCGAAGGAATATTTGTGATAAATTATGCACAAAATTGGTTTTCTATCTACACAAAATGAAATCCTTTGGCATGGAGTCCTTTTATGTGTACTAGTTGCTAGCAAAAATGATAAATTTGATTTTTGACAAACTTTCCAAAAAAACACTTCACAAAAAGGTCCATCATCTATAGACATGTATAAGTTTCGAGCTAAATGACCAAGTTATGGTCATCCCCATGCCATAGTTTGTGATAAAGTGTTCATATTTGACACATAAGTGTGTCTTGGTATGTCAAATATTGTTACCAAAAAAATTTCTAAATATTTTTATAAATATCATTTTCTATTTTTAAGTGCCAAAATGACTTTTTTTATGAAGCAAGTATCAAAAATATGTTGAAAAAAGGCATCCATATAATTGTCACAAGAGTAGTACATATTTGATGGATAATCCCAAATATTAGGAATTTTCTCGATTTCTACCTAATTTCGCCTATTTAAATGATTTTATGCGATTTTCCAAAAGTAATTGAAATTTGAACTACAAGTGTGTGATAGTTTGCTCTAAATTTTCTACAAAAATCTTTTTAAGCTACACAAGTAGTGACTATATCACAGAACCATCGATAGTTTTGAAAAATGTGACCCCTTTCACTGAATAGGCACGGCGGCCATTTTGACCATTTTTTCAAAAAATAAAAAAAGTGAAAAATACTCAAAAATGAAATCCTTTGGCATGAAGTCCTTTTATGTGTACTAGTTGATAGGGAAAATGATAAACTTGATTTTTGACAAGATTTTCAAAAAAAAACTTCACAAAATGGTCTATATTATAGACATGTATAAGTTTCCAGCCAAATGACCAAGTTATGGCCATCCCCGTGCCATAGTTTGTGATCAAGTGTTCATTTTACACATAGTGTGTCTTCGCATGGAAAACATTGTTGCCAAAAAGAGTTTCCAAATTATTTATATAAATATCATTTTCCATTTTTAAGTGTCAAAAATGACTTTTTTTTATGAAGCAAGTACCAAACATATGTTGTGAAAAGACACCATCTAATTGTCACAAAGAGTAGTCCATATTTGATGGATAATCCCAAGTATTAGGAATTTTCTCGATTTTACCTAATTTCGCCTATTTAAATGACTTTATGTCGATTTTCCAAAAGTAATTGAAATTCGAACTCAAGTATGTGATAGTTTGCTCTAATTTTTGAAAATAAATCATTTTAAGGTACACAAGTAGTGACTATATCACATAACCGTCGATAGTTTTGAAAAATTCGACCCCTTTCAATGAATAGGCACGGCTGCCATTTTGACCGTTTTTTCAAAAAATCAAAGAAATGAAAAATACTCAAAAAATAAATCCTTTGGCATGGAGTCCTTTTATGTGTACTAGTTGCCAGGGAAAATGATAAAATTAATTTTTGAAAAAGTTTCAAAAAAAACCTTCACAAAATGGTCTATCATCTATAACATGTATAAGTTTCGAGCCAAATGACCAAGTTATGGCCAACCCCGTGCCATAGTTTGTGATAAAGTGTTCATATTTGACACATAGGTGTGTCTTGGCATGGAAACATTGTTGCCAAAAAGAATTTCCAAATTATTTATAAATATCATTTTCTATTTTTTAAGTGTAAAAATGACATTTTTTATGAAGAAGTACAAACAATGTTGCAAAAAGAACATCTAATTGTCACAAAGAGTAGTCCATATTTGATGGATAATCCCCAAGTATTAGTAATTTTCGCGATTTCTACCTAATTCGCCTATTTAAATGACTTTATGCCAATTTTCAAAAGTAATTAAAATTTGAACTATAAGTGTGTGATAGTTTGCTCAATTTTTTTTACAAAAATAATTTTAAGGTACACAAGTAGTGACTATATCACATAACCGTCGATAGTTTTGAAAAATTCGACCCCTTTCAATGAATAGGCACGGCGCCCATTTTGACCGTTTTTTCAAAAAAATCAAAGAAAGTAAAAAAATACTCAAAAAATAAAGTCCTTGGCATGGAGTCCTTTTATATGTACTAGTTGTTAGTGAAAATGATAAACTTAATTTTTGACAAGATTATAAAAAAACTTCACAAAATGGTCTATCATGTATAAGTTTCGAGCCAAATGACCAAGTTATGGCCATCCCCGTGCCATAGTTTGTGATAAGTGTTCATATTTGACACATAGGTGTGTCTTGGCATGGCAAACATTGTTGCCAAAAAGATTTTCCAAATTATTTATATAAATATCATTTCCATTTTTAAGTATCAAAAATAACTTTTTTTATGATGAAGCAAGTACCAAACATATGTTGCAAAAAGACATCATCTAATTGTCACAAAGAGTAGTCCATATTTGTTGGATAATCCAAGTATTAGTGATTTTCTCGATTTCTACTAATTTCGCCGATTTAAATGACTTTATGCCGATTTTCCAAAAGCAATTGAAATATGAGCTACAAGTGTGTGATAGTTTGCTCTAATTATTTTACAAAAATCATTTTAGGTACACAAGTGGTTGTTTTATCACAGAACCGTCGATAGTTTTTAAAAAATGACCCCTTTCGATTAATAGCCTTGGTGGTCATTTTGATTTTTTCAAAAAAATTCAAAGAAAGTGAAAACAAAACCTCAAAAAATATGATTAAATTCGTATTTATCATTTTCATTTGCAACTGTTACGCAAATAAAGACCCAAGGCGAAATTTTCACATTTTTTCGAGTATTGTATATTTAGTTACGTGTTTTTGAACAATGCCAAAGAAACACAAATGCCTCTACTCTAAACATGTCACACCCTGATTGGTTGGGAGGAAGAGGGTGTGGATCGATGACATGGCATCACCTGATTGGTCAAAACACGTCACACTCAAGGCTTTATTTCCACCGCAGCTCCCTTATCTTCTTCCTTATCCCGTGCGAACCACTCCTGTCGCCATCCAACGCCGCCGCCGTGCAGGGTCGCCCGCAGCTGCCGCCGTTTCGCATCCCCCGAGCCCTCCGCGGCTGCCGCCGGCTGCCGCCGGCTGCCCCTCCTACGCCACCGCTCTCCGCTCTCACCGTCTCCGCGCACTGGTCGAACCTCGCCGGACTAAGGACCTCGAGCCGGAGGACGCCGCGACCATGGAGGAGTCGATGTCGCGGCTCCGCTCGCTGTGCTTGGATCCCAAGAGGGAGCTGCTCGACACTGCTCGCCTCCAATCGTGCCGATGTCAGGTTTTGCTGTGCTTCGATCCCAAGCGCCTCAAGGAGGTGACCGAGCTCGGGGCGCTCAAGGTCGTGACCTCGCCAGCCCACCAGGCCTCCCCGCCACCGCGCTCACCAAAGCCGCCGAAGCAGCGAGCTACTGTGGCCCGACGACTTCCTCCTCTCGCCGTGAACGGGACGCCGCCGGCGCCGTTCTCGTGGTCGTCGCTCCAGCTCGCACGACTCAGCCCGTCCCCAGCCCGTCCCCATTGAGGGGCGGCCGAGATATTTTTGACACGTGGACAAGCTATGCCGAGGGTTTTGCCGTCGGCGTAGGCGCTGCTGCGGTCAACTGCCGCCATGGGCCCCACCTCAACGACGCCGACGGTCCCTACGCCGACGGCCCGGCCTGGTCCTCGGCGCTAAGCCTACGCCGACGGCAATTGATACGCCGATGGCAAACCGGGCTGAGCCGAGGGCTATACGCCAACGGCGGGCTGAGCCGAGGGCGTATAACGCCGAGGGCTATACGCCGACGGCTGCCGTCGGCGTATCATTCGCCGATGGTTTTCTGGCCTGTGCCGACGGCTTCAGGCCGTCGACGTATCTCCCGTTTCCTGTAGTGACTAGGGCATGCCGGCAAGATAGATAGAGGAGTCACCTAGAGTTGTTCCTGTGTTATCTCCTGTAAATACTCTTTTCCAATCTTGATGATAATGACACACAAGTCTGTTGCTTATTCTAAAAAAACTGCATGATGCATTGTGCTTTTCTTTTCTCTCTAAGTTGTCTTATATTAGAGCATCTCCACCGGGGGCCTCCAAATTCGTGTCCGGCACCCCCAATGGAGGGCCAATTGGGGGGTGCCGGACATGTGTCCGACCACGTTTTTGGGCGCGCCCACAGCGGCGCACCCCAAAGGCCCACCCCCAAATGCGAGCAAAGGCTCGAACACCTTGCGGGCGTTCAAATCGACTCAAAAAAACTAAAATTGATTCAAATTTCATTCATATTTCTTATATATTACAACGATTTAGAATGAAATTTGAAAACGGCAGCCCTAGCCCTAACCCTAGCCTAGTCGTCCAGCCACGCGTCGTCGCTGCAACTGTCGTCGTCGACCACGACGTAGGCGGAGGAGGAGCCGGCACGGCTGGTGGACGCGCCGTCTTGGCGGCGCGGGGCACGGCTGCAGGAGGCACCGCCGGAGGAGGACGAGGCCGCCGCCGTTGCCACCGAGGTGGTGATGGTGGCCATGTAGCCGGGGCTGTCGCGCTCGATGGTGGTCACCGAGTCCACGATGGCGGCCAGGAACCCCGGCGAGTCGCCGTCGTGCTCGTTCCGCAGCGGGGATGGCACGGCGTGCCCATACGGGATCGTCTCCACCGGAGGCGGCGGCGTCCTGGGGAGCGCAGGTAGAGGCGTCCGCGCGGTGGCGAGCGCCGTTGTTCACGGCGCTCGCGGATGACGATGCCGCCACCACCTCCACCTCCACCTCCTCCACGACGCGAGCGTGCCTCCTCCTTCACGGGGCGGCAACTGCGGTGCGGCTGGCGCTCCTCCTGGCGCCGTGGCCGAATCGGCATCAGCCGCAATGGGGTGGTGTTCCCCGCCAGAGCGTACTGCCGCGCGGCCTCGATGGCGGAGGCCACGGTGTGCCCGGTGCCGTCCCACCAGGCGTGATGGCCGTCAGCGTTGTAGCGGCCCGGCGGCGTCCGTCCGTCGTAGGCGGCGAGCACCTCGTTCTGCTCGCGTTCGAACCGCCGCAGCCACGATCCCCAGTTGTTGTCGTCGAACTCGGGGGAGGGTGCGCTGATGCGGGGTCAGCCAGGACCGCCGCCGAGCGAGGTCGCGCCGGATCTGGTCCGGCGTCTCCGGCAGCGCCGGCACGGGCCTGCTGCCGTGGGGGGACATGCGCCACCCCGAGGGCAGACGGGAATCCGGCGGCACCAGCAGGCCGTAGCGGTACAGGTCCCACGCCTCGTCGGTGGAAACCGTGCGCCCGCTGCGCCTGCTGCTGCCCGACTCCCAGTTGTTCGCCGTTGCGCAGGAGTGCGAGAGGAGTGGGAGGCGAGGGAGACGACGGTGCGGCGAGGGTGAGGCGTGGGCCAGGGGTTTTATTGGCGAGGTGAGTGGGCGGTGCGCGAGCATCCGCGCCGGCGTAAATGCATTGCGTGAGAACGCCACAACGCCGGCGCGTGGACTGCCGTGCACTATCGCCGGCGTTAATGAGATGCGTGGCGTCAGGCCTGCCGGCGTGTGGTCGCATCGCCTTCCGTCTCGTCCAGTAGCGTTGCCTCGGAGACCGCCCGGCGACTGCGCGCCCCTCATAAACACGGCGGAACGGCCTCCTGCACGGCTTCATTAACACAGGCGCGCCCCTGTCCGACGCATGTCCGCCCTCATGTCCGGCACCCCGAGAGGGCCTCCAAGTTTGGAGGTCTCTTCAGGGGTGCCGGACATGTTTTTGCTCAGGTCGACCCTTTGGAGGGTGCCGCTGGTGGCGTTTTTGGTTGTCCGGACTCCCAATGGGCCTTTGGGGTCATTTGGATGCCCCCGGTGGAGATGCTCTTAGTCGTCTCATTGGACTTGGCTAGTCTGCTAGCAAGCTACTTGACAAACCGTATCACCCCGTCATATCTAATGCGTGGTGTACGTACGGGTTTGTTGACGAACTGTAGGCTGATGCCTCCACGTAATACTTTGAATCGGACAACACAATGTCGTATGTCTGACTTGTTAAAAACCGGAAAAAAGGAGGCGCTCAGCTTCGAGCTCGTTTGAAAAGTACTTGAGTGTTTGCCTCGTTGAATCATCACCGCACGTGTCTCATTCGGTAAACGTGTTTGTCTGGCCGGTTTAATTAGTAAGGACCCTCGGAATTAGGTCTATGTCAATACAAGTCTCTTAGCACGGTTTCATATGTGTTTTGCTTATGTGGCATAGTACTAAATGAAGAAAGAGGGTGATGTTGTATCTTAGCTAACATACAACCTTTGCACGTGGTCATAGAAAAAAATATTGCTAGCCCAATCATATGCATGTATGAGAGTCAAATCATTAAATTTAGATACAACCTCTAATATACAATGCATTATACTAGTTGTCCATTAAACTTTTAATACTCCTATGATAATGTGCTAAAAACGATGCATTGGCATATGCCTTACGGTGCTTCTTTCCAGCAAAGGGTACTAAACCAATCCGATTATGTTGCTATGATACGTGCACTTCAACGTAAACCTAGTTTGTGATTGCTGAAACGTGTTGCTGTGAATTTATTTTAAAGAGCAAATATCATAAACCACAACTACTCTGAACCCCCAACAGAAGAAAACTTAGCATAAAACCACAACTTCTTAGGTAAGTATATTTCACAGAACATTGGACACCATTTATGACAACCCTGATCCACCAGTCAGGTGCCACGTGTGAAGTACGTGGTTCTCTGTCCGGTCAGACTGGACCGGACTTAAACTGAACAGTTTAGAAGTTTTCATGTTTTTGAACTTGTGGCCAAAATTAGTTCAAAATTTGAAATTCCTTAAACAAATATACAGTAATTCAAATTACGTGTAGTGAGTAATCTAGGGAATTTCGACCTCATTACGCCTAGCAATTTAGAAGTGTTCAAGTTGAAACTTAATACAACACAAAAACAATCAAATAACTGAAAATTCAAGTCGTGAGTAAATTGGCAAATTTTGAGCATAATTGCTTAGCCGATTGAAGTTTTTCAGTATTTTTTCTAACTTTTTCCCAAAATTCAAACTGGAGTGTTTTAAGAAAAGAAAAAGGGAAATACAATAACTCAATCCGAGCTCATTGGCGGAACAAACAACTGGATTTTATATTATTTTTTTAACGTTTAAGCTGTTGAACTATTTTGACTAAAAGATAAAGAAAATATGAAAAAATCCAAACGGTCTGATTCAGGTCTGGCTCGATCAACAAAAAAAGGATTTAAATTCCTCCTCTGCCATATGTCACCTTACTGATGGCCCAGGGTCATCAGACGTGGTTTCAAATTAAGTAAATCGTGATATTTGGGTTCTTTCTAACATTTAGCCGAAAAGCAACGATTCCTTCAGTTGTGATTTTGTTAAACTATTAGCCCCAATAATAGTGGTCTTGTGATATTTGGCCAATTTTAAACCATTTACATAAGAATAGCAACAAAAGCATAAACATATTTGTTAGTCAAACGGTAAATAATAGAAACATCTAGGGGAACATACTGAACACAATCCACCACAACACTATTCGTGTTGAACTCCGATCAGTTCAGTTTTGCCCCCGTATCACCACTTTTCCAACTTCTCCATCTCTCAAAGCATTAATGGAGCTCTAAATGCTAATATACCAAATTGAAAGACATAGAAATTTGTTTTTGAAATAATTGCTATAATGGTTATACTTGGTAAAAATTCTTAGCCGATACATATGAAAGTATGATTCAGTCTAGTCCTGGCGCTAGAAAATCAGTTGGTTATGTTGCAAAGTTGTATATATTGTGGGTACCTCGTTTCCCAAACTACTTTTTGTGTACTTTATAAGTTGGCTATCTTCTTATCTAGGATTTCTAGTATAGGTTCAACACGTCACACATAGGCTTGGTTTTACCATGTTGTCTCTACAACATTGTAATTGTATGTATTTTCTTATTTTTCTGCATATTTAACTATAAACTTCGTATTCCCGGTTGTCAAAGAGAACAACACAATTGAACAACTGCAAACTAAGACATAAGATTTACATGTGAATTTGTGGGACATACATAGTTTAGGGTCTTCGGACACGAGAATTTGGCTGTTTTAAAGTCAATTGCTGATGAGCTAATATTCCTTTAAAAAAACGTGTCAAGATTAATCAAAAATATGAACGAGTATGGTTGTGTTAAAAAACATCTGGTGGTCTCATTGCTCATTTGATTCCTTAATCGTTCCCAAATTAAATCTTTTCTCCACCCACCTGTTGATTTTTCCACTAACGGGTGTCAAGTTTCTGTAGACAATGAACCAATGCAGTCAAGTAGGAGTGTTATATAGATGGAACTAAATAATAGATATGCATACGCTTCATTACTGTATAAAAGATCTCGATTAGATAGAACATTTTCCAATGACGAACATTATATAGTACAGTGATCTATGCTTCTAGTATTATGAATCATTGAATAGGTCTAGAAACAAGCTACAAAGTTCTATGTATTACCGATGAATGCGGAATGTTCTCTGCATGCTTTATCTGATCCGATGTGTAGGGCTCAACTCAAAACCTATTTGTTTTGTTTTAGTGCCAGTGAAAGACCTCCTTAGGTATTTAATATCCCTATTAATTTAATCGATGGTGGATTCCCTCTCTCTCCTTATTTTTTTGACTTGCCTCTTTCTCCTCCTTGAATAACTCATGACCACCCCTAATTTACTGTTTCTTCTCCACGATTACAGAAGAAGAGAGACGCATAATACACCCACGCAAAGCCGTTAACTATCCACACACAAAACTCTCAGAAAACTCCAAGCGAATTACCCAATGACAAGTACCCCAGGGCAGTTCCAATTAATTTTCGAAACTGGGGCGAGTTAAATAAATGTAATTACACTAAACTTAAATACCTTTTTAGTATTTTTACAATATTATGGTTTCAACTAATATATGTTGTATCCTTAGTTAGGCGTTGTTAACTATACAATTTATATTAATTGTTTTCCATTACAAATTTTGATGTACATGATTCAAATATATCTGTGTTATACAAAAAAAAAGTCCTTTGTGAAATTCATCTTAAAATAGGAAAACAAACAAAAATGGAAGACACACAGTTCCTTGATGTTTTTAAAATTGATGAATTATATAGTGTATATGTATATTATGGATGCTCTTCTTTATTTTAGTATTATTAAATATTTTGGTAAATATTTCAATGCAACTTAGCAAATATCTAAAGAGATGTGCAATGTGTAGTTATGTAAGAAATTTAAAGAAACTTCTGAAATAGAAATTAAACAATTGCCATGATCTTTTTTTACTTGGTCAAGTGAATCCTACAACTTACCTCCTATTTAGCAGTATCATTGTTCTAGTAATCACCTATGAACACTAGTGCACATACAAAATTCAGTTATTATATATGCTCACTGCAATGTTTTTCCGTATACAATTTATTCTCTTAGTTTTAAAAATAAAAAGTTATGCATACAATTAACCATTTAAAATGTATCAAGCAAAACATTTAATATAACATATGCAAGGTATTCATATGGAAGACTACCATCCAAGTTAAATTTACCACTTGGGTTCTTCCTATGTGGTACATTATATTGGTCTGTCGTGTGCAAGTGTCGGTGTAAACTAATGTAGGTTTTTGGCTGTTTATAAATTATAAATAGTCTCTTTGTACGTGATAAATAGATAATAATATATGAGCTATAGTCATACTTTAATATTTGAGGCCCTCCTTCTCACGGGCCCAAGGCAGTGGCTTTGTTTGCTCGACAAATGGACCGGTCCTGAGTACCCCAACGCAGTCGCTTCGCAGAGACAATGCAAGTGCACCATTGAAGGGCAAAACATAGCACATACTGTACCAAGGCACATACATCAGCACCGCACACAGGACCTCCACGGGGATCGAAAATACATAACCAAACGACACTCATAGTGTCTGAGAAGCACCACCAACGTGGACAAATAACACATTAGCCAAGACAAAACCCTAATATTGCGGAGTTGTCTACGCGGGCGAAGGGCAACACTCAGCCAAGTCCACATTGCTCCACCACCGAGACGAAGGGTGATATACAGCCGAGATGGAACCGAAGGGATACCCTGCCGACAACACAGCCAACAATTCATTGTGTCGCCAGTGTAGACGAAAGGCCGCTCACCGTAAGGACCTCGACCTATAGCGACGTGGCACCGATGAAACCAAAGGACATCATGAGTCGAGTCCACACGTGGATAGATCACACACCGCAGAGTGATGAACCACAAGTGCAGTCGAATGACACACCATATATAGTGTGTCGTCGAAGAGCTACACTTGTCGAGGCTCCATTAGGAACCACACTAGGCACGTCTAGAATTCGAAGCTCGGGGCAACACCAGCTATTGGGGGAATTTCAAGGATTGAATAATCAAGCATCCCCAAGTCATGGCACTCATGGGTGGAAGGAAACCACATCTATGGCTGCCAACTACAAAGCTGTGGTACTCGCCAATCCGACGAAACAATCGCACATCACCGCTGACGGCAAGAATTAGGGGACTCCACACAACCACAACCACCTATGATTAGTCCCCCCAAAGGAACAAACTGTCTATGTCATCTTCAAGCCAAGAAACACTAGCCTGTACGAAAGTGTGTGGATAAAAGGCGGAGAGAAGACACAACTATTGCAAGCCACTAGAGAAAGGATACCCCCAACACAAGAGGGGTCAACACACACTCGGCGGGAACAACACACCAGTGGCGGAGCTACGTGTTAGCTGTGGCGTCAGCTGACCCCACAGCTTTTTCAGAAAACCCCTACAATCTATGCATATTTATGGATTGATCCCTGCTATTTTCTGTTTGACCCTGCTATTTAGTCGGTCTGACCCACAGTAATTTGGCGCTTGCTCCGCCACTACAACACACCACCCAACATCATGCGGGCCAGCGAAAATGCCAACCCTAGAGGGACCACCACCCTACACAAAACCCCGAACGAGTGCATTAGGCTAAAAAAATGTGGCCTAGTGCAAACCCGCCTGGTCTGGACAACAAATCGCCTGGTCATGATTCATGAACGAAGGGTAGAGGAGAGTAGGGAGCGCGGAAAGACGGTAGATCAAACAAAGTGGAAGCCTTGCCAGATCTGGCTAGTCTGCTCCTCCACACGCGCATGCCAAGTGTTTTATTGATACTCAGGCAAAATCACTTTTGTTTGCCGAGTACCTGATAAAATGATTGGGAAACCGTCCACCACTCATCAACTAGGCTGTTTTTGATAGTGCCTGTTAGGAAATCGGTAGATCTCCATTCGGTATAATCCTGAGTCTCGCTGAACAATTTTAAAGCACCCTCAAACCTGAATTTGCATGTCGTCGTGTTACGTTCACGCGTAGTGATGTGATGTTACATGAATGATGGCGACCGGTGAAGGCAGCCAGGTTAGATAAAAGAGCCAAAACCGAATAAGTAATCGATTAACTAAGATACTTTATTAAGAAAAGGGAATTCCATCAAGGATGATACTGACCCAGTCCCATTCCCAGCAGTCAGAAGCAGCAGCAGCGCCCCTTGCGACCCCCACTCTTGCTACGTTTTTCCACAGCAGCGTGAGAAATTTCTCCCACCAACACTACCCCTCCTATATAACAGCCCGCGCCATACAAGCGTTCTCACTTCATTCGAGCTCGACGATCAAGATCAGCTGCTGCGAGCCGGTCGGCCGAGGAGTGAATTGGTTGGACGTACGGCGCCATGGGCGAGCTGCCTCCGGGATACCGCTTCTACCCTACGGAGGAGGAGCTCGTGCGCTTCTACCTCCGGCACAAGCTCGACGGCAGCCGAACAGGCGACATCGAGCGCGTCATCCCCGTCGCCGACGTCTGCTCGCTTGATCCCTGGCAGCTCCCAGGCACGTATACAGTCTACAGACCAAGATATGCATGTCGTGTATTTAGATGCCGCCGTCTGTGGGCATTGCCATTACCGGTGAACTACTAACTGATTGCGTACGTACCTGCAGAGGTGCACCGCGGCGCCGGGGACGGGGAGCCGTGGTTCTACTTCTGCGCGCGGCAGGACCGGGAGGCGCGGGGCGGCCGGCCGAGCCGCACGACGCCGTCGGGGTACTGGAAGGCGGCGGGCACGCCGGGGCTGGTCTACTCCGCCGACGGCCGCCCAGTCGGGACCAAGAAGACTATGGTGTTCTACCGCGGCCGCGCGCCGGCAGGGGCCAAGACCAAGTGGAAGATGAACGAGTACAGGGCCTTCGACGACGACGATATCGATGCCGCCGCTCCGGCACCAAACCCTTTTTTACAGGTAACTACGGCACCCATTTTTAGCTGATGATACATTACTACCCCTACATACGAATCCAAAATTAAGAACAAGTTGCCATTTATGTATGTAATTTCATGTGATGGACCACGATGATCATATATGCTGATTGTGAAAGCCTATTGTCGTACATATACAAGTTGTAGTCACCTAGTCACATGAGACGTGAGTAAATGATCTTGCAAGTTACAGGAGTATGTCTGAACATATATGCATTGTTTGTGCTTTTTTATAGGCGCGGAGCGAGTTCAGTTTGTGTCGGCTGTACACAAGGTCAGACAGCTTGCGGCAGTTCGACCGCAGGCCGTGCACTGCCGCCAAAGGCAGCGGCTCCGAGGGACCGGCATCGTCGTCCGCCGCTGTTGCTCTGGTGATTGAGGACGATGAAGCCGGAAGGGGTGGTCAGAAGAGGAAAAGGCATGCTGCGGCCGAGGGCACATCTTCATGCTACGCCGACCGGTCCACCCAGCACCATCAGGGAGGCGCCGATGAGGAGCTCGTCGGCGACATGACGGACTGGGCAGAGTTTCTGGACTGGTTCTGAACTTCTGATAGATGGGTTACGAAGTTCTTAAATACAATTCCATTCATTAAAAAATCGTTCAGAAAAATACATAGTACGTACATAATTTTGTACTGGAGCTTTGTTTAAGCTAATTAATTCTTTTTATTTTTTTAACCGCATTTGTTGTATTTTTTTGCAAATGCATTTTTCAGAGACACAATTCTGTATCTCCCTTGTGGAAGAATGCGATTCGTTTTTGTCATCGAAGAAAATTTTACAAAGTCAACTTGTGTTCTCGCCGGCCATGCGTGCAATGATTCCTTTCCACTCCAGCGATTGTGACATCTGTTATTATTACGTGACGTGGGAGGAGGTAGGCGCGAAACGTACAAGACTACACGACGAGGGTCACTACTCACTACTCACTAGACGTCGATTCCCAGATTGACTATCCGTTGTACTTTGCATCCTTGCGACTGCGAACCTGTTTTATTTTTATTTATTTTAAAAAGCGTATTTCAAAGTTCCAAGATTTTCTTTTCCAAAAGTAGGGTATAGCCAATAATGATGCAAAGTACAAATATACAAAATTGTAATGCGAAATACTACGTATTTTAATATACACACACATGAAAAGAAATGTTGTTTATAGAAGCAACACTGCCAAAAGATCAACCTTAATTACTTTGTGAAACAAAATTCATTTTTGATAAACTACAAGCATTTCTCTGTTTTTCAAAAGCAATATTGCCAAAAGATCTTAGTCTAACGTCCATTTTCATAAAGCATTGAATATGTTTTGTTCCTATCACTACTAACAGAGTGGCATATTAAATAAGCAAATTGTTCCAAAGAAATGTTGCATTTTGATATTGCAGTAAATACCATTCTTGAATCTTGTAAACGATTTATAAGAAACATGACTAAACATGATATTACAATGCAATTTCAAAAAATCATCGATTATGTTTTGTTTCTATCATATGTCCAGTGAGCCTTGAAGATAAGTTACGATGATAAGAAAATGGACCATAATGTTGGTTGAGAAAAGGGACATCTAGAATTTGGGCAAAATAGACCATATGCATGAGTGAAATGTCTATTCGAACCTGCGAATGGGATTGTCATACTACCATGGAATATTTGGCAGCAGCATGGTCAATTTTCTCTCTACTCTGGAATAACAGTACCCATGAATCTTTTGGGTAACAATTTGCATAAATTTAGTTAACCCGCACCAGATATCTAACCAGGTATAACATCACGAAATTGCATATAGTAGGGAATGTATTGCTGTGAAGAACAATATCCACATCTTGTTGACACTTGAAACTTAGAATAAAAAATATCGTGAAAATAAAATCACAGGACTAATAAGGAGTAGCACCGTTAGCATTCATGTCTCCAGGATCATTGTCTGTACCCTACTGCAGATATAATTGTAGAATAAGTTCAGTTAGCAAGGTTTGCAACTAAACATTCAAATGCACGGCCATATAATTGAGCAATTATTTCTCCGGTCCACAGAATTAGTAAGTGAAGATGCAATTACCAGAATTGGTGAGGTCACTCGTGCCTCATCAGCCAGGACAACACCATCATAAGTCTTGAACCAGATCATGGTCTAGCCCAACTGCAATCCATAGCAGATTCAAATAAATGCACATAAGAAAATATGAGAAGAATCATGGCCGCGTTTTACCCTTCTCCTTTTTGTCGTACTATTCCTAGTAGAAACCATGTTCTTTCTAGGACGGAGCGGGGGACGCGCAGTTGGGGACGGGGCTGTGCTTAGCGTGGAGCGGTCCGCCGCACAGCTTCCGGATCCTGGCGCACATGCCCAGACGCCGATCTGTCTGTCCCTGCTCTTCTCTAGATTTCAAAACCGTGGAGGGGAGGTGATGGAGTTGTCCCTGCTGCCCTTCCTGATTTCCAAAATCGTAGAGGGAGGTCATGGAGCCGACAATGTTTCCCTCGCCGTCTCATCGCCATACATATGACTCTGCAATCTGCGTATGTCCTAAAGGAGGCGACCGAGGAAGCAGGATGGCGGGTGTGTTGGTGAGGGCATGCCGGCGTCGCATAAGTCGATCTCGATGGTGCAGGGAGGCGACAGCTTGGTGTGCCAGGCGTGCCAGCGAGCAAGAACGGTGGGGAAGCAGTGGAGCAGGGAACGCGTCGCTGGGAGGCGAGGCGACGGTGCAAACCAGGGACGGCAGCGGGTGAGAACAGTGGGGAGGCGGCGGCGCGAGGCAGCAGAGCAAGCTACATGTGGGGGGAGGTGCTGGCGCAGGGCTGGGCTGGGCGACAGATGGTGCGGGAGCAGGCACGCCTGCAGGCGGCGGCTGAAAACAGGGTGGAGGCACGCGTGGAGGTGGAGGCATAGATCGTGGAGTTAGTTCATTAGGTTTTTTTTCACGCAGGGTGCGGAACTTTTCGTCCGTGCGGAGTGTGGTCCGCCTGAGCAAATTGCTAAATGCACTCAACGTCAATTAGATTAATCCAGACGGTTAGATTGTTTTAGTGGCCCAGATCGTTAGGTGGAAATTGGTCTGTGTACGATTTGCGGGGTGGCCGTAGAGAAACTCATGTTCGCTTGTTTATTAGTAGTGAAGAAGAATACTCTTGTTCCTTGACCCAGTTGGAATTTTGCACCTAATTTTAAGAACCTTTTTTAATTTGTGTAGACTATGCCAGAATTGGGAACCTCGCGAGACATTAGAAGGGTAGATATTTTGGGCTCCTTGGTATTTGGTTTAATGAGTTTTAACCAAAACGAGTGAGGCTCCTCTTCAGTAAACAAAGGCCATATCCATTCGACCATTTGACCATTAGGGCTACGTTGGGAACCTGGGGGTTTGTTACCCCAAGACCGCCCTGGTCTTTAGTGCAACACACCTCTGACCATCGAACACAATGGTATTTCATTTAATTTCCCGCCCCTCCTAGTAAAATCTAGCCATGTGTTTCTTAAATCCTTCATGAGTGATGTCTGCAAGCGAAAAAAGGCCCATGACAAACGTAGGCAAGCTAGCTAGGGAGGAGTGGGAGCAAAACAGTCCTGATTGACGCCTGCCTGCATAGCTTGCCTATGTACATGATGGGAGTATAAATATTCCTAGAAGGCACGCATGTCACGTTTGACAGGGAACTTTCGCGCTTCTTCTGGCAGGCGGCCAATGGGCGCCAGAAGTACCACATGGTCAAATGGGCGGATGTGTGCGCCCCCAAAGACTTATCTTCCCGTAAGATGAACGTCGCGCTCATGCTCCGATGGGTTTGGCAGATACTTAGAGAGGGCATGAGATTAGGAAGGGTGCCCGCTTCTCCGTTGGTAATGGAGAAGGCACCCTTTTTTGGCTGGACCCGTGGCTTGATGAAAGCCCGTTACAACATAGGTTCCCATCTTTGTTTGCTATTTCTGCGGACCCGTTGCAGCTGGTGGGCTCGGTGATGCACGACGGGACTTGGAACATCTCGTTCCGACGAACATTTGGTATTGCCGAGGCCACAGCCTGGACGGAGTTACGGAGTTTACTTCCGAAGGCACTGCCAGGTGGCCAAGACCTCGTGTCCTGGCACCTCGCGCCCTCTGGGACTTTCTCCGTAAAGACGGCCTATGGGAGTCTATTCAGTAATCCAGTTAGAGCTTGGGCTTCTCCGCTGTGGAAGGCACCCCTGCCTTTAAAGATAAAAATCTTCGTGTGGCAGCTTCTTAGGGACCGCCTCCCTTCAGGGGTGGAGGTCCGTAAGTGACAAGGACCGAGGGATGGCCTTTGCCCCTTGTGTGGGATCCTCGAGACGGGAACCCACATCCTGTTCACTTGTCCCGTTGCCAGGTTTCTCTGGAACTTCGTCCATGAGGCGCTTGGGCCTGCTTGGAGGCTTCCAGTATACATAGTCCAGTCCGCTATAGTAAGGCCCATATATGTAAATGGAAAAGCCCGAAATTTGCAATTCAAAAGGTTTGCCACTCGCCTTTGTTCATTAGGAGTGGCTCCCATAACCTTTTTTAATTATTAAGACGAGGAAAATGTTTCCGCATGCACTATATATCGCCCTATGCGAGCGCGAGCACCGACTCGCCCGCAGCGGCCACACCAACTGGGCCGGACCATTAGTTTTTATTTATTTTTACTCGCTTTGAATCGATTCTGTTTATTTTATGTATTCGTTTTATCTCCTTTTTTCTTTTTCTGTTTTATTTTTATTAGTTTTATTTTTCAATATGAACTTTTTCAAACTGTTTTTTGTTAAATTTGAACAATTTCAAAAAATATTTTCAAATATGAACAATTTTTAAATTTGTACCATTTTAAAAAATCTGAAGTATTTTCAAATATGGACAATTCTCGAAATTTGAACCTTTTTAAAAATGAACAATGTGAACCATTTTTAAAGATGAACATTTTCAAAATCTGATCCAGTTTGCAATATGAACATTTTAAAATCTGAACCATTTTCAAATATGAACATTTTTTTAAACACTGAACTATTTTCAAAATCGTGAAGACTAGGGACTAGATACACGTACAGAAAACTAGCTAATTTTTTTTAAAATAATACGCGAAAATTATTTAATTGGGAAAATAATACGTGTTTTTATTTTTTTTTCAAAAATATTAGTCAGTCGTCTTAGCGTAAGCCGACTGGGCTAATCGTCCTTGGGAAAAACGATTAGGGCATTGTCGTCTTTGGGGAAGACGATAGGTAGTTGCATGCATGCACATGCATAGTCCTTGCCACATGCAGATTCCTTGCACATGGGACCTGTCGTCTTCGGTGAAGACTAATCGTCTTCGGCCATGACGATTAGTATTAATCGTCTTTGGCCAAGACGAGTGGATAATATTTTTGAAAATAAAAAAACGCGTATTATTTTTGGAAATAAATAAAAAAGCGTATTATTTAAAAAAAATTAGCCAGAAAACTATCCATAAAACACGTACAAGAAACGAGCGCTAACAGGCCCGACCAAGGACAGCCCAAAAGAGGAACGCTGGGACGATCACTTGGGCGAGCTGGTGACAAGCGCTCGCTAAGGGCGAGACATAGGCGCTCCCAATGTTTCGCTTCTGTTTATATAAAAAAGATATCAGACGGGGCCAGCGGCTGTGCAAATTACACCAGTCTGGATCACTTGATCCGGCAGCAGTCATTGTCAAAACTAAGCTGTCATGGACAGTTGGAGTACTGGTAGATGCGGATGCGGTCCAAAGCTAGTTGGATGACCGCAGCCTGAACGCGCAGCTGCCGAGACCTTCCTGGCGCAGTAATTTTCTCTCCGGGCCGGGGTCAACCGCTAGACTAGCACTCACCAAAATTAACTGCCAGTTGTCTATGATTGGCGTGCCACGATCGATCACGATGCATGCCCAAAGCGACCTTCCACAGCAGGGGCACCAACCAGGTCAATCTCAATCCTATGCATAACCAACAGACATTCAGACAATTCAACGTACACTGCTTAACTTTCCACTTGAAACTTAGTCTTTTCCATATCCGTGTTAGCAGATGTAATATTCTGATCTAACCAAATGTATAAAAGGCAGACCGGGTCACGACATGATCATCTCATTTTCTCCACTAAAGTATTATCATATGCGAGATGGAGGCGTGAAGCGCGACAGCACGGCCGGAGACCCCGACGACCGGGCGACAGGTCCACGGCATATCTGCAGATGCAAGGACATCGACGACGACCACCCCCCGGTCCGTAGTAGGAGACGCGTGCAACGGCGATCGACGTCGCAGTCCTGGGTGAGCTGTTGCCTGCATACAAGCTACCGGAATGTTTAGGGGGTAGTGGCCGAGGATGGATGCCTCGATCAGGCCGGCGGTCATGCCTGAGTGACGGACTGAGTCGCGGCGTCCGCCGTGTGGAAGCTCGTCCACTGTAATAACTAGCTGTACTTCCTTCCCCGGTGGAAGAAAACCGAGCGAGCTGATGAGGAAGAGGGAGCAGCCCGAACATGGCGGCACGGCCAGGGCATAGCAGTACTGCAGTCGCCGTCGTCGCGCCACTCGATCGCGTGTGTCCTGGCGACAGTGACGCCGAGATCCGGCCGATCGATCATTCGTTTCATTGGACTCGGCTGGTCTGCTACCTGACAAACCGTATCACCAGTCATATCTGATGCGTGGTGTACGTCTGTGGTTGTTGACAAACTGTAGCCTGATGGCTCCACGTACTACTTTGATTCGGACAACGCCGATGTTGACTTGTTAAAAACCGGAAAAAGGGTGGCGTTGACTTGGAGCTCGTTTGACAAGTGTGCTTGAGTGCTTGCCCAGTTGAATCATCGCGTACGCGTTTCCTCGGGTAAACGTGTTGGTCTGGGTTAATTAGTAAGGACCCTCGGGCTTACGCCGCTTCAGTCCTGCAGGCTGCAGAGGGTACTAAACTAAGCCGATCATGTTGCTATGATATGGGCAGTTCAACGCAAACCTAGTTTGTGATTGCTGAAATGTGTTGTTGTGAATTTATCTTAAAGAGCAATTATCATAAACCAAAGCTACTCAGGCAGGGTTTCACAAAACCCCAACCGAAGAAAATTTAGCATAAAACCACATCTTCTTAGGAACATATATCACAGAACATAAATCTCACGATTTAGTCAGTTTGACACCGTTGATGACAACCCCCTGATCCACCAGTCATGTGCCACATGTGAAGTAGGAGGTTCTCTCTCGGGTTTTTTCCTGCAAACTGGATCGGACTTAAACTGAACCGTTTAGAAGTTTTCATGTTTTTGAACTTGTGATCAAAATTAGTTCAAAATTTGAAATCCTAAGAATAATTCCAGTAATTCAAACTACGTGTATTTAGTAAACTAGGAAATTTCGACCTCATTTCGCCTAGCAATTTAGAAGTTTTGTTTTCACAATTTTAGTTTCTTTCAGCAAAAAAGTGTTCAAATTGAAACTTTTTACAATACTGAAAAAAATCAAGTAACTGAAAAATACACGTCCTGAGTACATTGGCAAATTTTGAACACAATTGCGTAGCCGATTGAAGTTTCAGTAGTTTCGTAACTTTCTGGCAAAATTCAAATTTGACTGTTTTAAGAAAAGAAATAGAAAAATTACATTAGCTTAACACGAGCTCACTTGCGGAACAAATAACTAGATTTTATATTAGTTTTTTAATGTTTAAACTTTTGAACTAACTTTGACTAAAAGTTAAAGAAAATATGAAAAATTTCAAACCGTACGATTCAGGTCCGGCCCGATCAGGAAAAAAGGACTTAAACACCTCCTCTGCCATATGTCACTTTACTGATGGGCCCCGTCATCATACATGGTGTCAAGTTGAGTAAATCGTGATATTTGGGTTCTCTATAACATTTAGCCGAAAAGTTGTGGTTATAACGATCCCTCAGTTGTGATTTTGTTAAACCATTAGCCCCAATAGTACTGGTTTTGTGATATTTGGTCTATTTGGAAACTATTTACAAAGAATAGTGACAAAAGCATAAATGTTTTTTGGTAGTCAGACCATAAAATAGTAGAAACATCTGGGGAAACAGATTTATCACAATCCATCACGACACTAAACATGATTCACGTTGAACTCCAGCCGGTTCAGTTTTGCCCCATATCGCCATCAGTCCCCAATCACGACCTCTCAAAGCATTAGTGGAGCTCTGAATGCTAAATATACCAAATTGAAAGACAGCCATTTTCGAAATAATTGTTGGAACAGATATACTTAGTAAAAAATTCTTAGCCGATACATATGATAAAGTATGATTCAGTCTAGTACTGGCGCTTCAAAATCAGTTGTTTAGGTTGCAAAGCTGGATTGTGGTTGCGTCGTTTCCCAAACTACTTTTTGGTGTACTTTATAGGTTTGATATCTTCTTTTATCTAGGTGTTTTTAGTATAGGTTCAACACGTCACACATCGGTTTGGTTTTACCATGTTGTCGCTAAAACATTGTACTTGTAATATGTCTTAATTCTCGGCATATTTAATTGCAAACTTTGTATTCCCAGTTGGCAAGAGAACAACACAACTGAAAAACTGCAAACTAAGACAAAATATTTACATGTGAATTTGTGGACACATAGTTTAGGGTATTTGGACACGAGAATTTTACTGTTTAATGTCAATTGCTAATGAGCTACTAATGCCTACTATACCTTCAAAAAAGAACGTGTCAAGCTTAATCGAAAATGTAAACGAGTATGGCTGTGTTAAAAAACATCTGGTGGTCTCATTTGCTCATTTTCTACCTTAACCGTTGCCAGATTAAATCTTTTCTCCACCACCTCTTCATTTTTCCACTAACGTGCTGTCAAGTTTATGTAGACAATGAATCAATGCATTCAAGTAGGAGTGTTATATAGATGGAATTAAATAATGGATATGCATGCGCTTCACCACCGTATACAAGATCTCGATTAGACTGAATATTCGCGAATTAAGAACATCACATAGTACAGTGATCTACGCTTCTAGTAGGTGATCTACGCTTCTAGTAGTATGGATCATTGAATAGGTCAAGAAACAGGCTGCAAGGTTCTATGGATCACTGTTTTTTTAGATAAGGGGTGCGGATCCCCGGCCTCTGCATCAAAGTGATGCACACAGCCATCCGCAATTATTAAAATTCCATAACTATCAAAGTTTACAAATCAAGGATCACTTAAGGGGGTTCTATGGATCACTGATGAAGGCGGAATGTTCTCTGCACGCTTCATCTGATGTATTCCCTCCGGTCCGGTGTGGCGGTGTGTAGGGCTCACCCCCCCAAAACTTATTTGGTCCGTTTTAGCGCTGATGAAAGGCCTGCATATAGATATTTAATATCCCTATCTAATCACTTGGTGGATGCCCTTTCTCCTCCTTGAATAACCCCTGACCGCACGTAATTTACCACCTCTTCTCCGCGATCACAGGAGGAGAGATAGCATAAGACACCCACATAAAGCCGCAAACTACATACACAAAAAAACACTAAACTTTGAGAAAACTCCAAGCGAGTTACCCGATGACAAGTACCCCAACGCAGTCGCTTAGCAGAGACGACGCAAGAGCGCCATCGAAGGGCAAAACATAGCACTGACCGCACCAAGGCACATACATCATCACTGCAAACAAGACCTCCGTGGGGATCAAAGACACAAAAAACAAATGGCAGTACTCCTATTGTCCGAGAAGCACCACCACCGTCGACGAAAAGCAGATTAACCGAGACCAAACCCTAATATTGTGATGCCGTCGGCGCAGACAAAGGGTAACACTCAACCAAGTCCACATAGCTCCCAGGGCCGGTCCACACATATTCGGGGCCCTGGGGCAAGACGAGAAGAATGGGCCCTTGTTGAGGACAAAAAATTAGAATGTATTGTATTTCAAAAGCACTCGAGTACGTGGCTTTTAGATCAATGATCTTTGAACTATAGAAGTCACACAACAAGCTACTCCGTATTTATTTGTAACGGTTCTACACAAGAATTTTCTAGGTGTGATAAGCAGACATCGTTTTCATCCGCAAGGCAAATAGCCTTATAAAAATGGTTACTATTTCAAATTTGGTAAGTACTCTCTCAGTTCCAATGAAGATAAAAATAGAGAGAAGACCTCAAAATAGTCAAGAGATTCGGAGCAGTCAGAATACGAGAGCAGAGCTATTTAAATTTTAAAGTGAATCCATTCGAGGGACTGGAATAGGGATGGAAGAAGGCGTACCTTGTCTGATCTACGAAACGTGTCTGTCGATAGGGAAAAAGTAGAACACTGAGAATAGGGTAATAACCGATTAGAGAATGAAATTTTGCCATTCGGAATCGGAAAGGCTCTGGGACAAGAAATTTGGAGGAGGAGACGAGGGATCACGAGTAGGGTGAGTCAAGGAGAACGACGGGGTGCTATGCGGCAGGGCTATGTGTCGCTAGTGCAGCAGACACTTCACACTGGGGTATCGATTGAAGGCCTAACGATACGTTTTGCAGCACCGATCGATTAATTGGTCCCGACTCCCGAGTGCTGCTTGCATGTACAGTGTCCAGCTCGTGGTGGGCAACGATCGCGTTCGAATCAACCCGCCAAGCGCGAAGACCATCTTTCCGCGCGCGACCGTTTCCTTCCATGAGACACAAAATCCAGTAATATGAGCTGTACTGGGCCGAAGACAGCCCATATCGGCCCAAGTCGTGTCAGTTTGATTTCCTAGGCTTAACGCACAGCACGAGTAGCCAAACTCTCTAAAACGTGACTACTTATGCACCTTCTTGAATTCCAGTACAAAATCCAGCCAAAAAACCAAGACAAAATCTTGCTGTAAGGTATGTACTTTCTAACTCTTACTTCATCTACTACTCATGTTCAAAAACATCTGGATAGGTTCAAAATCATGATCACATGCAAAAACTCTGTCTGAATCAAAATAAAAAACAAGCAGATGGGCATCACAACAATTAGATCATGTTTGGGTTTGAAACACCAGCAAATCTAGTCAAAGCGTTCTCCACGTACATGTAGCAAGCAGAAACCAAACTAAATCCAGTAGGTTAAGAAAGCTTACAGGAATCTAAGAAACTATGCTTGGAAAAACAGTTTTTCATATATCACTACTAAACAGACATCTAAGTAACCATGACTTGATACTTTAGGCACATCCTTGTACACCATAACTTGATTCTTGGTTTACTGTCAGCCATGTAGACGTCCATGCTTGATTCAGCCTGTTGAAGAAAAGAAAATGTGCAAGAAATAAGACTAATAAATATCGACATTGCAAAAAATTGCAGGTACAAGATGGACATTACAGAGCAGCTACCACCCGATGGATTGAACCAAGCCATTTCTGCCATTGCAATCTCAAATAACCAAGGTAAAAAGAAAAGCAACTACTGTACTCATTTAACAACATTGTGGATACCATATTGTTTTCCCGAAGTTAGCAGTAGAGTATTCAATGATGTTACTTCAGCATATTCCCAGGTAGTTACCATGTTTTTATATTGTACCTATAAGTTTATTCGAACGTAGATACCATCTCCTTTGCATCTAGATATCAAAGGTTCTCACATGCTATAACACATTTCCATCACTAAGTGTATACTTGGCATTTTGTTCTCGTGAACAACTAGAAAAGAAATGCTAGTAAATCCCAAAAAAACTATCTACTAGGTTAATTCATGCTAGCTATCATTTGAAATCAACCTAGCTACCAGGTTAATTCATGCCTAGCTATGATGTTAAATCATGCAAAAAAAAGTTAAATTTCTAAAGCTCCTACCAGGATAATTCATGCTATCTATCAAGTTAATTAAAGCTATCTACCAGATTAATTCATGCTAGCTATCAGGTTCATTAAAGCTATCAACCAGGTTAATTCATGCTATATATCATTGTTGACCGTTGTTAAGTCATGCAATTCTTTTTCCAAAAATTATGTACCATGACAATTCATCCTAGCTATCAACTTAAATTAAAGCTAGCTATGGTCGTAGTTCATGCTACATAATCATGGTAGATAGCAGGGGTAAAATCATGCTATCTATCAGGTTTAATTGATGCTACCTATCAAGTTGATGCATGCTAGCTACCAGGTTAATTTATGATGGCTATCACTTTGAATTTAAAAAAAATAGTTACCAGGGTGAAACTGAATACTTGAAATTCAACAGAACCCCTGTTTTCTTCTTTCAATAGTTACCAAGTTTTTACTAACAGATGCCATACATTCAATGAATAATTACCAAAAAAATTTTGCATGGATGAACTGTAGGGGCTGCATCTGTTGAAGATAATGAACATGATTCTGTAAAAGCAATTACCAGATTTATTAAAAACAACTACCGGGTTGTTTCGAAGTAGCTACCAGATTCTCCAAAACAATTAACATGTTATATTCTAAATAGCTCTCAAGTTGTTCAAAACTAACCACCAGATTTTGTGAAACCATGTTTATAAGAAACATCTACCGAGTTGTTTACAACTAGCTACCATATCCCCAGCACACCACTACCCTCCACGGTGTGCTCGACCCTCAAGGCGGCTGATGCACCCCAGTCCCCGACGACACAACTACTCCCGCCGGCCATCCCTGCCTCACCTCCACCTGACTGTGAACCGCACCAGCACGTTCACGAACAGCCGCCGGGACTCCATGGTATGAATAATGACATTAGAGTCATCCTTGTAGCAGCCACCACGTTAATTAGTCATGATTACCATATTAATTCCTCACGATTAGTAGATTATCACTATAAGAATTACCATGGTGTTTATAAATCACTCACCAAATTATCCTAGTAGCAACTATCAGATTAACTAGTCACACATAACAGGCTATCTATGTAAACAATTACCATGTTCTTTGAAAAAGCAATTACCAGATTAATTAGCCACAGGTGACAGATTAATTAGCCATAGCTGCCAGACTAATATCTACATAAGAAATTACCATATTCTCTGAAAAGCAATTACCAGATTAATTAGCCATAGCTGCCAGACTAATATCTACATAAGAAATTACCATATTCTTTGAAAAGCAATTACCAGATTAATTAGCCACAGTTTACAGAATCATTAGCAACCGTTAACAAATTAATTATCCATTTAAACAATTACCATGTTATATTACCAAATTAATTAGTCACACTTGACGGATTAATTAGCCACAATTAACAGATTAATTAACTATAAAAAAATTACCATGTTCTTCGAAAAAACAATTATGAGACTAATTAGCCACAATTGACAGATTATTTAGCCACTCTTGACAGATGATTAAGCCACACTTGACAGATTAGTTAACTATTTAACCAGCAACCATGTTTTTGAAAAAACAATTACACGATTAATTACACATAGTTACTAGGTTAATTGGCCACAATTAACAGATTAATTAGCCACAGTTAACACGATTAACAACAAAACTCCACAACAACGATGCGCAGCCGTACGGCGACACATGGGTCCATTGACGAGAGGAGAAACAGAGGCTCACCAGAAGCCTCCTATTCGCACGCGTGGCTCCTTGTGCTCAGATGCAGCGGCGTTCCTCCATCTCCCCGGCGTGGCGCCTCCTTGCTGCGTGCTCGGCAGTTGCGGGGCTCCTCCATCTCCATGGCGCAGCAACTCCTTATGTGTCCTCGACAGTAACGGCCTTCTCCTATCGCGCCTCTCCGGCGCGCGTCTGCTTGGCGGCGACGGCCTTCTCCTCTCGCGCCTCTCCGGCGAGGCGCCTGCTCGGCGGCGACGGCCTTCTCCTCTCTCGCCTCTCCGGCGAGGCGTCTGCTCGGCGGTGACGGCCTTCTCCTCTCGCACCTCTCCGGTGAGGCGCTTGCTCGGCGGCGACGGCCTTCTCCTCTCGCGCCTCTCCAGCGCACTGCTGCTCCCTCCGTGACGTTCTGTGAGAGAGAAATTGTGTGGCAGGAGGAGCTCGCGAACGGATAACAGATAAGGTGGACGAGGTACACATGATGCCTATCATATTAGTTACAGATAAACTAGCAGGATCTACACAAATAAAATGCAAAATTAATTGTTCCAATTCTCAAATATCTACCACATTTGAAAGGAAGGCTTGCCATGTTAATACACAGAACTACCAATATATTCACAAAACAACTACTGCGGGCACATAAATAACACTGGAGAATCAACTATTCAAACACCTAGAGCTGAAGGGGACAACATGAATGATGTCACAACAGAGGCTATGTACACACCTCAGCCCCTGCCACACACATGAGATTCGACACGCTGTTGGAGGCAGAGAAGCACTACAAGACGTATGCTAGAGGAAAGGGTTTGACATACAATACAACTACAGGAATCCATCTGAAGTAACTAGATAGATCATTAGAGCTAATTTGGTGTGCTCAAATACAGGACATCAGGCCGAACAGAAGGAGGACACGCAAAACCCTGCAATGAAGGGAAACATACTAGTTCCTTGAACTTATAGTTACCATGTAATTTCCCCTGGCTGTTATTAGCTACCATGGTATTTTATACTGCCGGTTAACATGTTATGTACTCATAAAAGGATAGTTATCAGTTAATGCAATTCAATCCTAGCTACTAGTTAATTTGCTTGTAATTACCAGTTAGTTCAATATTGGTCATAAATATGAGCTCGCTGCTAATTACCAAATTATACAACACAAGTAATTCCCAGCTGGTATTGTGCTCACAAACGACCACCAAAAAACAGTACACTAGCACCACTATGACCAAGTAATTATCTCACGGTTGTATACACATAAACAATGGGGAAAAAAGCATATCCAAACTCTATGCACCAAAACAAAACCACTGTATTGTGATCACAAACAAACGGCCACCAAAAAAACAAATACACTAGCACCACTATGATCAACAAAAACAACGAACCACACTCTGTCCCCAAGCCACACGGGTCAAATTTGCACCAAACAACTTTGAATCCATCCTACTCTAACCAATTCCAGCACACAAACACGGCCCAATCTTAGAAGCAGTTAACCTTCATCAAACAAGCACACAAACAAGCACGAATCAGTACCTAACGAATCAATGGCCCCTTCCGCCATTGACGGCAACGTCAAGTGTGAACGAATCAGCACCTAACAAACTGTCGATCGGCATAAAAAACACCACGAACACAACAAATCTACATGGTATATGGGCTCACCACGCCGGAGACTACGCCAGCGAGCCTCTCTACCCATACCCCATTGATGTCGACGGACACTGTGGACGAATCGTGACCTAACGACCACGGCGAACACCAAATCAGATGGAAAATAGACTCAAAACGTTAGCCCCTGCGCCGGCGAGCCCCTCTGTGGCTACCCCGTTGATGCCGACGGATACAGTGGACGAATCACGACCTAACGACCATGGAGAACAACGAGATACGCCAAAAAAACATCAAATCCAGAGGGGAAATAGGCTCACCACGCCGGAGAATGGGACGGCGACCCTCTCCAGTGGCAGGGAACTGCGGAAATGCGGTCAGCATGGCCGGAAATGGCGGATCACCCCCAGTCGCAGGAGCGGAGAGAGAGAGGAGCAAACACGCGAGAGAGTTTGGGCAGATTTTCCCTGGGCACGATTGCCATCCAGGCTGACAGGTGGGTCCTACACAAACCTTATCCAAGCTGTACGCAGGCAACGTGCGGCCGGAGCGCAAGGAGCTCTTGCGTGAGAGATGTGCGCCTTGCCTCGCTTACTAGTGGGACCACCGCGACGTTACTCGTTCCCTTCCGCGCGGGTCGCTCGATTTGCACGCACTAATCTCAGTGAGCCGACGCCAGACGAGACACGCGAGCGGTGCCTTTCCTTAGCTTTTTCCTTCTCTCTTTGTTTCCTGAACCTAAGGCAGAAAATAGCCTAGTAACAGTAGTGAAATACCACCTGGGCCGGGGCCCCTGCCTCCCGGGGGCCCAGGGCAGCCGCCCCGCTGCCCGGCCTATGGGCCGGCCTTGATAGCTCCACCAGTGAACCGAAGGGCGACATGCAGCCGAGACATAATCGAAGGGCTACCCTACCGAGAACACAACCAATAATTAACTCTTGCCGAGTGTTTTTTTTTTGCGACACTCGGCAAAATCAGCAGTTTGCCGAGTAACTGATAAAATGCAGTTGGGAAACCCTCCATCACTCAACAACTAGGCCGTTTTCGGTAGTGCCGGTTAAGAAACCGGTAGATCTCTGCTGCGAGATCACACCAATCGGTTTAATCCTCAGTCTCGCTAAACAAGTAAAAACATTAAAACACTCTCAAACCTGAATTTGCATGTCGTCGGTCGTGTTACGTCCACGCGTAGTGATGTGATGTCACATAAAAGATGGCGACCGGTGAAGGCAGCCAGGTTAGTTAAAAGAGCCAAAACCGAATAAGTAACCGATTAACTAAGACACTTTATTAAGAAAAGGGAATTCCATCAAGGATGAGACTGACCCAGTCCCATTCCCAGCAGTCAGAAGCAGCAGCAGCGCCCCTTGCGACCCCCACTCTTGCTACGTTTTTCCACAACAGCGTGAGAAATTTCTCCCACCATTAAGCACCGCACCGATCACCATGACACCACTACGCCTCCCTCGCGCCTCTCCTATATATAACAGCCCGCACCATACAGGCGTTCTCACTTCATTCTACCTCGACGATCAAGATAAGCTGCTGCGAGCCGGTCGGCCGAGGAGTGAATTGGTTGGACGTACGGCGCCATGGGCGAGCTGCCTCCGGGATACCGCTTCTACCCTACGGAGGAGGAGCTCGTGCGCTTCTACCTCCGGCACAAGCTCGACGGCAGCCGAACAGGCGACATCGAGCGCGTCATCCCCGTCGCCGACGTCTGCTCGCTCGATCCCTGGCAGCTCCCAGGCACGTATACAGTCTACAGACCAAGATATGCATGTCGTGTATTTAGATGCCGCCGTCTGTGGGCATTGCCATTACCGGTGAACTACTAACTGATTGCGTACGTACCTGCAGAGGTGCACCGCGGCGCCGGGGACGGGGAGCCGTGGTTCTACTTCTGCGCGCGGCAGGACCGGGAGGCGCGGGGCGGCCGGCCGAGCCGCACGACGCCGTCGGGGTACTGGAAGGCGGCGGGCACGCCGGGGCTGGTCTACTCCGCCGACGGCCGCCCAGTCGGGACCAAGAAGACTATGGTGTTCTACCGCAGCCACGCGCCGGCAGGGGCCAAGACCAAGTGGAAGATGAACGAGTACAGGGCCTTCGGCGACGACGATATCGATGCCGCCGCTCCGGCACCAAACCCTTTTTTACAGGTAACAACGGCACCCATTTTTGGCTGATGATACATTATTACCTCTACATACGAATCCAAAATTAAGAACAAGTTGCCATTTATGTATGTAATTTCATGTGATGGACCACGATGATCATATATGCTGATTGTGAAAGCCTATTGTCGTACATATACAAGTTGTAGTCACCTAGTCACATGAGACGTGAGTAAATGATCTTGCAAGTTACAGGAGTATGTCTGAACATATATGCATTGTTTGTGCTTTTTTATAGGCGCGGAGCGAGTTCAGTTTGTGTCGGCTGTACACAAGGTCAGACAGCTTGCGGCAGTTCGACCGCAGGCCGTGCACTGCCGCCAAAGGCGGCGGCTCCGAGGGACCGGCATCGTCGTCCGCCGCTGTTGCTTTCGTGATTGAGGACGATGAAGCCGGAAGGGGTGGTCAGAAGAGGAAAAGGCATGCTGCGGCCGAGGGCACATCTTCAAGCTACGCCGACCGGTCCACCCAGCACCATCAGGGAGGCGCCGATGAGGAGCTCGTCGGCGACATGACGGACTGGGCAGAGTTTCTGGACTGGTTCTGAACTTCTGATAGATGGGTTACGAAGTTCTTAAATACAATTCCATTCATTAAAAAATCTTTCAGAAAAATACATAGTACGTACATAATTTTGTACTGGACCTTTGTTTAAGCTAATTAATTATTTTATTTTTTTAACCGCATTTGTTGTATTTTTTTGCAAATGCATTTTTCACAGATACAATTCTGTATCTCCCTTGTGGAACAATGCGATTCGTTTTTGTCATCGAAGAAAATTTTACAAAGTCAACTTGTGTTCTCGCCGGCCATGCGTGCAATGATTCCTTTCCACTGCAGCGATTGTGACATCTTTTATTATTACGTGACGTGGGAGGAGGTTGGCGCGAAACGTACAAGACTACACGACGAGGGTCACTACTCACTACTCACTAGACGTCGATTCCCAGATTGACTATCCGTTGTACTTTGCATCCTTGCTTCTTTTTTTTAGATGAACTTTGCTTCCTCGCGGTTGTTGAGTAGTCATCCAAATTAATATTATGGCTATGCATATAAAAGGTTTACTTCTATCGGAGTGGGACGGAGGCCCGGCACCGGTACGGATCAATATCGATTTATGCCACCACCTATTTATATACCTCTTATAATCCGCCACATGGGATAAGTTCATAATTCTAATCCTTGGCGTGTGTAACCTCTCCCGATCATAGTGAAGTTTTGTTAACTGACACCCATGGTTTTCCCCATTCTTTTTGGAGAGTTTTTCCACGTTAAAATAATATGTCCACCATGTTGATTTCGTTGTTCTTTGTTGTTTATTTTTTGTCGTGTATAACACTTGCTGATAGAACGCAAACCCGTTTTACGACTTCATGAATGAGTGGAGTTTGCTATCGTGCTTGGAGTGTCATGTCTCGTATGCAGTTCGTGCATTTACATACTTTTTTTTATGACAGAGGCTTGAGCGGAAATGACAGACATATTCAGGTCCATGCATCTCCCACCATCCACTTTCATTCCAACATTTCATTCCATAAACAATATCCCAATGCGTCGTACGTGGCACCTATATACCACACACTTTACCTTCTGAAGGAAAGAGAGTGCCATAGCTAAAAGTACTGAAGGTGATTCTATTATTTGTTAGATTTACTATTTGTGAGTTCTCATGACAAGGAGAAAAAGGAAAACTGTAATAACCGTGAGTACAACCTTTCAAAGATGAGTTCTCAAAAGAAAAGAAAACATTCCCTAAAAAAAGGTTCAAGATGTGCTCAGTTTTTGCCATTTCATGGTACTTGCTGGGCCTGTTCAGTTCGAATGTCCGCTTTTGGGCCAGAATGCAGTGCGTGCATATATACTCCTGCAGACCATACGAATCGCCCTACAGAAAACACGGCCAATCTTCCAAATTTTGTTCTCTTAACTCAGTATATACTTCATGTAAATCGCTGAAATAGCAAACCCCTCCCAGCCACGAAAAAACAGTGCACGTAGCGCGCCTAACGAATGCACTCCCGCACACACAAGCATGTGCCGTAACCTGGAGCACAACAACCGTAGAAGAGAAGAGGAAAAGTGAAGCAGCCAAACTGTGTACCGTACCTGCTTCCGAGCAGCGACAGGCAGTGGCCAGCGCCCACTGAATTCTGATCACCGGAGTCACTTGTCCATGGCCAAGGCATCAGATTCTGATCGATCGATCGATGATGGTGCTGCTGGTGGCCAGCGCGCATTTCCAGTTTTCGACACCCCGAACCTTCTTTGCCTCTTCTTCGCCTGGATCGATCCACCCGTGGCCGTGCATTGCACCTGAACTGTGCAGAGGCCCAGGTCATGGTCGTCGAGATTCCCAACTCATATGCCGCTGGCAGCACCAAGCTGGTCGGCCGCCGGCGAGATGAGACACGACGGAATTCTTTTCAGATGAGAAAACGCTAGCTGGGGACGAACCTGCCTAGCATTATCACTGGAAAGAAGATCGATCCCTACACTAGTCCTGGACGATCTGGTACGGCCCACTTGTTCCTTTGCCTGAAAATATCTGGTCTTTCGGTTGGCCATGGCTTGCATGTGGCCGAATCCGGACGAAGCGTTTCGGATCGGCTGTAAAGGGCAAAGCTGCGTGTAGATCGATCGGTGAGATCTGGCCTTCTTTTGGCTGAGCAAATCTGATCTGGGTCTGCAATGTGGCGTGGATGGGTCATGCATGACGGCGCGTGCGAACATATTCTACAGTCCGAACGATTCTGAAACGAGGGGAAATGCCCCAAAGGAATTGCAACTAGGATCAAGCCTTGATCGCTCGCCGGCTATTCGCCATTGTTTGGGGTCGCCCACGCATGCGTAGGACCAAGCGGATAAGCTAATCTAGTGCGAGGAATCACGCCTGTGCGGCGAATCCAGAGCTAAAGCTCGTTCCTTTTACTGAAACAAAAAGGACAAAACGTGCACACGGGAGGATGGAGAGCGGATCATCAGGGGAAGTGCTCTTGCTTTCTTGGGGTCCTTTTTGTTTTTTTTTAGCGGATGCTTTCTTGGGGTCCTAGTAGTGACGTGTTGCTCGAATTGTTTAGTGGGCTGTGATCTTATCCTCAAAGGGCGGCCCGCGAGGCCCACCGCCGCCGGCCTGGATTCGGCAGGAATCGCGACGGGTACGGTGCTCCCGTCAGCGGAATCCAAACGCGTGGGCGGCGTGTGCTCTGTGCTGCCGCGCACTCCCCCACGCGCGTGTGCCATTGCTTGCTAGAATCTTCTCGTGCGAAGAAAAGGAGCATCAACCACCGCCTATGATTAGCTGCTCTTACCATTACGTGCAAATTGCAGTGCCTTTAGTTCGAGCAGAAGCTGAACACGAGTGTGTAGATACATTGTTTACCTTTCTTGGAGATGTGGATCCTCTGGCTGGATGGTTGCGTGCACTCTGAAAACGCAGCAGAAAACAAAGTTTGATTATTCACTATAGTTTTGTTTGGCTAAAACATCGAATTGTAGCAAATGCTTACATCACATCAACTAATTTTAGAGACCCAAATGCTGGCCATGAATCGTTGATCTTATCAACAAGGAATGGCTGATTACATCCGGTACTTCTCATAAAGCCTTTGAACTTCAGGCTAAATTAAGGTTAAGCACAATCCCATATCTTTAGCATATCAACAATTATATTCGTGCCAACAAATTGACAGACATTTATCTTCTAAGGTTTTGATGAATAATATAATGTAAAAACAGTGTGCATCATTTTGATGCAAAACCGGGGTTAACCTCCATTTGGAAAAAGGACCGACATATAAATCTAAACTGCTTTAGTTTCTTGTACACAAAAAGGGCATGCCGGGGTGGGGGTGGAGGTTCTCTTTGTTGTTGAACCTCTCAAGCTTTTTGATTTGTAGTAGATGGTTTTTAGGGTTTGTATTTGGGTATTCATGGTTTTGTGCTTTTGAAATTACCGAGTAGGGTTCTTCCCAGGGAATCTAATTTATTTTCGAATTCGTGAGTTACCGAGTATTAAAAAAATCTTGAGATTTGACCCGAACTTAAACACTAACAAGTCGAGCTAAGCTCCGTAAGAAACTAGGCAACGCACATAAGCTTGTAGTTTCACCATGCTCCACCAAAAAAAGTTACTCCATGAAGGTTGAAATCTTATCGCCCACATTTACACACATGATGTGTGCCACACGGAAACCTTTTTAGGTTGTGTTATTGGCAGGGCGAATCGAGAGTGTGGACCACTCTGAGATTTTTGTTTGGCCCATATACCATAGTAAAAAAATTTAGTAACCCAACTCTAGTGTCACTTGTCTATAACTTTCAGCTTATACTTTTGTATTTATTGATTGCTTCTTTTGGTGTTATTGCCTCCAATGTCACATCATGTTAAATTGTAGTCAAATATAAAAATCATGTCAAAGTGAGCCACCCTGTTTAAAAATTGTGTGTGTGCTACCGATTATTGGAGTGCACTTGCATGAGTGATCTAGATATATCCGTAAGCTAGACGTGTGGGGAGTGGATATACAAAACGGCCACCTAGGTCCATGTCCCACAAACGTGAGTTTATTTTTTCAAAAATAAATTTTCATGTGGGAGTCTGTACTAGACTGGCCAAACCCGGGCCAGGCCTGGTTTACACCGGGTTTGGTGAAGCCCAAACATGAAAATGCTAGGCCTAGGCCCGCGGCTTGGAATTTTGCGTATTTTGCATTAGAAAATAGTTTTTGGGATATAAAATAATAAACACTACTACTTTAAAAAAAATCATGAACTTGGTCCTACTTCGGATTGGGCTTCGGGCCTGGCTGTCCATGCTATATTTTGTTTTTGCCAAATATGGCATGTGAGCAAAACTACTCTCAGTTCTGCCCCCTCCCAAAAACTATTTTCAAATCTGACCTGAGATTGGCTCCAAAGAGGATGGAGCCAACTTGTACAGTCGGCTCAATCTTGCACTCTCGACGGGACTCCGGGGACTCCTGAGGCGGCAGAAACAAGTCAGTACCTGCGGAGGACCCTCGCCCCAGCGCAACCTTCTGCGCAGGAACGGGAAGAGGGTCCAGGAATTCGGTGCCAGCAATCCCGAATGCATTGCATTTCGGCATGGAAACCCGGGCACCCGCTGCATTTGAGCCTTCAAAGAGGGGAAGAACCTATGGCGGAAGATGATAAGGAACACCCGGGAGCAGAAAGAGCATCTTGCTCGACCATTCTTTCCACTGCAAGAGGAATCCAATCCTCGGCTGAACCTCCCACAGTGGCTGGGACATGTGCTGCAGCGGAGTGATTCCTCTTCGAATGATGTCACCCACAATTGTGGTGCATGTCAACTTCTGATTGCGGAGCTCAGCTAATCTCTCAATAATTGGGGCAAGGGCCGGACCTTGGGAACTTCTACCTTTGGAGTTGGCCAGACGCTCGGCAGGGAATGATGGCGTCAGGAGGTGGGGATTGAAGCCTCCCACTGAAATGAAGTACCAATTGTGCCTCCACTCTCCCCAGTCCGGGTTAAGCTTCACGATTGGATAATGATGCGCCGACGACTTCCTGAGGCGAAAAGTAACCCCGCCGGCTATCCACTTTGACTTTCCCAGGTGGGGAACAAAGAAGTGGCGGAACAATGCCACCGAGGGCGTAACCCCAATGAATGCTTCGCACACATAGGCAAAGGAGGCCAAAATCAACACCGCATTCGGGTGCAAATGAAGCATGTGCAGTCCAAACGCCTCCAAGATGGCGATGAAAAATGGCAAAAAAGGGGGCAGCAGTCCCATCACCGAAAAGTTGTGGAAGGTGACCACTTCACCATCTTTCTGAGGACCTTCTCCGGGGCGGATTCCAACTTCTTCACCGCCACGAAATTCCGAAGCCACTGCGCGGCGGGCGTTACCCACCTCCTTCTCACCCGCGTACGCGCTTGGAGAAACACGGCTTGGATCACCCTCTTCGGAGGAGGGGTGACGGCAGCGAGAAGCCTCAATCGCCGCTTTCTCTGCCACGGATTGCTTCACCTTCCGCACTCCTCCCCTCTCTCGCCTAGGCACCATAAGCGGCAGAGGAGTGGACTTTCCGGATGAAGTCTGGGCGGCCGGAGAAGGAGGGCGGCGCTCGACGAAGAAGAAGGGTCGGATTCCGGTGGCGGCGATTTGGGGGATTTCGGAGATTTGGGGGAGTAACGGCTACAGTGCTGCTAGGCGTGGCTTATAAGGCATCCCACGTCACGTCGCGGCCCCATTACTCTGACTGACGTGGGGATCGAGGGGACGTTCCGCTTCGAGCGCTTCCTCCCGTTGGATTCAAGATAGACGTTGGCCGTCCGTGCGAACCGCAACGTTCGCCGCGACCAAGTCCAAGAAGGCTTGGGGGCTCGTCTCTACTTCACCCTGGCGAGCCTCAGGCAAAGCAGTCAAGGCAAGTCACCGGGCACCCACTTTGGCCAACTCTTTGGCCATAGCCCCGGCAACAATTGAAGCAAGAGCCGCCGGGACCATGCCCGGGGCTACTGTCGCAGCAGTGGAACATGAGGTTCCCCTGATGCTGCCAAAGTGGGTCCACCACTGGGGCCCACCGAGAAGATGAACAAGGCAAGGAGTCAAGTTCAGCAGATGGGTTAGCTCATCTGCCCCAAGGAAACCCGACAAGTTCGACAACGACGCTCTGCGGCTAAGGACCAGGCGACCTTCCGGGGTCACCCCTTGCCCGGAGAACAAGGCGGAATACCCGCGGGTCCGCGCGCCCGGCAGGAGGCCAGGCATGCCCCCGGGTCCTCCATCCGTACCACTGAAGGGATAAGACCGCCAGCTCGCCGGAAGCTGGTAGAAGACTTGGGCGCCAAGACGAAGGCCGCGCCCTGGTGACGTTGCCACGAGCGTGGTTGGTGGGGCGGACAGGCTTTGTCCGTCCCACCTTTTCCAAGGGCGGACGACCGCGCCGCCCTCCAGAGAATGCTTGGAGGAGAGGATGCCACGTCTCCTCCAAAGACCACCGAGGGGTTCTCCCGCCAAAAACCCCTCACGGCCCTCGCGTGCCCATGTCGGATCCCCTTAGCCTATAAAAGGAGGACCATGGCACCGAGTGAAGAAAAGGAGGAGAAAAGAGGAGGATAGAGCTCAAGCAAGACTAGACTAGGGTTCGGAGGGTAGAGAGAGAGAGGTGATCTCCCTTGGGCAGGATCTGCTCTTCGTCTACCTCGGCCGGAACTCTGCCGGGTTCATCCCAGAACACCCTTGTACACCACATCATGATGAACACTTCAATCCAGACATGCAGGAGTAGGGCTTTTAGCCTCCGGGCGGCCTGAACCTGGGTAACTCCGTGTGTCTCTCTGCGTTGTTTACCCGCGTGCCTCGGCGAAGAACTTGACGACCTTGCTCCCGGGTAAGGCGTCTTCCAGCCTCCTTCGCGCCCCGTGCCGAACCTAAAAAGGGGGTATCATCTACTGCCGGTGTCCGTCACCCGAGACACGACAAAGTTTTCTTCATTTTCCCTATTCTTCATTATAATTATGTGCTCCGAGACGAGGACCGGTTCAAGCATAATTCGGAAACAGAGCGATTTGAATTAATTGGATTTTTTATATTAAACATTTATACTTTGAACTCATTTGTAGCATTCTATGATGTTTTATCGATATAATTGTCTATTTCTAATTGACATGGATAGTCGGGTAATAAAGTTAGTTAATACTAATTAAGTATTGTTTTATACGATTGCAATGTATATCAATGAAAAATACACTTGCATTATGTCATATTAAAAATTGATTTTGTAACATTATGTCCTTCATAAAATATTACTTTTACAATTGCACAGATTATACATATTTATGGTAGAGATTTCTTAATCATATGGTCTGAAAAATATCTTAATTTTTTTTAACATATGAGTGGTTAACCATATATACATGAAGATACTTCTAGAACATAAATTGAAAATGTTAGAAAGATTATTTATTGGTTTTTCCTGGTCAAATGTGTCTTGCGAGTTATTATGGCTTCATTGCAAGTTAAAATCTTGAGTATGTACCGGTCAAAAAAAAAATCTTGCGTATGCTATGTACTTGGTATTGAAACCGAATCAGTAATAGTAGTCAACGACAAATAAAAATTATAATGCATTATACCTTTTTTTTGTAAACCTAAGATTTGATTATTTGATATGCTCGCTTGCATCGCACTTGGTATCATCTGTTGTAAACAATTGCCTTGAAGTTTTTCTAAAATAAAAAATTGATGTGTAGAATTTATTATGTAAATATAGTTAATGATTTTGTAGTAAATGTTTTATGATTTGTATCAGCCTAACTAAACTTGCAATGTTGATTAGGTTATTTTTTCCTACATATATGGTAGACGGCATTACTCTATGTGGACTCGCTCCTACAAATTGAGTATTCTATGTTTCAGATATTTAATAAGATCTTGAACGTAAATAATAATACTCCCTCCGTTTCTGAAAGTAAGGCGTATAATTTTCTGAAAAGTCAAAAAACGTAAAATTTGACCAAGTTTTTAGAAAAAAAACAACAAGCAACAATAATATAATATAGACATCATATGAAAATATATTTCATAATGTAGTATTCACTTGGTAGTGTAGATGTTAATAGTTTTTTGTAAAAACTTGGTCAAACTTTACACCGTTTGATTTTTCAAAAAAAAAAATACGCCGTACTTTTTGGAATGGAGGTAATAGTATGGTGATTACTTTTAGACTCTCTTAGTAGGACCTCATTTTGTCAGGTGCCTAGGGTAATAGCACTGTTTGTCCAGCCTATGGGTCGGCCCTGTCCGAGACCTATGTTCCCGATTTTAATAAAGTATATGTCCGCGGATACGCAAAGGTTTGAAAGAACAAGGGTTTAATCGAACAAAACCCAAAATGTGAATAATAGTATCTGTGTAGCTGCTGTCACTGGCTTGTGTCGTGCACATGATTGAACTTCTTTCCTCGAAGTAGCATCACCATCCAGGCATCAGGCATCCATCCATCCCGTGTGTCCGAACGAAAGCAGCTCGGCTTCTCCTTTCAGATTCAGCAGATACGAATACGATGCGCTCCGTCAGCAAAGCGGTACGGGCGTGCTGGCCGATCACGAACCTCATCTTGCTTCTGGGAATCTTAAAACGGATAAAATAAAGTAAAGCGGACTCGGGCGAATCCGAATCGCCCGTTTAGCTCCCCCGTTTCACACTGTTCGTTTGGCTGCTGGACGGCGCCACGGGAATCCAGTGCCTAAAAAAGAGGTGCTCATCACCTGGCGCCTACTGGACAAGCACCGCGACAAGGACGCTCTCCCTCATCCATCTCTCCTGATCGAGGAAATTGCACGTAACACCAAGGTTTGGTGCTAAAGTTGCACAAAACACAGAAACAAAACACATTTTGCAGCTGACCCCAGATTTTTGTCAAACATTGCAGCTAGCCCAAATAAAGGATTTAGAGCCTTAACAATGTATCTGACATGTGGGCCTTTATGTTAATACCG